>VCAZ01000374.1:75000-120381 GCA_005784505.1 Bagarius yarrelli | reverse complement strand
GTGTGTGTGTGTGTAGCTCTCAGCAGTGCAGCGGATCTGCTGGGTTTGGACTGCACACAGTTGGCTGAAGTTCTGACGCACAGATCTATGATCCTCCGTGGAGAAGAGATCAGCACTCCACTCACTGTGGAAACAAGGTGACCAACACAACACACACACACACACACACACACACACAAGCCCTGCATGCACACACACACATAGATGCATACACATGCTGCATTGTCGTCTTATAGCCTCTGTTTAGAGTTTGGTGTTTATTATAGTGACTGTAAATTCAGCATCGTGTGTGTGTGTGTGTGTGTGTGTGTGGTGTGTGTGTGTGTGTGTATACACTAGGCTGTTGATTCCCGGGACTCCATGGCGATGGCTCTGTACTCTCAGTGTTTTACGTGGATCATTCACAGACTTAACAAACGCATCCACGGCAACGAGGACTTCAGGTCCATCGGCATCCTGGACATATTCGGCTTTGAGAATTTTGAGGTAGAATTTTGAGGTCGATGGTGTAGTGAATTTAAGGATTGTAGTGTATTTGTGTGTTTGTTTGTACCTTCGGATGACCGGGTCAGAGGTAGAGAAGGGAATGACGGACAGATGGATGATGCTGATGTGTGTTTTCTTCAGGTGAATCGATTCGAGCAGTTCAACATTAACTACGCTAATGAGAAACTGCAGGAGTATTTCAATAAACACATCTTCTCTCTGGAACAGCTGGAGTACAACAGGTGTGTGTGTTTGGTGTGTGTGTGTGTGTGTGTGTGTGTGTGTGTGTAGCAGGCTGGTGGCGGTCTGTATGTACTGACGTGTATATTTAAAACCCACACACACTTTCATTGTAACGTTTATTGACCTGATTAACCAGTGACTTTATACTATATCAGCAAACAAATCCAAAAACTGCAGTCAACCAGAGAACACACACATACACACACACACACCCATATACACCCACCCATATATATATACACAACAATACACACACACACACATATATAGTAACATCAATACACAAACACACATACGCACACATACATTCACACACACACATACATACATGCACACACAAATACACACATAATATATACAAAACAATACACACACACACACACACACATATATAGTAACATCAATACACAACCATACATACAAACGTACATACATGCAACCACAAATACACACACACAAATACACATCAAGTCACAAAAATACATACAAACGTACTACAACACACACAGATTTATACACAAGACACACACACAAATACAAAAATACATTACATACACACACAAATACACAAACACATACATACACACATGTTTACACACACACACACATATACACATGCATACATAAACACACACATACACAAACACATACACATACATACATACACACACAAATACACAAACACACATACAGACACACACACATACATACACAGATTATACACAAAACATATATACACATACATACACACACACACACACACACCCATACACTCACACATACAATGAAAAAGTCATAAAATGTGTTAGACTTCTAACCCTAAAAACATGTTTAATAGCGTCATTAGGGTTTTTAAACTCTCACTAACAGGAAGTAAATTACTGAGAACTAGGGGTGGAAATAAGAATCTTGGTAAGGGCTCCCTCTAGTGGAGGAACGATAAATCCATGGTCTCTCTCTAAACAACCAGCCATAGTTTACAACTGATATAAACACAATATAACATAAAAGTTTTTTCAGGAAAGTAATATAATATTCAGATAAGTAAGATAATATCGCAGTGATGATTGGAGGTCAGACAGCGGTTTGTCTGTCTGTATGTCTGTCCGTCTGTCTGTTCTGTCTGTTAATTTTTATAATAATTATAAAAATCTGTGCATTCCGTGTCGTTAGTTATATAAATTTATATAAACAGAAAGGAATAATTCTGTACTGACATTTAATACATAAAAAAGGTTTTTAAAATTTAAACACACACACACACACACACACACCACACACACACACTAATAAACAGTCTATACATTTCTAACCGTCATTTCCACTTTCATTAATTTGCTGAATTGCTACTGAAATTTAAGAAAATGTAACGAAATATTAATCAATTTAGTCCAAATAAAATACTTAAATGCAGTTTTTATTACTTTTGAAGGCTTTAAAAATGTTTCAAATTTGTGATGTGATATAAAAAATAACATATTTGGGTTCAAGAAAAATGGCAAAAAAAAAAGTTTAAACATCTTAAGAGTTTTCACACATTTATAGTTAATTCCTATGTTTTTAATCAAGACATCATTAATTCTGTGTTACATGCATTGGAAAACGTGTGTGTGTGTGTGTGTGTGGTGTGTGTAGGGAAGGACTGATCTGGGATGATGTTAACTGGATGGACAATGGTGAATGCCTGGATCTAATAGAGAAGGTCATCTACATGCACATGTTTGATGATGGGAGTGATCATCTGTAGGAGTTTGTTTTATCATTTTGTATATATCTTTGTGTGTGTGTGTGTGTGTGTGTGTGTGTGTTGTATCTTTGCAGAAACTAGGTCTGCTGGCCCTAATGAATGAGGAAAGTCATTTTCCCAAAGCCACTGATGCCACTTTGCTGGAGAAGCTCCACAGCCAACATTCTGTAAGTCTCCTGTAAACACCACACACACACACACACACACACACACACATTTCTGCTACACAGAGTGGTTCAATGACTTATAAGCACTGTGACATTTCCAGACACATGATCTCGGATCAGACTTCCTCTGTTTATTGTAGTTGTTTGTGTTCCTGGAGTCCAGCAGGGGGCAGTAGAGTAATAGAGGAGTTAATGGCAGGACGCTGCAGCATGGAGACTACCACCGTTGATCACATCTCCGAACACAGACTTTCTTTCTTGCTCCTGTGACTGAACTTGTGGGCTGCTTTGGATCTGCTCGGAATGATGAGTGAAGATAAACGGCGGCTTTGTGCTGCGAATGAGATGTGCCGTCACGCTCCTTTTTGCACTGTTAATCACCCCAGGCTGGGTTCTAACACTAACACCGAAACATTAAATGGACAAGAGATCCAACAGAGCAGTCAATCTCTTCTTCTTTTCTCCACTGTTTCCATGTCTCCATCCACAAGACATACAGAGGGTCTTTAAAATTGGCCTTTATCTGGTTCCTGGCTAGATCATTCCGTTAGAATGGGGGGGGAAACAACCAACTGAAGGAGAAACACCTGAAGATTAGGAATTAGGAACACAACCATCATGAACCAATGAAAACATGACACATGGACAGGGGAGACACATGACAACATGATTTGACCTTTGTTTTCCAACCGTATATGTGTCTCTGTATCTTCATCTCAATTCTACACCATCTGGAGGAATGTCCACCTGCCCGTCACGTGTGTGTTCATGATCCTCCACTGAATTGTGGATTGTAGCGGTGGGATTTTTTGTAGTATTAGTGAATTTGGGTGCTGATGTTGAGGTGAGGAGGTCTGGGGTTCGGTTGGTGTTCCAGGTGGATCACAGTCAGGACTACAGAAACGACACCAAGGCATCAGCGAACTAAACGACTGCTTAGAGGCCCCAGGGCCCCACCAGGGGGAGCCCAAGAGTACATGAAATTACATTGTTGGTTCTTTCTCGTTTGTTTGTTATACATTTGCATATAATTACTTATACAATCGGCCCCCGATTAGAATTGTGCTGGGGCCGTCCCAAGACAATAGCAACCATGTAGATGTCTTCATGGAGATCACAGGGACATTGGGGACATTGTCATGCTGGAACAGAGTTTGGGTCTGGCAGTTTCAGTAAATGGAAATTTTAACTTTACATCATATAAAATGATGTGTATTCGGAGGTGCAGTGGGACATTTCGGAAAATGCTAACTGTAGCCTGATAGCACCCTCACGGTCCACAGCTGAAGACACATGACCAGATGAGCAGAGACGACATTACTACAATACATCGTGCGTCATTCATCCTTTTCTCTCTCTCTCTCTCCCTCTCTCTCTCTCTCTCTTCTCTCTCTCTCTCTCTCTCTCTCTCTCTCTCTCTCTGTCCCTGTCTCTCTCTCTCAGAAAAATCCTTTCTACATAAAGCCCCGCGTTGCTGTGCACTACTTTGGAGTAAAGCACTATGCAGGAGAGGTGAGATTGTGTATGTGTGCGTGTGTGGTGTGTGTGTGTGTGTGTGTTTGTGTTTGATGCTCCTGTTGTGAGTTTATTTTCCGTGAGTCTGTAATGGCTCTCAGGATCAGCATTAAAGATCTGATGTCATTTTATTCTTTTCAGTTAAACTTACTTTGATTGCATACAACTCAGAGTATGTATAGAGGAATGTTTGTGTGTTTAAAGGTGTGTGTGTGTGTGTGTGTGTGTGTTGAATATTATTTTCCCTCTAGGTTGTGTATGATGTAAGAGGGATCCTGGAGAAGAACAGAGATACTTTCAGAGATGATATCCTCAACTTACTCAGGGATAGCAGGTGTGTGTGTGTGTGTGTGTGTGTGTGTGTGTGTGTGTGTGTGTGTGATTGGGGGGAGGGGGTGTTAAGGGTATGGATATAGGTAGGTTATTAATTATCGTTATTGAGTTTATCGTGATTCAATATGATATAGTTTATCAGCCCAGTTGTACTCGATATGTGGTATGTGACCATGTTCTCTCTGTCTGTCTCTCACCTTTGGTCTCTCGCTATAACCCCACCCCCCCTGTCTCTCTCTCTGTCTCTCTCTCTCTCTCTCAGTTTGGATTTTGTGTATGATCTGTTTGAGAGGATGAGCAGCAGGTGCGGGCAGGACATGATGAAAAGCAGCTCGCAGCACCGCAGGCCAACAGTCAGCTCACAGTTTAGGGTAAGAAGCTTTATCCAATCAGAACACAGGATCTGACCGCAGGTGTTGGAGGAACAGGAAGTGAGGAGCGAATCTTTGTGTGTTAAAGGCTCTCAAACACACAACAGTAGCATGATTACTACATTAACAGCATTTACACTCATCCAGAGTGACTTACATTCATTTCACTTATACAACTGGGGGATAGGGGCCTTACTCAGGGGCCCCACAGTGATAACTTGGTGGTGCTGGGAAACACTGTAACCACTGAGCTACCACTTCCCTACACTTCTACTACACCAGATGTTAGCATCTGGGTGAATGTGGCATCATTTCTGCTCTTGGTTTATCTTAAATAAATATATTTCTGGGAACAGGCCGATGATGTGAATAAACAGCTGTGACAAAATAGTTTCATGTTCAGTTTCAAGATGTTACAGTGTGTGTGTGTGTGTGTGTGTGTGTGTGTGTGTGTCTTTATTTCTTTCAACCCAGAATTCTTTACACTCCCTGATGTCCACTCTGAGCACATCAAATCCTTTTTTTGTGCGCTGCGTTAAACCCAACAACAACAAGGTACACACACACACACACACACACACATGCGCACAGACACACATTACACATTATAATTCACTATTACACACATTTATATATATATATATAAAACTTGAGAGCAAGTGACTGCAGACGGGGTTGCCAGATTGATTGAGTTCCTTTCCTGCTCAATTAGGCTTCTTTTGATAAAGTCAGATCGGAAATAAACGCATTGGTCTGGTTGATCATTTTTGAGCTGCTTCTCAATACAACAGGTGGCGTTTATGTTTAAACAAATGATAGGAGGGGGACACCCTGGACAGGTCACCAGTCCATCACAGAGCCACACACACCACACACACTCACTCCTGTGGGCAATTTAGAATCACCAATCAATCTAACATACATGTTTTTGGACTGTGGGAGGAAACCGGAGAACCCGGAGTAAACACACACACACACACACACACAAGGGAGAACATACAAACTCCACACAGAAAGACCCCTGCAGGGGAATCGAACCTGGGACCTTCCTGCTTATGAGGCAACAGTGATAAACACTAAGCCATCGTGCTGCCCTACATGCAGACATAAAATGTCATTTTCTTTGCAGTCGTGCAGTAATTTAATTAATGCAACGCAAAATAGTTATTATATGATATATATATTTATATATATATATATATATATATATATATATATATATATATATATATAGCATAAAGGTATAAATGATTATATATATAGTATTTCCGAATGGCTCTTTGTGTGTCAAAGGTTCCCGACTGCTGAGATAGATTTACTCTTATATTAACTTTTAGTATTTTAACATTAATTAAAGTTTCATTCAGTCTCATTTCAATCCCTTTTTTTTAGTTGTGTGGGTTTTGGTTGTGTGTGTGGGTGTGTGTGTGTGTGTGTGTGTGTGTGTGTGTGTGTGCCAGACAGTGACACGTGCATGTTTTTTGAATGTAAACAGCAAGATCTCCTTTCAGCCCGAATTTTACCCACAATCCTCTCTCAACAACACACACAAATTAGCCCAGCATGGATTTAAGCACCATGGCAACCAGCAGTGGCTGAAAAAGAAGAGATCAGAGCTGTGTATTGTGTGAACCGTGTGTGTGTGTGTGTGTGTGTGTGTGTGTGTAAGAGAATGTGTGAGGCAGAACAGTGGTCAGTTATGAACTGATTCTTGTCGAGCTTCACACTGGCTCTGGGTTGGGACGGCACTGCAGGATGAGAGATCTTGTGCTTCATCAGGGTAGGAGTTTATCCAGCACTTCCGCTTAGACAACATGCAGGTGTGTGATTTAAACAATCAGTCTGGCTTGGATGCTTCTTGAAGGTGTTTCAGAAAGAAAGCTCGTCTTTGTGTTAGTTTGAAGTCTGATGTGTGTTTGAAGTCTGATGTGTGTTTGAAGTCTGATGTGTGTTTAATGGATGTTCAGAGGTCTGTAAATCCGTCCGCTCTTCAGTCTGCTGGATGAACTGGAACTTGAACTGAAACTGTGATTATTATTCTGATGATGGGATTAAGAGAGATTGTAATTAGAGCAGAAGGTCAGAAGAAGGTTTGATGAAAGTATTTTATTATGCAGATGAGAAAAAAAACACTTTCCGGAAAAAATACTCAACTGTTTAATTTATGGTTTTTATTTCTGCAGACAGACGTCAGCTATCTGCAACACATACCGTGTAGATAAACAGTCTCTGTAATCGGGCTGTGGGACTTAACAGACTAAACCTCACCTCCCCCACCTCACTGACATCCACCCCCATCCACACACACACACAACACACACACACACACACACAGAACCCTCAGGGACAGACATCATAGCTGACTGCGGTGTGACGCTTGTTGCATGTATCAGTATGATAATGACGTCGGAAGCGTGCTCGTGTGAGAGAGACTGTGTGTGTGTGTGTGTGTGTGTGTGTGTGTGTTACACTTGTGAGCAGCTAGCGGCTCTTACAGAGCTTCATTTATCACTGATCTATCCAAATCGGTGTCTTTCTTCACTTTCCTCTTTCTGACATCCAGCCAGCGTGAGATTAGCAGCATACAGACTTCCGACCTCACACCCACTGAGGTCAAAGGTCACTCTAGTCTGCACAGTGGGATTCATTCATCAATTATTGTACTGGTTCATGGAGAGAAAGAAAGAAGAACTTTTATATGGTATTGTAGTCCTGATTTAGAGTATTTACTGTATGATGCCCTGAGAAACAATCTGGATTTATGAATTAATTAATTAATTCAAGTAATTAACTAAGTAAATCAGTCAATTAAAGAGAAGAAATAAAAAAAAAACTAAGCTAAAGAAGTGTCTTATCTTTTACTTTAGTAAAAAAAAAACCCAACCAAATAAGGTAATAAGATTGTTTGGTTGGTTCTTGTCAAGATTCCTCTGTCGGGCCCTTAAGCAAGGCCCTTAACCTGTAACATGTATCATGTCTGATCCTGACCTTTGACCCCAGCCTGTAATATGCAAAGGAAAGGATTCCCCTGCAATGTAACTGCGCTGTGTGTAAATATCTAAAGACAACTGGGTCATAGACACATACCAGCAGGTGGATATTTGTCCTTTTTTTGGACAGATAAAATTAAAAACTCTTTTTTGTCCTAATTTAGATGCCGGATCAGTTTGATCATTCGGTGGTGCTGAACCAGTTGCGTTATTCTGGGATGTTGGAGACGGTGAGAATCCGGCGTGCTGGCTTCCCGGTTCGGAGGAACTTCCAGGATTTTTGCAGCAGGTGTGTTTTACGCTTTCTGTTAGTATTTCGTATTTTAGTATTAGTATAACGTTTTTCTAATATCTTATTAAAAACATATTCAATCCAGAAACACAAACTACTTCCTTTTGTTACAGGAATATTAGGTCATGTGTAGAAATAATCTCGATTTGACAGTTGTAGCCAAAATGTCCACTTGTTAGCATAAATGCTAAGAGCACACGGCACCAATTAAATGAAATGATGATTTTTTTTATTTTTTTTAATTTTGAATATCTGATCAATGTTTTATCTTAGGAAATTGTGGGAACTGTTTGTGTAAAAAGGTTTTTTAGATTCAAATATTTTCTAAAACAAAAAGTAAAATCACTTCCTGTATTTTTCATGCATGTAGTTATAAGAGATCATTTCATTAATTTATATGTAAAGGATGGGACGGTAACAGAATTCATGGAAATAAGATTTTTTTTTTTAACTGTTGTAGAAAAATTCAGGGTTTTTATACATAAAACATTAATGTTGCCAGAAAAAAAAATAAAAATAAAATAGTTTTTAGTTATATAAAACACTTTAACAGAAAATATTATATTGTTTTGTCCTGTATCATGTTGTGAGCCGTAAAAAAAATGTGTTAACGAATAATTTAAAGTAATTCAAATAATAAAATTATTCAATAATTTTATTATAATAAAATATAATAAATAATATATAATAAAACTTTCTATAATAAGACTTTGAACACCCGAATCATCACCCGAACGTCTCTATTAAATTATTCTAATCTGAAATCAATGATTTAATCATAGTTTTGTTGTTTAAATTTCTGTTTTTTATCTTGTGAGTTTTTTTTTAATAATAATTTGAATTTCTATAATATTTATTTACTGTATACTGTATTTATATAAAATTTTTCCCTTCTCTGACTAACTTTGAATTACCGCTGTGTATGAACTGTGTTATATGAAACAACTCGTCTTTTTCGGATTATGGGATGTTAGTGCATGTGTCTGTGCTGAATTAACCCTTGGGTATGACGGGGCAGGTGTTTGGTAGCCTGTGATTTTCCTTTTACAGCCTGCAGAACTGCAGCTTAAACGCTAATGAAACTATATTAACTCGAGTATAGTGACATACCCTGAGTAAGAAATGTCTAGATATTGTTATGGATTTATTTGCTGTTGTATTAAGTCAGAAACAGACACCGACCAGATGAACAGATTTTTTTATGAGTGTGTAAACTTTACAATAAGTCACCGTTGTAGACAGAATGGATTTGTTCGGCTGTGAGGAATTGGAGTGTATTGATGGTTTTATTTCCAGGCGAACCCTTAAACGCCACTCACATCGTCCACATAGAATTCAACCAATGAGATGATGATTTTAAAACTTTACTTTTAATAGTTTTTGTAATTGTTTTGGGTCGAACATTTTTTAATAAATGCAAATGTAATTGACAGCTGCTGTTTTCTGAAGGTGAAGATAGTATTAATGGATGTTGGGTTTTTTTTGGTCAGGTACTATGTGTTAATGAGAGGCGTGGTCAGATGTGGTGACCCCCAGGAGGCGTGTCTCCAGCTGCTCCGCCTCTATAACAGCAGTGGTACAGAATGGCAGCTGGGAAAGACCCGAGTGAGAAGCACAGATTCTTTAACCCTTTCTTATGTTTCACAGTCTTGTGTTATAGTTAAATTAAAATATACATTTTTTTTAATTAAAATTATTTCTTCTAATTGGTGTGTTTGTGCTGGTAGGTTTTCTTAAAAGAGAATCTGGAGCTGCAATTAGAAAAGAAACGAGAGGAAAAAGTGATTCAGGCTGCTGCTGTTATTCAGGCGCACATGCTGGGTTACAGAGCGAGGTACACACACACACACACACACACACACACACAGTTACACATCAACAAACACACTGATTACAGTCCTCATACAGACAGGTGACAATATGGAGCTAAAAGTGTCCCCCTTTTACACACTTACAGAATAATAGACAGAAAAGCTGCACATCCAAAAGACCTTTATTCACCGACACACTGAATGGTTTTGTCAGAATGATGTCATCGCTTTTCATTCTCCTTATATTGTCACCCAACTTCGCGACTCGAACTTTTCCAAACATTGTTCACAACATTGTTGTGTCCTGTAGGAGGCAGTACAAGCGGCTGCTGCAGTGTGTGTTAGTGATCCAGAAGAACTGGAGGGCACTTTTCTGGCGCAGACGCTACTTGATGCTTCGCTGGGCCTCCATCACACTCCAGAAAAGAGTTCGAGGTCAAAGGGCACGGCAGCTTTACACACAGCTCCTTGAAGAGAGGAAACGAAGGGTGGAGGAAGAGCGAAGACAAAGAGAAGAAGAGGAGGAGCGAGAGAGGTACGTGGGACGTCCTGGAGGAGCTGCTGTTTAAGGTCATACGTTGATGATGTCATGAATTTTGTCAGAGCAGGTTCATGTCAATGACCAATAGTTTTGTAAAGCCCTGAATGTACAGTAGAGCGAACAGGTGGGATTACACCTGCAAACATCACCTAACCACCCCACCGGACCTGTGATCTACAGTCCAGCAGTGTTATTGCATCCAGCTGCACTTGCGTTTGCCAGTAATTAGCACTAATGCAGGTGAACACACGTCGTGCACTTAAGTAAAAGTGAATCAACCACAGAAAACTAAAAAAAAGTAAATCAACTACCAGAATTACGTTACAGTTCATTCATTCATTCATTCATTCATTCATCTTCTATAGCCGTTTATTCCCTAATTCGGGGTCACAGGGATCTGCTGGAGTCTATCCCAGCCGTCTCTGAAAGAGTGAAAGACAGGAGGGGGACACCCTGGACAGGTCACCAGTCCATCACAGGGACACAAACAGTCACTCCTATGGGCAATTTAGAATCATCAATCAATCTCACATACATGTTTTTGGACTGTGGGAGGAAACCGGAGAACCCGGAGTAACCACACACACACACACACACACACACACAGGGAGAACATACAAACTCCACACAGACAGACCCCTGCAGGGGAATCGAACCCAGGACCTTCTTGCTAAACACTAAGCCAGCGTTCTGCCCTACGTCACAGTTGTGTAACAATAAAGATTATTCACCCTAAAGGTGATGTAGATTCTGGTCTTCTGATGGTAAATTCATTTATTTTCCGATAAGAATGAGAACCTTACAAATATATCTAGGGTTAGTAAATTAACTAACGTTCACTAATTAACTAAGTAACATGAGTAAACACATGCGCTGTACTGTAGTTGATGTGATAGTGAAATGTGCACCCGGACGAATTTAAGGTAACTTTACTGACAAACGGAGAAAATAAACTATTATTACTGAAAGCATCGAATTGCTCGTGACGAGACAGAAATAACAATAAAACGTTTATTATTCGTTTACCGGTATGTGCTTTTCTTAAAGTCTACAGCGAATTCTGTAAAATCAGCAGCGCATGTTTTTAGATCGACACAATTCGCAACGCATCCGCCAGGAATTTCAGCAATTCCAAACATCTCCCTCGTATATGGCGATGGGTGATCGGGAATGTCTCACGGTTTACATTACTGTCTCTCTCTCTGTCTCATTGTCCATGTTAGCCGTTCTTGTTGCTTTCTGTCTGACTGCCTTGCTCGTTGTTAGCTTCATAAACTAGCCGATGTTTACGGTGTGTGATAGCCAGGAAAACGTGTGCAAATTAGGCAATCAAAAGAAATAATATCGATCAGATTCAAACTAAAGAAAGAGGCTGGGTCGAAAATATAACAAGTAGAAAGTACAGATATTTGTGTTAAAAAGTCGTCAGAAAAAGTAAAATAACCGACAGCACTTGAGTTCAGAAACTCAGAGTATTTGCACTCCGTTACGTCCCGTCTCTGCTAAGTTGGGCTGCCAATGTCAACCGCCAATAATGGAAGAGAAGAAAAACGTCTTCCTCTTGCACTTCGTAGCTGAGAAAATGACCCTAGAAATAAAGTCAGACGTGAAAGCTAAAAGCTAACATTTTTCATGGGATTGGGACAGGATGGGATTTTCCCCCAGATTTTTGTAGGTTTGGGATGGGAACCCATTCCCGTGTCAACCTCTAGTGGTCAGTAAAAAAATCCTAAAGCACAGACAGGATCAGAATTAGTGTCTCGAATGATTTTATTTCAGAATAAGTAGCGGCGAGATGTTGATGTCTGTTTATGGAAACTATCAAGTATCAGTTCTTACCCATAACTCTGTGCATGATGGAAAAAAGGAGGCGCTGGTTTGTGAAAAATTCAATTAAATGGTAAAAAAATAAACATAAGATTAAATTACACATTAAAAACAAATTATTTATCATTATAAATCGTCTTTTCTGGATCAGATCACAGGATTTGTGATGGTCTAGGGTTTATTTGTAGGCTGTGCTGTATCTCGAAAGTATCTCCATGGAAATAATTCTATTTTATCTAAATAAAAGGGTTTTAAAATGAATAACTGTGTTTTAACATTTGGGACTGGAGTTGAGGTTTGATTCTAATTAGGATTCTGTGTTTTCTTGTGTTTAGAGAGAGACAGAGACTGGAGATGGAGCAGAAGGCTAAAGAGGTAATTTACTGTTTCCTACATTATATTAAAAAAAAAAGAGCGATAAATAAATGTTTTACATGAAAATAGAAATTTCTGCATCCTTTATTTTTATAGCTCAGCGGTGCAAATCTATTATTAAATTGGACTTTTTTTATCCCAAAGATGTTCAGTGAGGTTACGGTCAGGACTCAAGTTATTCTACTTCCAGCATAACACACACTGTGTTTTTATGGAGTTCAGAGAGTTTTACGCACAGGAGCATCATGTGTCGCAGAGGTGTAAAAACGTAATAATGAAATAATTTATACCTCCGAGTTGCTTTAGTTTTTATTTGTACAAAAAATGATCAGAACACTAATATCATAAATATTATAAACAGCTTTTTTGGTTATTTTTGCTTTGATTATGTGAAGGTAAAGCATAAGTTTGATCATAATTATAGAATAAAAAAAGAATTTTCCTTTATGAGAATTATAATAATTCATGCTGGAATATTAATGCAATTTTAGTGCACGAAAAGCCTGGAACAGTCTGGTTTCGCTCTGTTCTGTGGTATTCTGAGTACTGATGTTTTTCTGCCACAAATCCACAGGCAGAAGAAGCTCTGAGAATGGAGATGGCTCTGCAACTGGAGCGAGAAATGGAGAGTCTCCGTAAAGGCCTGGAGAAAACTGAGAGCGAGCTGTCAGATGAGGTTTTTGAGGAAGAAGCCCGTCCCAGCGAGGCTTCCCAGGTGGAGGAGATTCTCCGTCTGGAGCGTGAAATCGAGGGTCTGCGGAGGCAGAAAGAGACACGGGAGCAGACGCTGACAGCGCATTCCATGGCACGTCTGCAGCACCTGCGTGATCAGGAGCTCCTCAGGCTGGAGGAAGAGGCCTGCAAAGCAGCGCAGCAGTTTCTGTCCTCACTCAATTTCCACGAGATTGACGAGTGTGTGCGCAACATAGAGAACACCTTCGTGTTGCCGGATTACGCAGAAGAAACCGAGCAAGAGAGGAGGAGAGGCAGGGATGAGGAGGAGGTGGATGAAGGATTGGGAGGGGATGAGGAAGGTTTTAAAGATTCACCCAACCCCAGTGAACACGGTCACTCAGACGGCCAGCGCACCAGTGGGATCCGCACCAGCGATGACTCGTCTGAGGAGGACCCATATGCCAACGACCGCATGGCCCCACCCCCGGTTCCACCCTCAAACATGGCCTCAGTTTATCATGGACTAGCCTGTACCAGAGACACTGCCTACTGTGGGGCCCAGCAGGAAGAGGACCTGATTCCACCAGATGAAGATTCGGATTACGATGCTGATGAGTATGATGAAGGTGGCATTGTCTGCCTCCCAGCATGTCCCTGTCTGCGCTCCAGACTGGAAGCTGGTCACGTGACCAGCGCAGCTCCATGGCGACTAGCACCAGTGCTAGCTCAGGGGTGTACAGGTTCAGCTCTGAGGGAGCGCAGTCATCAGTGAGTTTTACATCTGAACACACACTTATACCCAGTGTTCTCTTTGTGTTTGTCACTGTTGTTTTTTTTCTTTTTTGGCTTCGGTGTCTGTCTATCACTGTTTCCTCACAGTAAGAAGGTCCCAGGTCCCCATCAGGGGTCTTTCTGTGTGGAGTTTGTATGTTCTCCCTGTGTTTTTATGTGTTTACTCCGGGTTCTCCAGTTTTCTCCCACAGTCAAAAAACATTTATGCTAGATTGATTGGTGATTCTAAATTGACCAGAGGAGTGTGTGTGTGTGTGTGTGTGTCATTGTTTGTGGCCCTGTGATGGACTGGAAATCTATCCAGGGTGACCCCTGCCTTGCACCCAGTAACAGTTGGGATAAAATCCAGCAGATCCCTGTGACCCTAATTATGAATAAGCGGGTATAGACAATGGATGGATGGATGGATACATGGCTGGATGGAGGGAAAGATAAATGGATGGATGGATAGATGAATGGATGGATGGATGGATGGATGGATGGATGGATGGATGGATGGATGGATGACGGACGGACGGACGGATGGATGGATGGATGGATGGATCATTGCATGGATAGAGAGATTGATGGATGGATGGATGGATGGATGGATAGATGGATGGCTGAATGGATACATGGGTAGATACATGGATAGATGGAAAGATAAATGGATGGATGGATGGATGGATGGATGGATGGATGGATCGATCTATGGATCGATTGGATCATTGGCTGGATAGAGAGAATGATGGATGGATGGATGGATGGATGGATGGATGGATACATGGTGGATGGAACATGGATGGATACATGGATAGATTGAGAGATAAATGGATGGATAGATGACTCAAAAGATTTATGAACAATGTGATATAAGGTGAATAAACAACTAATGGACTAAATATTTTAAGAGGTTAACACACTTTCTCTCTTTCTCTCTCCTCCTCTCTCTCTGTTCATTTCTAAGTTTTTGATGACAGTGAGGAGACTTTGACAGGTTTTGATACAGATATGAATTGTCCTATCGTAGAGATTTCGGTCTACAGCTTGTGTCAACTCTTCCTTACTTTCACAGCTTCCTCTATATCAAAGGTAAAAAAACAGCTGGATTTCTTTATTCTCTTTTTATAGAGTAACTATTCCAGTAATAAAAAATATCCTGTGGTAAATACTGTAGTGTTACTGTAGAGTTTAATTGCTGTGTGTCCTTGAGCGAGACCCTTAACCCTTTCTGCTCCAGGGGCACCTTCTAGTCTATTCTGAGTTATAAAGTGTATTGAAGTATTAACTCCAGTTAATACTATAATACACTGCAATAAAGTAAATACTTCAATTTAATCTCACTGCATTGTATCGTGTATTGTACGGTGTGTGTGTGTGTATGTTGCAGGTGGGCTGTTGAACTCGTGGAAGCGCCGTTGGTGTGTGTTAAAGGACGAGACGTTCCTGTGGTTTCGGAGCAGGCAGGAGGCACTGAAACAGGGTTGGCTGCTTAAAAAGGGCGGCGGTTTGTCCACTCTCTCACGCCGCAACTGGAAACGCCGCTGGTTTGTCCTCCGCCAGAGCAAACTCATCTACTACGACAACGACGCTGAGGAGAGGATGAAGGGCATGCTGGACATGCATGAAGCAAGGTGAATGAGTGAACGAGGAAATAAGACTAGCGTTCCTCACACAGAGCGTATTAGACTGCAACGGTGACCGCCAAGATCATTTTAGGGCAGGTTCCCTATAGCACTACTAGGTTCCCTACAGTGGGCTCTTCCTCACCTGCAGGGTGAACAAATTTGTCCATTTTTTGGTCAACCAGGGGGTCATGGGTCAAATTAGCTAATTAGCTCCTTAATGCTCCTCACTTGCTCCTCAACCCTTTTCAAATATGACACGACCACCCACAGAGCTCGCTGAGGCCCCCTAGTGGGTCGGAACCCCCTGTTTGGAACCGCTGCCCTACAGGATGTAGCTGTGTGCAGGAAGTTAAGAGTTTGGAGCTTAAATCAGTTCTTAAAGCCTGTCTTTCTTTCTTTTTTTTTCAATCGTTAGAGAAGTCATTGATAACACAGGGAAGGAGAACGGCATAGATATTGTAATGCCAGAGAGGACATACCATCTAATAGCAGATAACGCAGAGGATGCTAGGTAAGTGTGTGTGTGTGTGTGTGTGTGTGTTTGTGTCTCCATTAATGTTATTAGAAATTAGTTCTATTCATTTTTTGATTTGTCATTCCGTTTTATCCTCTTTGATAATTAAGTCTTTATCTGCACTCGATTCATTAAATAATTTTTATGCAAAAAAAGTATTAGCACCCTACAATCCTTCCCATTTTATAGTATTATGATGGATCATTAGGATTAAAGGTCTCAAATTGGCATAAAAATCCCTACTAATACTAAAACATGAAAATAAAACCCCTCAACACACTAATGATGCTTCTCCTCACACTCCTCCTCAGTCACTGGTTCAGTGTGTTGAGTCAGGTTCACACGTCCACTGAACAGGAAATCAGAGAGATGCACGATGAACAGGCCAACCCACAAAACGCGGTGGTGAGTACGCAATCAACTGAACACACACACACACACACACACACACACACACACACACACCCGACACACACTTCAACAGGGTTCAGCGCATTTACATTACTGATAATAATAAAGCGTTCCACTTATTAATCAAGCTGAGGTCTCGAACCATTGTTTTAAACTCGACGGATGAGGGTAGTAACGTGATATATTTCCTTTATTACATTTAATTGAGAGGATTTTTGTAAAAAATGTGTTTTTATTTCTCTACAAACTCTACATTCCTCCATTACTATTAAATGTTAATGCAATATGACCTTTTGTTTTTTAGGGCACATTAGACGTGGGAATGATCGACTCTGTGTGCGCCTCGGACAACCCAGAGAGGTGCATACACACACACACACACACACACACACACACACACACACACACACACACACACAAATCTCTCTTTTTTTTTCTTATTCTTTCTCTCTTTTTTCTTCCCTCTTTAGACCCAACTCGTTTGTGATCATCACCGCTCACCGTATCCTGCACTGTAATGCGGAGACCCCGGAGGAGATGCACCACTGGATCGCCCTCCTACAGCGCTCAAAAGGAGACACACGAGTCCAAGGCCAGGAATTTATTATTAGAGGTGAGAGTTAACGTCCTTCGGCGTGTCATGAGTGTTATTGTAATAAAAGATAGTGATGTGTGACTGCATATCACCATAAGAACACACGCTAAAAGTATAAAAATAACCACCCTGGACACCACCATGTTCATTATTTATTAGCAAACATCAGAGCAGGAAACTGTATATTGACAGCTGGGGTTAATATCTCTGTGTGTTAATTATTTTAAGGCAAATATTAATAAATATGGTTATTTATGAAGGTAAAGCAGAGCTGCTGTGTTAAATGCTGATGATAAGAGCAGCCAATGTTCAGTGGACGATCATTTACTGAGATGTGGAAATCGGTTTAAACAGAAACACAAATAGGGAGGTTTATTTCAGCCGGGAGCCAATTCAGGCTTCTAACTCAAACGTCTTACTGACTAGTTTCTCTCGCTGCACCGCTTCCAGTACGTGGATGTGGATGTTAGAGTTTATTCTCCACTACCAGCCCAGCGCCGCCGAGCGGTAACACCGACTTACAGCCTTTAAATGTCTGATAGATTTTATTGATGTCTGTAATGTTTTTCTGATGTTATATTAATATTAAGATAAATATTGATTCTGAACTGATCCAGATGTTGTAGGTGGTACAGTTGTGGTTGTAGTGGAGAGGTTTGGAGTTGTGTGTTAAGGGGTTTCTTGTCTGTCTGTCTGTAATTCCACGCCGTGTTATATTGTGTGTTTGTTTAGTATTGATGTGTTTCTATAATTAGGATGTGATAGTGGGGGTATTAAGAGGGGTATCAGTCGGGGTAAATCCACACTGAAGGACCAGCTACCAAATGCACCGCCCAACACTAAGAGATCCTTCAGGTGCACTAGGTTGCCCACTTGTGTTTGAATAGGGAAGCATTCTAAAATCTGTAACAGAACCTATTGCAGTGTGGAAGCGCCCACCACAGTGAGAGTGGGTAATTGTATCTCCCTAAACTAATGCTGTAGAACAGGAGGTGACTGCGTCTGTGAGTTTAGAGAACTGTGAGTCTGTGTTTATCTGCTGCTAAAACTGAATAAAGTTATAAAAGCTGAGAACATAAAAAAAAAAATGACTGTAAATCCACAACATCAGTTCCAGTGTTGACATTCTGTTCAAATCTATTCGTTTTCTCTTCCTTCACTCTTCCTCTCTCTCAGGCTGGTTACATAAAGAGATAAAGGGCAGCAGTCGGACGAACCTGAGACTGAAGAAACGCTGGTTCCTCCTCACCCATAACTCACTGGACTATTATAAGAGTTCCGAGAGAAACGCACTCAAACTGGGTTCTTTACTGCTGAACAGCCTGTGTTCTGTCCTGCCACCTGATGAAAGACTATACAAAGAGACTGGTTAGTACACACACTTACACACACTTACACACACACGCACAATATTAATATTATTAAACGTTATAATAAAACATTTCAATGAATAAATATAACAAAATCTATAATAATAATTTACATTTATGACATTCGGCAGACGTCCTTCTTCAAGCAGTTTAGATTGATCTTTTTTATACAACTGAGTAATTGGGGGTTGGGGGCCTTGCTTAGGGGCCCGATACTGGCATCTTGGTGGTGCTGGGAACTGATCCTACAATCTTCCAATTAGCAGTCCAACACCTTAAGCACCGAACTACCACTTTTACATTTTAGAATTGCAAAACTTAATTATTCTGGAATTATTTATTTGTGTGTGTGTGTGTGTGTGTGTGTGTGTGTGTGTGTGTGTGTAGGTTACTGGGGCGTAACAGTGTTTGGTCGTAAACACTCATATCGGCTCTACAGTAAACTGCAAAGTGAAGTTAGCCGCTGGGCTAACGCTGTCCAGAATGTCATCGATAACAAACCACCCATAGACACACACACACAACAACTAATCCAGGACATTAAGGTAACACAAAAAAAACACACAATCCGTATTTTATTACTTACACTACACAAGCCTACCAAACACGACATGCGGTGAAATTCCACTTACGACTGTTGATTTTAGAACAATGAACAAAAGCAGAATACGAATAAATGAACCTGGAAATGAACTTTGTGTTTTATATTTTAGGAGAATTGTCTAAACTCTGAAGTGGTGAATCAGATTTACAAGCGGAACCCAATAATACGCTACACACACCATCCCCTACACACACCGTTACTTCCTCTGCCTTATGGAGATGTCCACCGCAGCTGTGAGTATCTCACACCGTTACCCCTGTCTGGAGACGTTCACCAGCGTTATCATTGACTTCTTTCTGTTTACTAGCTGAAAAGGGGCGGAGCTACAGCACTTTGCAAGCCGAGGCACTGAAACTCTTCTGTACAATTCAGCAGCTCGAAGGTGTAACTGATCCCATCCCACATATCCAAAACCTTCTGCAGACGGGTCATGACCTCCGACCCCTGCGAGATGAACTTTACTGTCAGCTCATTAAGCAAACTACCCGACCCCCTGCAGCAGGTGGCCCCGCCCACATCAGTGGCTGGAAAGCGATAGCCTGCATGTGCTGCACGTTTAGCCCTGTCTCCAGAAGCATTTTAAAATATCTTAAATTCCACATCAAAAGGTCAGTGGATGCGTGTGTGTGTGTGTGTGTGTGTGTGTGTGTGTCTGTGTGTGCTTTCATGTTTATCTGCTTTTATGACTCTTTTTTGTTTTAATAATTGGCTGTGATGTTTAGGACACGCGAGTTGTTTCCAGACACAGAGATGGAGCAGTTTGCGGCGTTCTCCCAGGAGGCACTGAGGAACGTGCGTGGACGGGAATGTGTTCCCTCGCATAAGGAACTCAGAGCGATTCTCAACAGACAAGAAATGACAACAACTGTTTACTGCCATGGAGGAGGATCCTGCAAAATTGCCATCAACTCCCAGACAACAGCAGGAGAGGTGGAGACTCGGAGTCTCTGGATATGAGAGTTAGTTCCGGATTCGTCTTTCACAGGGATCTTTAACGGTACTGTGTTTCTGTGTTTCTGTGTTTCTGTGTGTGTTTTAGGTGGTTGAGAAGTTATTAAAGGGTCTGGCGATGGAGGACAGCAGGAATATGTTTGCTCTGTTCGAGCACAAAGACGGCACAGACAAAGCCATCGAAAGCCGCACTATCGTAGCCGACATCCTGGCCAAGTTTGAGAAGTGAGTGTTTTACAAAGTTTTTTATTCTGATGAAGCAGCATAAAGACCAATCCTTTATTTGTCATAATACAAAACAAAATAGCAAACGAACTAAACTAAACTATACCTTAATATTAATAACAATCATTTTCATTTCGGTGGAGGTAAAGTGTACACTTGATAATCAAACTCCATATTAAATAATGTTAAGTGTTTGTTCCTGGTCCATGATGGAGACTATAGGAGAAAGTCTATGCTTGATTGGGAGATTACAATAATATTTTATTATTTAGAAAGAAAAGATCATTTCTTTTATATCTTCCCAAGTTGTCTGAACACATTCTTCTAAAGATGAAGGGAAAAAATGATCGTTTCCATAATATCAATATTATTTATTATATCTATCCACGCTTATATCGTGGGAGGGTTCAGGGACCAACCAGCACTTTTTCATCGGTACCGCTTCGTCTGGAAATCGGCATTTCCTAAAAACAATGTAGGAAAGGGGCCGAGTGCCAACGCGGTATTAATAATGCTTTATGACGCTCCGCCTAGGAAGGTTTTTCGTTTTGGATTGGTTCATTTCTCTGGATAAAACGAAGGAATTATGTAATCAACTACAGGCAGTTTAAGATTTATAGAAAAGAGCAGATGAAGTATCACTGTCTGTGTTATAACTGGGATATAATGTCTGTAAGGTCTTAAACATGCTTGTCTTCACTTTGTTTAGTGTTGTAGGTGAGGGATGAGTGTACAAACAAGTGGATTAAAGATAGTTGAAAATAGTAGTATGAAAAAATAATATGCAGCTAGGGATAAAAAATCAAATTACTAAATGCAACCCTGTGGGTGCATTAATTACAAGAAGAAAATGTAGAATCCAAAGACAACAACAGTGGAAAATGCTTATTATAAAATAAACACAGGCCCTGAGGTCTAAAGGGGGGCGACCCTTTCAGAGCATTGGGGCAGATACAGAAAATCATCCATCAGTTTACAGTATGTACAGTATGAGTAAGGAACAAATTAATTTTAGTCTCAGTTCTAGTGCAGTATAAATAGCCAGTAAATCTGGTGGTCAACACAAATTAATTAGACTGTATGTGATTATATATTCCATTTGTTTGCCATTTCAAGTTTAACTAATGAAACTTTGTTGAAAAGAGTTTTCTGTATTGTATTTTCTTATGTTAAAGATGATATTTAATGCTTTATGTTATTCACTTTAAGGCTGGCAGGTGGAGAAGACAATCAAGATGGAGGATGGAGATTTTACTTCAAGCTGTACTGCTTTACAGACACAGAAAACATCGCTATGGACAGTGTGGAGTTCGCCTTCATGTTTGAACAGGTGAGATTTATCAGGATGTATAAAGAAATATATACAGTAGAAATACATATGAAAGAGATATTAGACTTGTACCTGGTACCTTTATTGTCTTTTTCTTTAAACATCATGAGTTATTTCAGGCTCTTTTTTCCCTTCGTTTCGTCAGGCTCATGAGGCAGTGATCAGTGGACAGTACCCTGCTCCTGAGGAAACTCTGCAGTTCCTGGCAGCTCTTCGACTGCAACATCTATTCGGGGACTTCACCACCCAGAATGCATTGCCAGACCTGGAGCAGGTGTTCCCTGTAGCACGTCTGCGTGCTCGTATTCAGCGCTTCACCTCTACCAGCGGCGGCACAGAGAAGAAGCGGGGCAGTTTCCTGGAGGGCTCGCTCAGACGTAGCTTCAGAGGATCTCTTGGGCGGAGACAGGGAGAGAATTCTGCTGCAATGGAGGCATGGTTGCAGGATGAGAAGGCGGAGTTAAGGAGCTGTTTGGTGGAGAAATGGAGGAAGCTGCAGGGAATGAGTCGGGATAATTCCATGATCAAATACATGAACCTGGTCAGAGAGTGGCAAGGCTACGGGTCCACACTGTTCAACGTAGAGGTAAAAGCACCAGCAGTGTCAGCCTGTGGTGGCAAACTAATAATGTCAATAATCACCTCTAGAAATCACAGCTTTAACAGCTTTACTACACATGCAGTTTATTTTAATCTGATCAAGACTAAAAATATCCGTTTACTCATCACACATACTGTATACAAACATACACGTAAAGGCTGAACATGTCATTCACAACATTTAGTCTCTCTGTCTCTCTGTCTCTCTGTCTCTCTGTCTCTGTCAGTGTGTGGACGGGGTGTATCCAACAGACCTGTGGCTAGGAGTGAGTCGTAAAGGTGTGTGTGTGTATAAGCAGGGGGAGGCTTGGCCACTGGAGTTTTTCTCCTATGAAGCCATTCTGTCCTTCGGTGCGCCACAGTCCAACATTTATAAGATCAGCGTGGAGGGAAGAGATCTGTTCTTCCAAACTTGCCAGGTAACACATCACCTTCCTCACATACCTCAACGGCCACCAAGCGTGTAATTGGAAAGTGGAACGAAAATGATACACGGGTTTTTGAAATTTTAAGCACATCAAAATCTAAAACGTGTGGCGTGCATTAATATTCACCCCCCTGTACTCTGGTACCCCGAAATAAAATCAATTACCTTCAGAAGACACCTAATTAGTTAATAGAGTCCACCTGTGTGTAATTTAGTCTCAGTATATAAATACACCTGTTCTGTGAAGGCCTCAGTAGTTTTGTTAGGCAACATTAGTGAACAAACAGCATCAGGAAGACCAAGGAAGTCACCAGATAGATCAGGCATAAAGTTGTGGAGAAGTTTAAAGCAGGGTTAGGTTATAAATAAATATCCCAAGCTTTGAACATTTTAAGGAGCACTGTTCAATCCGACATCTAAAAATAGAAAAAAGATGCCACAACTGCAAACCTGCAATGGACATGGCCGTCCACCTAAACTGACAGACCGAGCAAGCACTGACAGCACCGGTCAGAGAAGCAGCCAGGAGGCCCATAGTCACTCTGGAGGAGCTGCAGTAATCCACAGCTCAGGTGGGAGAATATGTCCACAGGACAACTATAAGTCATGTACTGGCCTTTATAAAAGAGTGACAAGAAGAAATCCATTGTTTAAGGAAAGACATGAGAAGGAGGCACCGCAAACATGTGGATGAAGGTGCTCTGGTCAGATAAGACCAAAGTTGAACCTTTTGGCAATGTGCTATGTGTGGCAAAAAAAGTAACACTGCTGATCACCGTAAACAGACCATCCCCACTGTGAAACATGGCGGTGGCAGCATCATGCTGTGGGGATGCTTTTCTTTAGCAGGGACAGGAAAGCTGGTCAGAGTTGATGGGAAGACAGATGGAGTTAAATACGGGGCAACCCTGGAAAAAAAAAAAACCTGTTGGCGGCTGCAAAAGAATTAAGACAAAGTAGTAAAGAGCTTCAGCTTCCAGCAAGACGATGAGCCTAAACATCCAGTCAGCGCTACAATGGAATGGTCTAGTCAAAGTCCGGACCTAAACCCCATTGAGCTGTGACAAGACTGGAAAATAGCTGTTCACAGTCGCTCCCCATCCAGTCTGGCTGAACTTGAGCTATTTTGCAAAGAAGAATGGGCAGAAAAATTCAGTCCCTAGATGTGTAAAGCTGGTAGAGACAAACCCCCAAAAAGACCTGCAGCTGTAACTGCAGTGAAAAGTGTCTCCACAAAGTATTGATGCAGGGGGACTGAATACAAATACAAATACACACCACACTTTACAGATTTCGCTTCACAATAAGGACTGCTAATAACAGTTTACTAAAAGCTAGCTTTAATTAGCTTAGCTAATGTCTCAATACATTTTTACTGAATAAATATTTATGTATTTGTTTTGCATTCATATTTAAACTAACTGCCTAATATTTGCCTGTTTGATGAGTGTTTTTGTGCTTTTTTATGTTTAGGTGATGGACATTGCTAAGCTTATGAAAGCTTACATCAGCATGATTGTACAGAAGCGTTTCAGCACCTGTCCATCGATCAGCAGTCATGAGACACAGTGCGGTAAATGGTAAAGACTGACCGTCCGCTGACCTTTAACTTAATAAACACATTCCCAGGATAAAGCTGCGCCATTAGAGCCTTATTAGGCACTCAAGGAACACTCTGGTGATGAGAAACACACGCTGGTGATGAGAAACACACTCTGGTGATGAGACACTCTATGGTGATGAGACAAACTTTAGTGATGAGACAAACTTTAGTGATGAGACAAACTTTAGTGATGAGACACTCTGGTGATGAGACACTCTGGTGATGAGACAAACTTTAGTGATGAGACACTCTGGTGATGAGAGCACACTCTGGTGATGAGACAAACTTTAGTGATGAGACACTCTGGTGATGAGAACACACTCTGGTGATGAGACACTGGTGATGTTACACACTCTGGTGATGAGACACATTCTGGTGATGAGAACAACTCTAGTGATGAGACACTCTAGTGATGAGACACTTTAGTGATGAGACACTCTGGTGATGAGACACTCTGGTGATGAGACACACTGCTGATGTGCTGTGCAAGTTCCTCAACATGTCATTCACCTGAAAATGCCTTAAATCTTTCTGCAGGTTACCAGACTGTAAAATCCCCTAACACACGTCGCAGCGTGGACATTTTTTTAATTTTCATCAGCAACAATTTCATTTCCGAACTCGGACCGTAGCGAATTTTACCCAAAGTGTTGCCGAGACGCTGTGTGAAGAGTTGCGGTTCGATTTCCGCAGCGTTTCACTGGAGCTCTGCGGGCAGAATCTCCAACCAAAGAAACTGTGCCTTCTTTTATACAAGTGCACACACACACACACACACACACACACACACACACACACACACTCCTTATCCTATCCGTACACATGCCTCTTAAACGTGTATGAATTCAATGTGCAATGTAATGTTTTGTCTTATAAAGAAAAAAAAGGTTGTATATTTTTGAGTCTTTTTGTTATTAAATGCTGATGTCGGGACGCCGCCGTCTTATTTTTAATATAATGTTTATATAAAGGGTTTTTTTCTTTTTTTATTATTTCTTAAGAAACACCAGCAATATGCAATTTTATGACATTCCTGTGTAGTAATGATAATAAAAGAACTGAGAAAATTAAATCTGTGTTGCCTGACACACACACACACACACCACACACACACACATTAATATGAAATGGAATTTAGTGTGTTTTAGTGAATAAAAAACGAATCCACCGCAACCAGAAAACTATCAAAAGTGAAAAAAAAGCTCTTTTATTTTAGATTTCTCGTAATTCTGCAGCTGTAAAGGATCTCCAGCGTCGGGTGGTCAATTTAAGAGAACCTAAAAAAGGAACAGTTTCTTTTCTTTATTATTATTTTTTATCCTTTTTTTGGCATTTCTGTGGCATCGGACGTCTTATTTCTTAAACCGCGGCCCCTAAAGACCTCCAGTACATCCCGTGTGTTTATACTCTAGATTTCTGATGCAGTAACGTGCTGTTTAAATGCCGTTTTCTCTGTAAATATCAGTAAACGCTGTCGTGATTTTAGCAGTAACAAACCCACAAACAAAATTCCCACAAAACAATTGGAAATAAAGTGGGAAAAAAGCACCCCAAAAAAAAAAAAAAATAGAAAAGTGGTATTTCTGGAACATAAATAAATGAAAGAAACACATCGAAACACAGTGAAAGTCCAAACTGTAAACGGTAATCTAGAACTCTGGTGGTTGCTGGTGGTCTTCGGCGGCCATGTTTGCCTACAGCGAGCTTTAAGGTACCTCTAGTTTAATGCAGAATAGTGTCTCGATTTTATCGCATAAATCAATCAGTCAGTTCTTCACTTCTGCTCTTCAGTGCTGTAAGTCAGCGCTTCCCAACCTATTTTTAGTCTTAGACCCCCCCGTTTTACCCCAAGAAAATATTTTACAGCCCCTTCACATTTAATGATATTTTCATTCTTGATATTTCCTTCATTTCCTGCATTGCTGCACTGCGACCCGAATTGGTGGCTCTTCCTCACCTGCACGGTCCAGTATGTCTGGGTCGTTACTATCAGCTGCTGAAAGTGATTCAGTGACACTCGTTTTTATGGAGGAAGAATTACAAATTTGTCCATTTTTTTGGTCAACCAGGGGGTCATGGGTAAAATTAGCTAATGCAGTATGATCGTTCTCATTAATGCTCCTCGCTTGCTCCTCAACACTTTTAAAAATATGACGTGACCCCCTTAGTCGGTCGGGACCCCATGTTGGGAACCGCTGCTGTAAGGTTATATAAGGACAAGACCGTTTCACATGTTTAACCCTAAGGGTGGGTGATGTTCTGGTTTTTGCCAACGTTCACAGGTCTGGTGGACCCACTGCATTATTGGGGTCTTTAATTACCACATCCATAACTAATTATGGGGAAAAAAAAAAACAGTTACAAGCAATAGTTAGGGTCAAGATTAGAGTTTTTAACAGTTTAGTTGTTACTGTTGTACCATGTGAAGGATGAGTGGATTATTATTATTATTATTATTGCGCTGTAATACTCCAGGCCATTAGTAGGCAGAAATGCGCCAAACTTACGATGACCTACCTGAAAAAATTAAAAGAATAAGAAAAAACTAGAATAAAAGTCCCGGAAATATGCAGTTGTTGTCTGGTTTTAGTCCCAGTCGGTCTTCCTGGCGCAAGCAGACGTTAATTCAACAACGTTAGGTGAGACTGTAAGTTAGAGAAGTGTGTTTAGTTTTTACGCGAATAATAAGAATATAATTTAACTCTGTTGTTATACACAGCTGTGAAATAGACGGGAGGAGTTGCTTAAACAGCGGTGTGTGATCAACATCCTGCTTTAAGGTTGTGCAGTTTCTTAAATTAACACAACGTTGACTTGTGAATGAAGGAGATTTTGTGATAAATTAAAAAAAAAAAACATACGCGAATAATCTGTGGTTTAGAGAGCCTCTTTATTTAAAATCACGTTTAATCTAATCGAAATGATGTTTTTTTTTAGGGTGCGTCTTTTAGATGGTTAGCGGTAATAACGCTGAAAGCAGAAAGCGTATGCGCTAGCTCGTGAATAAACATTTTACGGTATTTTAATCGTTTGGATTTCGTGAATAAGGTTTAGATACTAGATAGTAATTTTATTGCGGTTTATAAAAAAATAATTTAACTGTGCAGTTTCCTGTTTATCATCGGAATTGCTAAAACTCTAGGTGGTGCTTTTTATAATTAATTTTTTTAATGGCGTTTTCATCTACGTCACGTTATGGTCAGGTACCCGGATTCGCGGCCATATTGTAGTTACCCGGATGTAAACACGTGGAAACTCCTCAATAAATTACAGGGAAAAAAAAGAAATTTGGACAAACTAAAGTTTTTAGGTGGATATTTTAATATTTTATGTATTTTTGCTTAACAAACAGCCGAAAAACAAACATTATGATGATATTACTTTATTCTGGTCTGGCGGTCTATAACCAGCTGGTGTGTGTGAAAGAGCCACAGAATCAATTTATAATTTAATAATTAATTAATCATTGACTACATTAGACATTTTAAGAATAAAGAAATAAAATTCTCCTCTGTGATGTGAAACCTGTGATAAGCGGGTACTTTAATGACATGTGGCAGACAGACTGGGGATAAAAATGGTGTCTCTTGGGTTATAAAGCACTTCCGCATGGACGTTTATTAAAGAGGTGAAGAACCACCAGCATGTCCTAACCGCCAAACTGTAACCACTGGAAAGCAGCTTTTTATTAAATTGCACTGGTTTTAATGTAAATAAACAGCCGTTTTATTCAGAGGCGTGTTTAACTAATTCATTATGAAAATGTTTCACCCGAATGCATGTTAACATTTTGTGTGTCGTGTACGATTAAAATGTCTTTTATAACCTTTTAGTGTAAAGATCCAGATCTTCAGTTCCACGCGGTCCTTAAAACCCCTTTATTAGTGTTTATTGGAGAGGTGTGTGTGTGTGTGTGTCCTCCCACATGATTCTACATCAGAGCTTCCAGCAGGACTTTAACTTCCTCTGAGCTCCACAGTGCTGCTGTGGGTCAATGATGAGAAATAGCCAAATCTGAGCGCTGGGAAACGGCCGCCGTCTGTGATTACGCTAGAGAAGCTGTGGTGTGGTGTGTGTGTGTGTGTGTGTGTGTGTGTGTGTGTGTGTGTGTGTGTTTTTGTTTTTTGTGTGTGTGAATGAAATGTCTGAACGATGATGTAAATCTGTTTTGGTTGATGTGTAGGTGAATAATCTCACTTACACTTTGATTCTTTCTACACTTGAACTGAGTTCAGACTCCAGCAACATCTGTAAATACCAACCTGCAGCAAAAAACTGTCTATTTTACTGTCTCTCTCTCTCTGTCTTTCTCACACTGTCTCTCTCTTGGGCCTCTGTTACTCACTGTCTGTCTCTCTCTCTCTCTCTCTCTCTCTCTCTCTCTCTCTCTCTCTCTCACCGGCTGCGCTGCGGCCTTCTGTCTCGCTTCCCCCCCCCTCCTCCTCACCCTCTGTCTGTCTCTTGTTCGGTCTGTCTCTCTCTACAGGCAGGTCCTCTGCTGAGTCACTGTTCTTCCAGCTGCACGTTTTTAAAGGTGTTTTTCTTGTTAAATAGATTTGATGGATATATAAATAAATACACTTTTAATGTGGCTTTAACACTGCTGTCCTGTGTGTGTGTGTTTCAGTGTCTCTGACTGCTCGGATGGATGAAGATGCTGTTGATTTAATCGGCGACGTCTGTTGGTCATAAGTTCTCGTGTTAAGTGATTTTACTTTACACAAATAAATTTCATTACAAAATTATTGGAACCTGTGCAAAGTTATTTCAGCCAGCAGAGGGTTTTATACAGTCAAACGTTAAATTTCCACAGTTTAGTTCTATAAAATAACTCGCTATGGATCAGTGAGTGACGTCACCACCTGTCGCAGCTGTGTGACCAATAAAAGTGCTTCCTTCTGACGGCCTCTTCTGTGTTTCATCACTGCCACCTTCTGTTCCGCTGTGCAACATCCCCAAACCAGACATCTGCTGCAAAGATGCCTTAATACAGGTGTCCAATCTCGGTCCTGGAGTGTCGGTGGTGTCCTAAGATGTTGATCAGTTGGTTCAGGTGTTCGATTAGGGTTGGAGCTAAACTCTGCAGGACACCCTGACCCTCCAGAACGGAGACTGGACACCGCTGACTTAAGAAAAACAATGCTAATTTAAACTACAGAAATAGCATGTGGTCAGGTTCTTGTTGGGTTCCCCAGAAAACGACATGAATCTGAGGATGTTTGTTATTCACACACAATAATAAACCGCAGTTTAAGTGCAGTTTTGTTATTTCAGCTCACTACGTTCTCCTGCGTGTCGCCGTCTCCAGTGAAACGTTAATATTAGTGCCTTTTTTTTTTTTGCCTGGTTCCAGGGCTCCAAATTCTTTTTTTAGTTCCTGGTAGCCCTTCAGACCGGCACTCCTCAGTTTACAGTAGCCTGAAGTGGAAGGTAATGAGCCACAATAGAAGACGTTTTTAATGCTGTAAAGGTGACAACGTTTAATAAAATATATTTTAAAATCACAAATAACAATCAGTAAATAATTAAATCACATCATCCATACAGATGTTCGGTTCTAACCCGACGGCCTGTTCCAGATTTTCGCCGTTCTGTAATTGGAGAAGACATTTTGGTATTTCGGAAAGTAAAAAAAAAAGGTTTTTTTCGGTATCTTATTAATAGCAGATTAAATTTGAATATATGGCGAGTTTACGCCCCTTTTTAAGAATCGGACATGGTTATTGGAGAGAATTTCACTCGTTTGAAGGCAAAGGATGGAATTAATGCGTAGTTATTTTTTAATGGACCCATTTTTGTGAGAAAAATAGTTAATATAGAATTAGGAACATCATTTAGGGCTTTTATAAATAAATAAATAAAATGTGTGAGGATGTTAATGATTGACAGGTCGATGCTAAAGGAATTGGTGCGCAACAGGTCCGGGGCATCACTGAAAAATGTCTCATCAGTACCACCGCTTTAGTTTGTATGATTGTAGGATTTGAAAGGTGAAACGAGTGCACATTTAAACGCTGCTGTAATCCCAAACGTATTGATATCGACTCCCTGATGCTCGAAACTACAGACATCATGATTGTCCCACTATATTTGCCATATTTGGCAATTGCTCAGCTCCAAATAACCAGTGAAAGACCTGCTGATGGTCTGGAGAGACCCCTCTGGCATTGGTTAGCTGCCCCTGCTGGCAGGATGCATTACTACACAGTGGGTTGTATTTACTCAGTCACTGCTGTGAAATCTTTAAAATAAAAAATACCCCCTGAGTCTGAGAGTCTGAGTTTGACAGAAGATCCCCGGTGGAAAACATGTCAATGGAAAAGGAAAGCGATAGGACAATAAGTCATTCAGCACATCAGTCGAAGAGTCTTAAGATCCATCAGGGTTGGAATAAAGTGCTAGAAAGAGCTTAGCGGGGTGTCTCGCGTTACCAATAAACTAGCACAATACTACCTTCAGTCCCAGGCCCAGAGACCAACCAGCCTTAGAACAAAGTCCTAAATCCTGCCAGAAAAGAAGAGTAGGTAACCATTGATTCAGACCTTGTCGGTTGTAGAAGCCTGGAAAGGATGGAGAAGAAAAATAAAACCAAAGACCAAGTAACCACCAGCTGCCTGCCAGCATAGAAGACAGATAGAGATTGAGAGAAATTGTGAAGGTACGTAGAGAGCTGAGGAAGCAGTGGAAGAAGGAACAGCCCAACAGCATTTACTACAGGGTTTATAAAAATACTCAAGGAACCAAATTGAGGTGGCATGGAAAAGGTCCTCATAACAAATGTATGACAGGGGTAAAGGGCAGGAGGGCTCCTTATTCCTAAGGAGAAATACCAACCAGTTCCACCAGATCAGCCTGCTGAATGTTGAGGGAAAAAGCTATCATCATTCTTGTTGGCGTCTCAGTACAGAAGGCGTGGATTCTTAAGTGCCTTTTCAGGCTGTCTGGTGCGAGCAGCATCTGGCACCAGACGCAAACCGCCAAGAAAGGAAAAGTATAGCCTGCATGTGGCTTTTCCTTGACCTCGCCGATGCCTTTGGGTCGGTGCCACATGAGATGCGGCGTTCAACTTCTTCCAGATCCCAGAGAGCAGAATAAAGCTGTTCAAATCTTACCTACAGGACCTTCAGTTTTGCATGACTACACAGAACAGCACCACAACCTGGCAGCACTGGGATAATAGAGAGACACACAATTCTACTCATGGCATTAATTATGGCAGTGGACACGATTATCAGGACATCCTAACGGGTGGTTGGAGAGCGACTGGAAAATAACCGCCCTTCCCAAATCAGAGCCTATACGGATGACATGATGACCATAACATCTGGAAAACCACGCACCAAACATCTAGATAAGCTCAACTGATCAAACCCATGTACCGAAACTCCTAGTAGTCCACACCAGCCCGTCTCCTCAGCATCACTGAACATCACCAAGCAGGGATGGTAATGAAAAAACCTTAAAGTTTACTTCAGACTGCATTCCTCTTCTTTCTCTTCTCTTCTCTTCTCTTCTCTTCTCTTCTCTTCTAATTCTCTTCTCCCTTCTCTTCTCTCTCTTCTCTAAAGTCAGCTCTTCTAAAACTGGGAGCCAGTGTAGCGTGGATAAAATGGGAGTGATGTGTTTACAGCTTCTGCTTCTAGTAGCTCATGGTTAAGGTGTTGAACTACCAACCAGCTCCACCAAGCCACCACTGTTGGGCCCCTGAGCAAGGCCCTTAACCCTCAGTTGTACAAATGAGATGAACGTCTTTCAACCTGGAGGTCATAAAAGCATGAAGGAGTATTTCTGCATCAGGTCAGCGCAGATTTTTAAATACTTCCGAAAATACACAGATCAACTTTATAAAAAAAGCCGTGGCCAATAATACTGACGTTTGATGCGAACATTAACTGAAGCTCTTGTCCTGGTTTTACATGATTATATGCACTGCGCTGTAGTGGGACAAAGTGAAAAAGACTTCACACACTGAAGTTTGACATTTTTGTGTGTGTGTGTGTTTTTTTTTTTTTCTATTCTTTGTCCCAAAAATTATTTTAGAGATTCCATATTTATTTCAGGATGTCAGTGAACTAGTTTGGTACTTTTGGTAGTAATTCTGAAGCCACATATTAAAACAGAAGACCACTAATTTCTGTGAACTAATTGATCCTGAACAGGGATTAACAGGATGTCTAAGACACACACACACACACACACACACACACACACCCGTGGTATCAAAAAGATGCTCGGCAGGCGAGATATTACACAATACAGTGATTAATTCTGGATTTGAGCTTTTGTTTGTGGGAGGAAAACCTCCCTGAGATGAAGTAGAAAGAAACCTTGAGAGGAACCAGACTCAGTAGGGAACCCGTCCTCATCCGGGGGGACACCGCATGTTATTGTTAATTACAGTTTATTGTAATGATCAAATGTAATGTAAACTATAGCTTTGGGTCAGTGGAGCAGAGTGAAACCCAGTCCATCCTCGAAATCATGGAAAGGGGCGGGAAAACTGGACACTGGTTCCTCAGGGGCAAGTTAACCCGAGAGACAGAGAGAGACAGAGAGAGAAAGGGACAGAAAGATATGGATTATTAAGCGTACTGTTTTGTAAAAGTTAAGGACGTATTGTGTAGTTGGGACTCTGGCAAGATTTTGTTACTGCACATTACTTAAAGTAACTACAGGAACAAGACTCGGTACCTTTTATGGTAATGGTAAGCTTTTAAAAGCGGCGAAATCTTCTGTGAGTCTCACTGCTCTTAACCACAGTGGACACTGGACAACGTGTTTAAGAGTCTTTTAGCATAGACTCATTATTTTTATTTGCTGTTATAGAGTTTTCACTCCAGTCTCACACAGGTTGAACCTTATATACAACTCATTAGTAGGATTCGTCTCAATTAACACTTTTTTATCAACTTTACGCACCTAATAATCCTTTACCTAAATCGTCTTCTGTGCTTGTCATGTTTTCTGTTCTAGTTCTTTGCAATCTTGCAGTAGAAAAACTTAACAAAATTGATGTAATATTATATATGTTCCATTTTTTGTTAAAAGTGCTCGGGACATTTGGGACACTCTCTTAACAAGTGACTCATCAGGAAACTAATTAACGAACGTTCGAACACGAAAACACAAGTTTCTGTAGAGCGACAAATTCCACCCGTGGAGATACCAGTGATCCAATCACCTTTCTGCTTATTAGACCTGTCTGATTCAGTATGTGTATTCTGACCTTACATTACATATACAACATTCGGCCAGTAGAGTAGAGTAGAGTAGAGTAAAGTAGAGTAGAGTGGAGTAGAGAAGGGGAGGGTAGAGTAGATTAGAGTAGAGTAGAGAAGATTAGAGGAGATTAGAGTAGGGGAGGGTAGAGTAGAGTAGGGGAGAGTAGAGTAGATTAGAGTAGAGAAGAGGGGAGGGTTAGTAGAGTAGAATAGAGTAGAGAAGATTAGAGAAGGGGAGGGTAGAGTAGAGTAGTAGGAGTAGAGAAGATTAGAGGAGATTAGAGTAGGGGAGGGTAGAGTAGATTAGAGTAGAGAAGGGGAGGGTAGAGTAGAGTAGAGAAGATTAGAGAAGGGGAGGGTAGAGTAGAGTAGAGAAGATTAGAGAAGGGGAGGGTAGAGTAGAGTAGATTAGAGTAGAGAAGGGGAGGGTAGAGAGTAGAGTAGAGAGAAGATTAGAGAAGGGGAGGGTAGAGTAGAGTAGAGAGTAGAGAGGAGAGGGTAGAGAGTAGATTAGAGAGGGGAGGGTAGGGTAGAGTAGAGAAGATTAGAGAAGGGGAGGGTAGAGTAGAGTAGATTAGAGTAGAGCTTAGAGGAGATTAGAGTAGGGAGGAGTAGGGTAGAGTAGATTAGAGTAGGGGAGAGTAGATTAGAGTAGAGAAGGGGAGGGTAGAGTAGAGTAGAGAAAATTAGAGAAGGGGAGGGGAGAGTAGAGTAGAGTGGAGTAGAGAAGGGGAGGGTAGAGTAAAGTAGAGTAGAGTAGAATGCTTTTTATTGTTGTTACTGTTGTACAATATAAGTCTCTCTCTGTTAAAGGACACACAATCATACAAACATACAGAGAAACACTTTATCATCATCAAGCAACAGATTCATTCCATTATATTCACAATCAGAGACAATTATACAGAAATCAGTTTGTCCCTGATGGGCAAGACGGGGGCGACAGTGGCAAGGAAAAACTCCCTGAGACGGAATAGGAAGAAACCTTAACAGGAACCAGACTCAACGGGGAACCCGTCCTTATCCAGTCACACCATGTGTGTGTGTGTGTAAGCAACTGTAGTCACAAAACAGCTGCAACATCTTCATGGTAGAGTGGAAGTGTCCTAAGTCACCATGGTGATGTGACGTGATCATCAACTGGGGGCGGGACAACAGGAAGGGTCCAGAGTGCAGAGGGGGGTCTGGATCACTGGCAGAACAGATTCGAGATATGAAACGTATAATGGAGATACGCAGGTGTAGAACAGACTGGAAGTGTAAACTGATGATGTCATTCTCAATGTACTGATAAACATCTGTGCACAAGGTGAGTGCGGATCATCAGGTATGTGCAGTCAGTGCAACGATTCACTGATCCGGAGGCATTTACATTCATCTTATTTACACATTATTCCCTGTGCTTGATTTCTGCCCCCCCCCCCATTAATAAGGGTGATGGGATATAAACCCTGTTTTTTGCAGAAAGCTTTACTTCAATTCAGTCCAGTTTTTCTTTAATTAAGAAGTAAACAGCAAAGATTAGGATCGTGATTGTGTTCAGACGACGCTGATGGATTTGATCTTCGGTGAACTGAAACGATGTGAATCGACACATATGGAGTCGATTCCAGCTCTAAATTTGACACTCACGTTGTCAGTTATTGAATTTATAATTAAACATTTAAAGCTCAATAAATCTTCACACCTCACATGTAATAATTACAAAATATTGAAATTATATATTTAATATGTTTTTTAATTGGTTAAAAGGTGACTTAGGGGTTCCTCACAGTAAGAAGGTCCTGGGTTCGATTCCCTTGCAGGGGTCTTTCTGTGTTGAGTTTGTATGTTCTCCCTGTGTGTGTGTGTGTGTGTGTGTGTGTGTGTGTGTGTGTGTGTGTGTGTGTGTGTGTGTGTGTGTGTGTGTTCTCCGGTTTCCTCCCACAGTTTAAAACCATGTATGTGAGATTGATTGGTGATTCTAAATTGCCTATAGGAGTGAGTGTGTGTGTGTGTGTGTGTGTGTGTGTGTGTGTGTGTGTGTGTGTGTGTGTGTGTGTGTGGCCCTGTGATGGACTGGCGACCTGTCTAGGGTGTCCCCCCTCCTGTCTTTCACCCTTTCAGAGACAGCTGGGATAGACTCCAGCAGATCCCTGTGACCCCGAATTAGGGAATAAACGGGTTTAGAAGATAAATGAATGAATGATAAGAAAAGTTGCATGAGATTTTATTCATTGTCATCCACACACACACACCTGTAAGTTTAAAGTCTACCTAGAGAGATCTTCATGATTTGGTTCAGGTGTGTTCGAGATTAGGGTTGGAGCTAAACTCCGCAGGACACCCCGACCCTCCAGGACTGAGATTGGACACTTCTGTCCTAAAACATTCAGACAAAATGTCGAGCTGATCAAACTGATGGATCAGGTCATATGTTCTAAAGTCAGAAAAACTAAAGATAAAATTTCAGAAGAACAGAATTAGGAACTAATTTTAACTTGGATCCAGATGTTCCAGATAATCCAGATGATCCAGACGATCCATCTGACTGTTATCAGACTGTACTGCATATTTAACAGGTTTAATTCAGATTCCACACCATGTTTTGGACACCCAAGTTAAAAACGATTCTCAGCTGTTCATCGGTGTGTGTGTGTGTGTGTGTGTGCGTGCGTGCAATGTTTTTTTAAAAAAATCAGAATTGTATTATTATTGTGTGTGTGTGTTGTTTTTTAATCAGGATTAATTGTGTATTGTGTATTATTGTGTTTGTTGTCGTCATCACAAAATGTGTGTGTTGTTTTTATGAGAATTGTGTTAGTGTGTGTGTGTTGTTTTTTTATCAGAATTGTATTATTGTGTGTGTGTGTTGTTGGTTTTTTTTTATCAGAATTGTATTATTGTGTGTGTGTGTGTGTGTGTGTGTGTGTGTGCAGAACTCACCAGATGTCAGATTTAAACGATAGCTGCAGATTTCCGTTACAGCCGTTAACACCGCTCTCTATCGCCCTCTAGCGGAGGCGCATGCGCCGTTGATCACGTGACTCCGGCGCCATGGTCCGGGCAGTGAGGTGTAGCTGAGAGATTTGTGTGTGTGTGTCGTGTCCGTTCACAGGTCTGATGCGCGAGCCGGTGAATGTTTGGGAGCGGTTGTGGCTTTGAGTCGGATGTTCGATCAGACTCTCGTGCTGCCCGGTTGGGCTCTGAGACCGAACCGTGTGTAAGGAACGCTGAGATTCGGGCACGAGACCCAATGGCGGAACGCGATGCATTACAGCTGCCGCTGGACATCCGCGCGCGCATCGCCGAACTGGAACTGGAGCTGTCGGAGGGTGAGTGCGGGTTCTACCGGGGAGGGTTCTAGAGAGGGGGGGGGGGGGTTCTTCGGGGAGGGTTCTACTAGTGGTGCTGTAGGCCAGATTTACGGGATGGGATGTCACATTATACACATGCAATCTAACGTATTTAAACGGACACGGGCCTTTTATGTGTTTACATTCGCGCTGGTGTGTGTGTGTGTGTGTGTGTGCGCGCGCGCGCGCGCGATCGGATGACACGAACACAAACTGAGGACCTTTCGCGTTTTTGTATTTGCTAATTATGTTAAAAGAACCAGGGACAGATTTTCCTTTGCAAAATCAGAGCATCACACACACACACACACACACACAGACACACACACACACAGACACACACACAGACACTAATAGACACTCAGTCTCTTTCATGGAGACTCAGTACGCTGTCAGAATGTAAATGTTTCTCGCAGTGAAAAGTGTGTGTGTGTGTGTGTGTGTGTGTGTGTCCAGTAGAAGTCAGGACAGATTTAGTGCTTTCTAATATAAACCCCTGTCCCATTGGACTGCAGGGCTGCACCGATACACCGATATACTGATGGTATCGTGATAAAGTGTGTAATAAGATCCTGTGACGCAGTGTGTCATGGGTTATTCACCTTTTTGGCAAGGTTAGTGAGACATCTAATCAATGAGACATCTAATTAGTGAGACATCTAATCAATGAGACGAGACGTTTCACAGAGTGTTCTGAGATTTTACTGCTGGAAATATAAAGAAAAAAATCCTTCCAATCAGAAATCAGTGCACCTTTAAATCTTGTGTCCTGATCTTCTGTCCCGATTTTCCGTCCCAATCCCGTGTCTTGATCCAGTGTCCTGATCTTCATCCCATGTCCTGATCCTGTGTCCTGATCTTCATCCCATGTCCCGAACCTGTGTCCTGATCTTGTGTCCCAATCTTGTGTCCCAATCCCGTGTCCCGATCCAGTGTCCTGCTCTTTATTCCGTGTCTTGATCCAGTGTCCTGCTCTTTATTCCGTGTCCTGATCCTGTGTCCTGATTTTCATCCCATGTCCTGATCCCGTGTCCTGATCTTTATCCCATGTCCCGACACCGTGTCCTGATCTTCTGTTCTGATCATGTGTCCGAGTCTTGATACTGTGTCCCGATCCTGTGTCCTGATCCCATGTCCCAATCTTCATCCCATGTCCCAATCCCATGTCCTGATCATGTCATGTGTCAGCATGGGTTTGTGTGTGTGTGTGTGTGTGTGTGTGTGTGTGTGTGTGTGCTGGTTTACTTTTGTCTTGTGTTTCTGGGATACAACTCTGTTCTTCAGTCGTCTGAAGCTCCTACATGAAACACACTCGTTTATTAAAGTTCAGTAAATAACGACTGAAGTAAGAGAAGAAGAAGAAGTGAGAATATCAGTAGAGACAGAAACACACACGACCTCCACATTCACTCCGTTTATACACTCCAATCAGAGAAACACACAGTTCCATCATGTGACTAAAACATGTGATCAGTGGAGAGGAACTCCAGCTCCAACCTGAGGAAACATCTTACAGTCAGTTTCATGGTAACAACTATTAGAGAAGGAATCTGGAACTCTGGACACTTTAATCTTACTGTAAGTTACGCTCACATCTCACACACACACACACACACACACACACTCTCGCTGCTTTTAAACTGTGTATTTTGTGTAGTTGTGATTGTTGGTAGTTTTTTCTGGATTCTGGATTTGATCTTTATTTTAATAATTAAATAAGGAATAACTGGAGGAACCTCATCATTCCAGACTTTAATACTCTCTTAATCACGAAAAACCTGAAACATTCAATACTTTCACTTTTTACTCCAGTCATAATTTTTATGAGTAAATTTACTTAAGTCCAGTTTTTACAGTGAACATATGAAAAAGAAAGTCAGATGAATTCTCATTGCTTTCCCTCCTCGGTTCTAGCGCTGTTCACTGAAATAACCTTTGCTCTAACACACACCACTGTGTCCTCTGGACAAAACATTTTCATTTAAATAACTTCCTTATGTTTATCGCGACGGAGATGATTACAGATTCTTTCTGTCCTTAATAACGGCTAATTCAGCTTCGTCTTCATGGCGGATGGGCGGAAAATGATAGATTATTTCATCGATAAACGGGTTAGGGTTCGGTTTCAGCTGCCAGTTACAGGACAAACACGAGTAAAAGGACTAAGAAGAACAGTTAGTCCAGTGTAACTGTAATATTCCCTCCCATGCGGGTTTCAGTGTCGGTTATCACATTTTATCATCTTAGGAACTCTGCAGCTTTGGTGTGTGCTGCGTTCTAAAAAAAGAGGAAGTAGCAACATCCCGACCCGCACGGCTTTTATAACGATCTACAGCGGTGCCCTGACTTACGAGTTTATTTGGTTCCGTGCCGTAACTCAAATTACTCGTATATTAAATATATTAAGGGTTTTTTTCATCGAAATGAATTGAAATGCCATTGAAATCTGTTTTCCCCAAAGAAACGTATAAATACTGAATATAGTATAAAAACACTACAATAGGCTGTACTGGAATAAACCGGTTTTATTAAGTATAATGTGCAGCGTTTACCTTGGAGATCAGACGACTCCACTTGCTAACGCGCAGGTCTGACTAGCTATCGAGTGACACACGGGATGCTGTCCGGATCTGACGGCGTTCACTGTGGCGTTCGCTACGCTAACTAGCGGTTGGGTGTCTGAAGCTGCTCGTAACCCGAATTTTAGCAACTCAAAGCAAAAAATCGGCTAAGAAACAACTTGTATCTCGGAAATCTCGTAAGTCGAAGTAACGCTGTAATTGACATTTTTCTAAAGTTTGCCATGATTCATTCTTTCTTATTTAATATAATGTAACCCCCCCCCCCCCCCCCCCCCCCCCCCCCCCCCCCCCCCCCCCCCCCCCCCCCCCCCCCCAAACCCCCCCCCCCCCCCCCCCCCCCCCCCCCCCCCCCCCCCCCCCCCCCCCCGTTCTATTATTAAAATAACACACTTCGTTAATCGTGACTTGTTCACTGGTTTGGCTAAAAAATCAGCAGCAACATAATTACGGTGGGTTTTTCTGTCTGTTTCTTGTAGATTGACTTGTTGGGGAAAATGTCGGTTATAATGGTTTAGAACACACCCCCTTCGGTAAACCGGGTCAGAACCTGCGTGTTGGGGTGTAGCAGTGCAAGTGTAGACAGACGGTAAAGCGTTTATACTGAAGTGGAAGCACAAGCAGACAAGTTTCATGTTGATTGCATCATTCCATCAAACAAAAGGATCGAGCTTTTCCTCTCATCTGTGTGTGTGTGTGTGTGTGTGTGTGTGTGTGTGTGTGTAGTGTTTTCCTTTGTGCGAAGGAGAAAAGTGCTTGTTAGTAGGTTTGGGCGGTACGATGGTATGTATCGTTACCGTGGAATAAATTGTTAACCGTATATATATTTGGTGTATACTGTGACATGTAAATAAGTGGGCGTGGCTAACTCATGTGCTGTGTGTGTGTGTGTGTGTGTGTGTTTTAGACAGTTTGCATGTTGATCTTTTAATATTTAGGATTTCACCCCGTTCTTTAAGTAGTATTTATTTTATACTCCTAAAAAGATGTTAATAAACGGAAAGTTTAGGATACTTTTTGTCCACTAAACTGTGAAGTGTGACATAGAGTGGAATTAGTTGTTATAATAAAGTTTTATTTATTCTATTTATCAAATGAAAAGGGAAAAAGGTTAATGAAGTAAAGTGAAGTTACTTTAATTTCTGTTATAGTATTTAAGTTTATTGATTACTGTTACGGAAAGCGTTCCGCAGTGACAACCTGTTGAAATTCTTACAGGGAGAAATAGAATTTCTCATGCAGTGGAATAGAACTTTGATCATGCGGTCCACCGTTAGTCCCCCTGCGGTTCTCCGCTCTAGTTTGCGCTGTATGTTGGAGTGTAATTCTGAGGATCGGACTGTTTAGTTGAAAAACCCGAGTTTTTGGTAATCTGCCTGTTTTAAAAACAACGGTTACACCGAGCCGCCATGTTAAAATTCTACATTTTTTTTCAACAAATTATTTTTTTATTCGGTGTAAATTGCAAAAATTGGCAAAAATTCCAGGGATTTTTGTGTTATTGCGGTTTTAGGCGTGAACGGAGACGTGTGACCGTCATCTCGCAGGTCAAACCCTCGATGAACTTTCCAAACAGCTCAGCGTTTAAATGTTAACCTCAAATCACCATCGCATCACATGTCCAGCTGAAAGACAGTCACACCGGAAACGTCCCTGCTCTTCACTTTGCTCAGTTATTATCTTTTAAAGTGGTGCAAATGTCTTTAATGTGAATAAGAATGGCAGACAGATTGAGGGGTGGGTTTGCTGGGTCTGCTGGGTCTGCTGGGCGTCTGCTGGGTCTGCTGCTAGGCTGGCTGGGTCGGCTGCGTCTGCGGGCTGGTGTCTGCTGGGTTGGCTATGTCTGCTGGGTCGGCTTGGTCTGGGGTCTGCTGGGTCTGCTGGGTCTGGGCTGGGTCTGCTGGGTCTGCTGGGTCTGCTGTGTCTGCTCTGGGTCTGCTGGGTCTGCTCTGTCTGCTCTGTCTGCTGGGTCTGCTCTGTCTGGTCTGCTCTGGGTCTGCTCTGTCTGCTCTGTCTGCTGGGTCTGCTCTGTCTGCTGGGTCTGCTGTGTCTGCTGGGTCTCTGCTGGGTCTGTGTTCGGATTTTCTCTCTTACACTCATGAGTCATTTAGTGTATTTAGCGAGTGTTACAGGTCATGCAGCTTATTTATAAATGTACCAGAAACCTGGTGGTCTCCAGCAGAAGGTTAGGACTTTAAATGGATTTTTTTTTCTTCTGCAGCCTAATGACCTCAAACAATACATCAAAATCCACACCCAAAAGGTTGTGAGACACAAAATCAATGTTTTGCCATCTTCTGAATAAAAAGGACAGAGTGTCTCACGGATATAAAGAAGGATGGAGTAACCCTAGAAATCTATTTAAACAAAATCAGATTTAGTCTGATCAATAAAATCGGTCCCGGTTTTACTGATAACCAATTCCGATCCAGAAAGTGTTAAACAACGAGCTTATATTTTTATATCTTTATATTTTAGTAGTTCTGGTCTAATTATAATATCAAACATCAGTCCTGATCAATCAGATTGATTAATTGATTGATCGATTTTATTAGATATTATTAAAAATCGGAGCAATAAAAATACCATCGATTTCCATCTGTCTGATAAATATTGTGCATCTTTAGGACAGTTTATTCACATTGTGGTGTTGTTGTAATCATGCGGTGTTTTATGTCGCTTTCTGCTTCTGGAGGAACGTTCGCTTATTTCACCGTGTACTCGACCTGCTATATACGACTGCAAGGACCATAAAGGCTTCTTGACCTTCACTCGACCAAAAAACTGAAAATGACCAAAATATTATACAAATATTCACTATAGGCTTAATTCTAAAAAGGTCATTTTTTATATGTGAAATATGTAATGACGACTGGCTGTAAGTCAGGTGGAGATATAGATATATATGTATGTGTGTGTGTGTGTGTGTGTGTATATATATATATATATGTATGTATATGTATATATATCAAATTCTAGTATATATTAGTTTATTTTAGAGCAGTTTCTTTCTCTATTTCCAGTTTAGCAGAATAAGCCGAACCCGAAATATTCAAGCCAAGTAAATCAGCGACTTCCTGTGTATAGAATCCGAAGTGTGTTTATCTGAGTTGATGTTGACACAATTTAAAATCCAAATTTCTGTCCTACATTTAATGTTTTATAATGTTTTATTTGAAGAAGTGATAAACACTATGATTAAAAGGAAATTGGCGGACATTTTATTTCTGGTTTTATGGAAGGAAAATCATACATGGTAGTACTTTCGGAGGCCAGCAGCAGCAGCAGTAACCGTTGATGTCTAGAGGTGGGGATGTCAATTGACACAGCAGTTGAGGAAAAAGTCAAACGTGATGCAAATAAAGAGCAACTCAACTGTAGCAACAGCCAATAGGAAAGAAGACACTAGAGCACACGCTGCTTTATCTTTTTCTTTTTTACACAAACTCCAAAATTCTACTTGCAGTGCAAAAAAAAAAAATCCACTCTCGTACTACTTATTGATTAAGTTTGTTACTACGGCAACCAGTGCCAGGATCACCTAATAACGACTTAACAGTACGCCTGATTTCTGTATGTGTCAAAAAAAGTCGGCTTTCTGATCAGAAAAGTTAGGAAGAAAATCCACCAGTATTCCTTATCTCATCATTTATGTCCCAGACAGCCGATGTAGAAGACGTTTACTTACTCTGGGTCAAAAAAAATAGATGCTGCCATCATCGAGTGCTGCTGTTTTCTTACCCAGGGCAGGTTGGTCGTTTCTGTGGGAATCAAAGCAGATTGGAACTACTGAAGTCCAGGAACTTACCGACGGAGAGCTGCTGCTGCTGCTGCTGCTGCTGCTGCTGCTTAGACCAGGGTCACCTTGGACCAACTGGTTTTTAATGCAGTCCAACATTAGTTTACTTGTCCATTTCCCCGTGCAGATGATCCGCTGATGTTTCAAACCAGACTGCATTAGTCTCACACACCTGCCAATGCTGTTCTACCCAATAAATGGATGCTGGTAATGAACCACCTCGCAGCGTCACATGACCACAGCGGTCAATTAGTGTCGATTAATGAACAACGCTTTATAATCGTCATTTATTCTATTTACTGTCCATTACATTCATTTAATTCGCTTTAATACTGCAGCAATTTAAATTAATTAATATATAAAAACAATTAAACAATTTTTTTAAAAGTAGCGCAAAATTTATAATAATTAAAACTTTACTATTTGTGGGAAATAACTAGTAACTGAAACTAATGACTTTTTTAAAGTAACACACCGACACTTCCACTCACTAACTCATTTTGTATTTTGTACATATAGAGAGTGTGTGTGTGTGTGTGTGTGTGTGTGTGTGTCCCTTGTAAGTGATCAGTGCAGGATTTTGTCTATCAGCTACCCTGCCAGACGTTGTTACAGTGCAGGTGTTCATCTTGCTCTACAGGTATTTTATGTAAACTAGCATACACAGGCCCCCATCATCAGTGTGTGTGTGTGTGTGTGTGTGTGTGTGTGTGTGGTGTGTGTGTGGGTGTGTGTGTTGTGTGTGTGTGCTGTGGTGTGGTGTGTGTGTGTGTGTGTGTGTGTGTGTGTGCTGTGTGTGTGTGTGTGTGTGTGTGTCATGCCCTAAATCCAAACAGTCAGAAGTTAATATTTCATACTTGCAGTCATTTACATATTTACTGTGTGCACATGGGTAATAAACAGAAGAAGGGTTTTAACCTGACCTACATTCTACATATATCTGTTTAAATAAGAGAGAGGGGGAGGAGAGAGAGAGAGAGAGAAAGAGAGAGAGGGGGAGGAGAGAGGAAGAGGGAAAGCGAGAGAGAGAGAGAGAGTAAAAGAGAGAGTGATTCATTTTATATTTGCGGTATGTTAGAGCTTCTATATAGGAGTTGACCGATATGTGGTTTACAGGTCTGATGCCGATACTGATATCAAGTTATTACAGATCAAGTAGGCCGATAACTGATATTGTAACTCGATATATATCTCTATATATATTTATAACCGATATATATATATATATACATATATACACAGGCTCTCACCAAATCTCTGGGGAATGTTTCCAAAACCCTGTTAACTCCATGCCATGAAGAATTCATGAAGGCAAAAGGGTTTGATCCGGTTTTAGCAAGGTGTACCTATGATAAAGTGGTCAATAAGTGTGTGTGTGTGTGTGTGTGTCTGGACCCTAATAAGGATCCTGACCAAAAAAATGATTTGAATTCCGAGTGTGTGAACATTGAATTGAACACCGTTCTTCGCACACACCTTCAGTCTGAGCTCATTTGGTCAGATGTAAATAAGAGTGTCTTAGTTATTTAGTCTCAGTATGTTTATCATATCCAAAAACTGTGTGTGTGTGTGTGTGTGTGTGTGTGTGTGTGTGTGTGTGTGTGTGTGTGTGTGCATGCAAGCGCGAGAGTTAATGTATGTGCATAGCATGAGTGTGTTCAGGAGTGTGTGTGTGTGCTGTTCAGTAAAGGAGTAAAGTGGATGAAGGGACTGAGAGAGATGAAGGGTTTGCCTGGTGGATCCGGTTGCTCAGCTGTCTCATAACTCCTGCTTCTATTTTTAATTTCTTCTCGACTCTGTGAATGGAACCGTTTATCCTGGGCCTCATTTCGCATTCCTGACCAAAGAGCTCAGATGTTCCCAATCCACAGCAGGCCATGCCGTCGTTCTGTTCATGTTCTCGAGTCACCTAAGCCGAGTCAAGAATGTGGAATAAAATCGGGAACGAAATGATTTAAAAAAAAATAATAATAATGGTCTCTGTCCAGGAGCCCCTGGGAGGACCTGTATATTAACCAATCCATCAGCGCCTATAAACACTCATT
>VCAZ01000374.1:25000-70000 GCA_005784505.1 Bagarius yarrelli | reverse complement strand
GGGACCAGGGGTAATTCTGTTGGTTTCTGGTGCATTTTATTTACCATAATTCAATTTTAATTAATGTTTAGGAAAAATCTCGGGGTTGAAACACGTCTCCAGTCTCAGTACTGTGAATATATAATAACTTTATTCTTTCCTGGTTTAGTTTTTATTCTTAGTCTGATCTTCATCTATAAAAGTGTTTTTCATTGTATGTGTAGATAAAATACTGCATTTCACTGATTACCTGGAGTACAGCGGGGGTGCCCTGACTTACGAGTTTAATGGGTTCTGTGACGGAGCTCGTAACTCAAATTAATCGTCTGTCAAATCAATTTTCCCATTGAAATGAATTAAAATGACATTAATTCGTTCCGGGTCCCCAAAAAACACTGCAGTTTTATTTATTACATGTTTTTAAATAAGAAAAAGAAACGTATAAATACTGAATATCGTATAAAAACACTAGAATAGGACGTACTGGAATAAACCGCTTTTATTAAGTATAATGTACAGCGTTTACCTTGGAGATCAGACGACTCCACTTGCTAACTAGCTATCGAGTGAGACACGGGATGCTGTACAGATGTTACGCCGTTCACTGTGGCGTTCGCTGCGCTAACTAGCGGTTGTGTGTCGAATTTTAGCTCGGAACTCAAAGCATAAAATCGGCCGAAAACTCGTTAGCTGGGACACTCGTAAGTCAGTGCTTAATATCCTATAGACCAACGTCAACATTATAGACTCTGACCTCATGTCAGCAGCTAAACTGGTGTCTACGAAGTGAAGAACAGAATCGATATGTACTTAATTGCTGCTGTTTGATTGACAGGGGACATCACTCAGAAGGGGTATGAGAAGAAAAGAGCCAAACTGATTCGAGCGTATCTGCCCCATGCAGCAGGTACTACACACTCCTCCTGACTCCCCTGTGATCATCCCGACGCTCTCTGGGGGATGATTAACCCGACGTTCATGCACTTTGTCCTTTCTCCTCACAGTAGGAGGCGAGTCTCGAGTCCCGGTCACTCCTTCATCATCATCTTCATTCTCATCACGATACCAACGGAGACGTTCCACCGGCTCACGGGATGAGCGATACTGTTCAGGTAAACATGTCTTTATAAAGAATAGTACAGATATAAAGTATTATAAAAAAGTACAAAATAAATGCTGCATGTATCAAAAGTTACATTTACGGTATTTGTCAGACGTCCTCGTACAGAGCGACTTACATTTATTGTTATTAATTAAGGGTTAGGGGTCTAACTCAGGGGCCCGGCGGTGGCATCGAACCCTGATCCTCCATGTTAGCAGTTCAACACCTTAACCACTGCAATACCACTGCCTGATTTAGAGTTTTACCCCCAGTGTGGTACAGATGGGATTCCACCCCTGATGGTGTCAGCGGAATAAAGCACATGGGTTCTGATATTTTCAGCTCGGATTCAGGTCTCGTTCGTATGTGGCGATAAATGGGATCTAATTCAGATCGGACAGATCAGATTTTCACCTGTTAATGAGAGTCGGAGGTCATTGAATAAACAACGGTGGCGCGTGAAGTCTACAGCCACAGCGACCTTTTTTCTGCTACGTTCACACAAACCCCAACAAAGACTCTCCATTTTTTTTCTCCTCCTAAAGAGAGCGATGATCTGCAGATCTTTATTCAGTTTTATTTTCGGTGCCTTTTTTAATCTGTTGATTCTGGCGTCATTTTTACTTCCTTTTCCGGTCGCTGGTGTTTACTGTAAATACAGATATCGGATACGGATCAGTGTTGAAAGATGACGTAAGCAGGACATCAAAAAAAAAAAAAAAAAAAAAAAAAAAGGTACTTGTGGGTGAAGATCTGCAGTGTAAATGTGGTGTAAAGGTTCCTCTCCAGCTCCAGCAGCGGTATTGCGTTTTGTCATGTGCAAACATACACATGGCGGTTCGTGATCACCTGTAGGTCACACCCAAGTGCGGTTCTTCAGCAAACACAACAGTCCAGGATGTGCGCTTGTATGCCGTAGAACTTACTGATGCCTTTAACGTGAGAATGAAACACGTTCCATCTGATGATGGAGCAGAAACTGCAGTCGAGGAAGAAGATAGTGTGTGTATGGTGGAATGTAGCGTCGAGTAACGACAGTGAGCTGTTTCAAAAGTACATATTAATAGGGTGGAATTTTGACTCTATGTAATTTTATCTTGTATTGACGTTTTTTGTTGTTGTTTTTTTATTGGTGTTTTTAGATGTTCACTCTGAAGCAGTGCAGGCGGCGTTGGAGCGTCAGTGTGAAAGAAAGATGGCCGTCCCCATGCCGTCTAAACGACACTCCCTCGTTGTCCAAACATCTATGGAAGCATACACCCCTCCAGGTCACCATGATTGTGTGTGTGTGTGTGTGTGTGTGTGTGTGTGTGTGTGTGTGTTTGTATGTGTGTGGAGAGAGGGTTTATATTTCAGTTATAAACTGTATACGTGTGTGTGTTGATTTCTGCCTATTCCAGCTAATAAACATCTCTCGTTTCTTCTGCTGTTCTTGAAAACGCGCCAGTTTACCGAAGCTGAAGTCGGGTGACCTGCTGTTTGTACCCAACACATAGAAAAACCAATGTGTGTGCACAAATCCACACCCCGATAAACTCCCGACCTCACACACGCCCATGAGTTGGTTTTTTTTTTTCTTTATATAACAAACCCAACTGCTTATGTGGAATTATTTTGTTTCTATATGTTATTAACAATAACTATAGAGTTACACAGTTAGTGAACACACACTAAAACACTCAGTGCAGTTGAATTAATATTCGTAAATTAATCAGTGTCAGGCGGTGCATTCGGTAGCTGGTCCTTCAGTGTGGATTTACCCCGACTGATACCCCTCTTAATACCCCCACTATCACATCCCAATTATAGAAACACATCAATACCAAACAAACACACAATATAACACGGCGTGGAATTACAGACAGAGAGACAAGAAACCCGTTAACACACAACTCCAAACCTCTACACTACAACCACAACTGTACCACCTACAACATCTGGATCAGTTCAGAATCAATATTTATCTTAATATTAATATAACATCAGAAAAACATTACAGACATCAATCAAATCTATCAGACATTTAAAGGCTGTAAGTCGGTGTTACCGCTCGGCGGCGCTGGTCTGGAAGTGGGGAATAAACTCTTTCCCGCACAGAGACAAACTAGTTATCTTCAGGATTAACGGAACTCTCAACACCATCTACAACATCCACACACACGTACTGGAAGCAGTGCAGCGAGAGAAACACTACGAAATGAAGAGAATAAACTGCTGGAATAAATTAATACCATTTAATGGAACTAATATTAGAATTTAGGGTGTAAATGTAGGCCAGTGATTCTAATAGTGTTTAGAACAGCAGAGAACCACAGACTGACACACACTGACCAACATGACTGCACAACACTGACTGCACACACACCAACTGACTGACCCGCACTGACCACCACTGACTGCACACACACCAACTGACTGACCCGCACTGAAATTTAGAGTCCCCAACTAAGCAAGTCAGAGGCGACAGCGGCAAGAAACCAAAACTCCATCGGTGACAGAATGGAGGAAAAACCCCTGGGAGAAACCGGGTTCAGTCGGGGGGTCAGTTCTCCTCTGAGCAGCAGGTTATTCCATACTGCAGCTGACGTAGACTAAAAGGTGGAGTTGGACAGTGTGTGTGTTACACAGAATTCCTCTTTTAAACTGGTTCCATTAAAGACATGCAGAATTGTTGTGAGATCCAGTCCCTGTAAAGAGGAATTAAAGAGTGACGATGTAACACCACTGATGTTTGCCCAGATCTTCTGATTACATTCGATTGTTTGATCATAAAATCCTGGAGGGATCAATAATCTATCAGTGTGATGAGTGTGTAGTTTGGTGTATGTGTGATGGTTCTGTTTTTCTCTCTCTGTGTTGATAGACTCCTCCTCGTGCTCTGAGGGTGAAGGGTCGCTGGGAAGAGCCAGAGGTGCAGGAGTGGAGGCCTGGATCAGCCGTGCTCTTCGTGGCTCTTCTTCATCCACCACATCTTCATCATCATCGCACAGCAATGGATCGGCTAACGCAGCACGTTTGGCGGAGAGTAATACACACCCGTACAACTGTGAGTATATTGGTGTTGTTCTGTCGTTACAGTAATGATAGATGAGCGTTTTCCTATTCTTACTTTCTGTCTCCTCTCATTTCCTCACCAAGTCGGACAAGTTTCTCATCTTTCCCTGAAGAGGCGGGGCTTAAGAGAGATGGGCGTGTCGTTGGAGAACGGTAGCGTCGGTCAGCGTGCTTATGAATACCAGTCTGAACGTCCGTGGTCATCGCTGGACTCAGAAGGTCAGTGTCCTGAACGCCAGCGTCAAGAATGCAACTGAAATTCCTCTGTGGTGGGATGACAAACAGGATGGAAAGAATGAAGAAAGAAAAGAAATGAAATGAATAAATAAATAATGCTTTAACCACAGCAGAGGCTCTAATACACATACTAACGCTACGGCATTTACACCATGTACACATTATCTAGATAAAAAGAGACATCAGTTGGAATAACGTGGAGACTGAGGAGACGTCAAATGTCTGCTAAATTTCAGTGCTATGGAATTAAAAGTTTTGGAAGAATGGATTGTTATTGTAGACGTCATGCTGTTTAGTGCAAAGAGAGCCAAAATCTGCAGTCCAGGACATCCAAGCATCCAAACTCATAAATAAAGCTCTTCTGGTAGTCGGGCTGTGAATCCACTGCAGCAGTAACTCCACACAACTGATTACATTTTTCAAGAAGCGGGAATGTAAACGGGGCTTTTTTAAAATCATTTTTTTTCCGAAGGTTTCTGGAGAAGGTTGATCTTCTCACCGAGAAGTGTAAAAACATCGACTTTATTTATGGTCATGGTGGTGGTAAAGATTAAAGGGTGACCTATTAATCCGTTTTGGCAATTAATCGGCACCAAAAGTTGTTTAATTGGCAAAAAGTGTTTGATTATTAGTATGTCATTTAGATAATAATGACTTTTAATTAAGAGTATAGATAGAATATATATATATGTATGTAATTACACATGTATGTGCTCTGGCCTTTGTGTTACTTTTGGTTAGTATTTGCAAATATTAGGGCTGAAACTAATAGTTCACATTATTAATAATATTAATAATAAATATTTTTGTTGTCGAGTATTTTAGTTTGATATTATCCGACCTGATGTAAGGGACTGCAGTAGCGCCGTTTTAAACCAGGTTGGCGCTGTTGCACAAGACATAATTGCATATGGGCCGGCGCCTTGACCAACTACACCACGGCGCCGGCACCCACATGCACAACTGCTCTCCGGTGAACCGGGTTCGATTCCGGTGCCACCTCTCTCTATCCCTCATTTCAGCCCTCTGTCTGTTCTATGTATAAGTGAATAATTCGCCGTTCACTCAGGAGACCACACGACACTTATAAAGACACTGTGTGGACTTGATTTTGGAAGTAGGGTGTGATCCTGAATCAACGTTTCAATCAACCAATCAAAACAATCTGATGTCATCAGTGTGTGTCGACCGAATCCATTTCTGAATCTTTGCCTTTTGCCTTTAACTGAGTAAAAATATCTGATTGTCTGAAACTGATTATTCACTGATTCTAGAACAATTCGATGATAATGACGATTCCTGTCGGGGGTTGCGCGGGGGGTTTGGGGGGGGGGGGGGGGGGGGGGGAGGGGGGGGGTGGGGGGGGGGGGGGGTGGGGGGGGGGGGGGGGGGTGGGGGGGGGGGGGGGGGGGGGGGGGGGGGGGGGGGGGGGGGGGGGGGGTGGGGGGGGGGGGGGGGTTGGGTTGGGGGGTTGGGGTGCGGGCTGAGTCACAGTCGAACCCGAGTCATGGGAGCACAACTAGGCATGTGGGTGCCGGCGCCTTGACCCACTACAGCACGGTGCCGAGCCAAAACCTCCATTAACTAAAAATTCAATAAAGAAATTCCAGTGTGTTTGTGACTAAACTATTCATATAAATGCTTTGAATAATAAAATGTTTTCTCTACTATTTTTGTCAATAAATTCTAAGCAACGTGCTTTAAAACACACAGGAATATATTGGGTTATAGATCAGATCAGATCAGATCAGATCAGTGTGGTGATGTTTTCTTTCGGTTTACAGACAGTCATCCTGTACCTCCTGACATCACCAGCTGCATGTCGGACCCGCCCCTGGTTACCATGGAACGGCCACAGGTCGCCTTGCCAACCAAACCTATGCCCAAATATGGCAACGCTGAGCTTATGGAGACGGGAGATGGTGAGTAAGGAACGAGTGTGTTTGTGTGCTGCCAAGAAAACAGTCACATGCAAACTGGAAGTAAAATATTTAGAATTATGGCATGTTATGAAACCACTTATAATGTTAGATCAGCTCAGTGAGACCTTTTCCAGAACACCAGGTAGATTTTTTTTTTTTTCCATAAGGTCCAGGAAATGTGTGTAAGAAGAATTATAATCATGGCTGTTCAGAATTATGTACGGTGGCCCAGTGGTGCAAAAACACAATCACATTTACAAAGCGAACATGCAACCAATAGGGGTAGAAAACAAACATACATTTAGATATTTAGTCTTTCCACTTACATTCACATTCTCCTAAACGCCTACACGCAGCTTAATATCTTCACCCTGGTCATCAGGACGTGAGTCACAGATTTAAAGCTCTTGCAGATTTTTGGATAATTTTCTCGGTTCTGTTGCTGCCACTTGATTGGATAAATAGATAGAGACAACTAGAGACAGAGGCAGAACCCGCCTGCTTGGTCAGGCCATGCTTTAAGACTTTGAGAGAGAGAGAGAGAGTGTGTGTGTGTGTGTGTGTGTGTGTGTGTGTGTCTTTGAGTTGGAAGCTTCATTCGTGTGTCTTTAATTTAACGTGTAGGTGTTCCTGTGAGCAGTCGTGTGTCCTCTAAAATTCAGCAGCTGGTCAACACTCTGAAGAAGCCCAAGAGACGTCCTCTAAGAGAATACTTCATTGATGACTTTGAGGAACTGTTAGAAGGTAATCCATGTGTACAACACAGAGACCTGATCTTTCCTTCTGCTCACCTCGCCCAGTCTCTCTCTCTCTCTCTCTCGTCCTTTTCTTCTTTTCTTCTTCTCTCTATCTCTCTCCTCTCTCTCTCTCTCTCTCTCCTCTCTCCTCTCTCTCTCTCTCTCTCTCTCTCTCTCTCGTGCGTGCTCGAACTGAAGTTTGTAGAACATCTGTTATGAACTCGGATGATCTAAATTAACCCGACTGTGAAGCTTTTATAGGGCAATTACATCTTACAGAAACGAGAAGAACCCCACTAATGCCCAGCAACCACTCAGACGTGGACTAACACCTAAATAATCATTGAGGACTAGTTACTATTATATACTATTTTATACTCTACTATACTAATTTATACGCTACTATATTTTTTCTAAATTAAAAAATACGCTACTATTCAAAATACGCTACTATTTTAACTATCTTATACTATACTATACCACATTACACTATTTTATACTCTACTATACTTTTTATACTATAATATTAAACCTTATACTATACTAATACTATACTGTGCTGTACCACATTTATACTATTTTATACTCTACTATACTATTTAACTATCTTGCACTATGCTGATACTATACTATTATACTATACTATACCATTTTCCCCTCTATTATACTTTTCTATACTATATTCAACTATACTGTACTGATAGTATATTATACTATATTGAAACAGACTATACTAATTTATACGCTACTATACTTTTCTAAATATACTATTTTAACTATCTTATACTATACCACATTCTACTATTTTATACTCTACTATACTTTTTATACTATAATATTTAACCTTATACTATACTAAATTCTATACTGTGCTGTACCACATTTATACTATTTTATACTCTACTACACTATTTAACTATCTTGCACTATGCTGATACTATACTATATTATACTATACCATTTCCCCCTCTGTTATACTTTTCTATACTATATTCAACTATCCTATACTATACTGATAGTATGTTATACTGTATTATAACAGACTATACTATTTTCTACTCCACTTTTCTATATTATACGATTTTAACTGTCTTATACTATACTATACTATACTATACCATATTATACTATTTTATACTCTACTATACTTTTTTATGGCTATAATATTTAACCTTATACTATTCTAAATACTATACTGTGCTGTACCACATTTATACTATTTTATACTCTACTATACTATTTAACTATCTTGCACTATGCTGATACTATACTATTATACTATACCATTTTCCCCTCTATTATACTTTTCTATACTATATTCAACTATACTGTACTGATAGTAGATTAATACTATATTGAAACAGACTATACTAATTTATACGCTACTATATTTTTTCTAAATATACTATTTTAACTATCTTATACTATACCACATTATACTATTTTATACTCTACTATACTTTTTATGCTATAATATTTAACCTTATACTATTCTAAATACTATACTGTGCTGTACCACATTTATACTATTTTATACTCTACTATACTATTTAACTATCTTGCACTATGCTGATACTATACTATATTATACTATACTATATACCATTTTCCCCTCTGTTATACTTTTCTATACTATATTCAACTATCCTATACTATACTGATAGTATGTTATACTATATTATAACAGACTATACTATTTTCTACTCCACTTTTCTATATTATGCGATTTTAACTGTCTTATACTATACTATATACCAAAGCCCTCTCAAAGCCCCCACACCGATCAGTAGGGGGATCGCGCCTGTGAATAGACGCTGCAGTGCAGCCTGAGTAATACAGCGGGACTCATTTTTTTGGTAACAGGGTGGCTCAAACGGTTAAGGTGCTGAGTTGTTAATCTGAAGACCAGAAACACCTGGGTTCAAGCCCCACCTCCGGCAAGTCAACCACTGTTGGGTCCTTGAGCAAGACCCTTAACCCCTCCTGCTCCAGGGGCGCTGTATCATAGCTGACCCTGCGCTCTGACCCCCAACTTACTAAGTTGGGATATGTGAAAAATGCATTTCATTGGCTCTGTACACGTACCTTCCACAATGACAATGAACTGAATATACTATACTATACTATACTAACAAGGACCATTGGTATCATCTTCATAACTTCTAGTTTATTTTAAGGGAAATATGACTTCAGCCAGGATCCCAAGGTTAAACCACAACCAGTGCATGCAAACTAAGGCTACCACCGAAGCCTGAAATTTACCTGCCTTCTTTATGTAAAAAGATCTCCAGCAAACAGGAGATCCTTGTCAGGTCATAGTGCATAGAAGATTGACTCAGGAACCCCGACTCATGTGGGAACATCCAGGAGGCTTCTCATGTAGGATAGAGTTATATATTAGAATGGGTTTGTGAGCCTTGGTGAGACTCCAGCTATGATGCTGTAATGTGATATTCGGCTTCCATATAAACCTGCTGCTGCCAACAGTCCCTGAAGTGCATTAGATCCAGACACCAGTGAAATCTCTCTCTCTCTCTGTCCATTTTGTTGAGTTTGTGATGAAGCTGACGGGGTAAAAGGAGCCATATTGGAGCCCGTAGCAGGACTGTGTGAATTCTGTGAAATGTACAGTTAATGGTGGGGCAGTTGAGGAGCTTGTGCAGTAATGTGGTTAAAGATGTCGGAAGTGTCGGTTCCTCTAGCAGGCCGAGGGGAACGTGTGTGTTAGTGGACACAAAATCATAAAAGATTCGAATGTCTTCTCTTCTAATGCAAATCTGGAAAATCACTGGTGTTCAGGGACAATGAGAACATGGAAATGGGCATAATGTAGATCCACAGACTGCTCATGGCTTCCAGTTCAGTGCAGATCCCACAGTGTGTGAAATACCGCACACTTCGCTGATCTATAGAGATTAGGGTGAATCCATGATCCCAGTGGCTGCTGATCTCTCCTACTTCAGCTGTGTGTGTGTGTGTGTGTGTGTGTGTGTGTGTGTGTGTGTGTGTGTGTGTGTGTGTGTGTGTGCGCACACACTCGCTTTCCTGACTGGATAATGGAGTGTTTTGTTGCAGATGGATGAATGAGAGGCTAATGCAGCAACAGTATTAGCGAAACATTTTAAGGGAGTTTATTATATAGCATGAAATAAATTTATGCTATTGTAATAGCATAAAATTATACTATTTTATACTCTACTATACTTTTCTAGACTATATTCAACTATCCTATCCTGTACTGATAGTATATTATACTATATTGAAACAGACTATACTAATTTATACTCTACTATACTTTTCTAAATATACTATATTAACTATCTTATACTATACTATACCACATTATACTATTTTATACTCTACTATACTATTTAACTATCTTGCACTATGCTGATACTATACTATATTATACTATACTATTTTCCACTCTATTATACTTCTCTACGCTGTATTCAACTATCCTATACTATACTGATAGTATGTTATACTATATTATAACAGACTATACTATTTTTTACTCTACTTTTCTATATTATACTTTTTTAACTGTCTTATACTATACCAAACCACATTGCACTATTTTATACTCTACTATACTTTTTATACTATAATATTTAACTTATCTTATACTGTACTTGTACTATATTATACCACACTATACTATTTAATACTCTAACTATACTGTTCTTTACTATACTATTCAACTATCTCATACTATATTATACCATACTATACTATTTTATACGCTACTATATCTTTTTATACTATACTATTTACCTATATTGCACTATACTGATACTATTCTATGTTATACCATACTATACTATTTTATACTCTGCTATACTATACTATGTAATGCTACACTACATACTATACTGCACTATACTTCTCTACCGTATAGTATGTGAAAAATGTGAGTGGCCGGATGACATGGAGCTTTAAAAAAAATAGTTGTTCCTTGTAGTTGATTTGAAGGAGTTTAACATCACTAAACTTGTGTGTTGTTGATGTTTATATTTTGCAGTTCGGCAGCCTGATCCTTCTTTGCCACATCCCGAAGGGGCAGAATCCAAAATATCCCAAGGGGAAGAACTTGGAAGACTTAAGAATTGCCCTGCGTCATTAGAGGCAGCCTTACAGCGCTGGGGTGCCATCGCACCTAAAGCACCGTGTCTGACCATCACACACACTGGTGCTAAACAACCCTACACACTCACATATGGTATGAACACACACACACACACATAGTGTCTCGTTTCATCCATTTAATTGCCCCTTACACCAGCAAACTTCTAGAGGACGGCATGAGGGATAAATTAACAAATGATGATAAAAACAGACTGGATGTACAATGCTGTTTTTTTTTCCTCTCTCTCTCTCTCTCTCTCTCTCTCTCTCTCTCTCTCTCTCTCTCTCTCTCTCTCTCTCTCTCTCTCTCTCTCTCTCTCTCTCTCTCTCTCTCTCTCTCTCTCTCTCTCTCTCTCTCTTTCTCCTCCTCTCGCTTCTTTCTCTTTCCCTCTCTCTCTCTCTCTCTCTCTCCTCTCCTCTCTCTCCGTCATCTTTCTCCGCTCTCTCTCTTTTCTCGCTCTCTTTCTCTCTCCTCTCTCTCTTTCTCTCCTCTTTCCTCGCTCTCGTTCTCTCTTCTCTCTTCTGCTCTCGCTTCCTCTTTCTCTTTTCTCTTTCGCTCTCTCTTGCCCCCTTTTTTTTGCTCTCTCTTTCTCCCCCCCTTTTGCTCTGTAACACACACACATCGTGTTATTTACCCACTGCTGCCATGTTTATCTTGTTCTACTTTTCTATTGGTGTCATTTTTATTTCATTAATTCAGTTATTTCCTGATTACTAACTTTACCTCTTCGTCCTCTAGTATTAATGTCCCCCAGTTTATATAGAGAAATAAAATTGCAGATATGAAAACAATAATGTCTGTTTTTACACTGATCTGTTGATAGTACAGAACCGAGGTTTCACACACACACACACACACACACACCCACCAGTACAGTAACTGCTTATAAATCCTGTTATTTAACCCTTTCAGCCGTCTCCTGCTGTGTTCGTTACTGGATGAGTTTCTCTGTAGTATAAATCTCACCCCACTTCCTGTGTCTGTGTTAAAGGTAAACTGTGGTCCAGGAGTATGAAAGTGGCCTATTACATCCTTCACAAACTTGGAACCAAGCAGGAACCCATCGTTCGACCAGGAGACAGAGTAAAGTCGAACTTCAACTCACTCCCTGTTAATCGGATGGAGTGAATAGATTGCATCATTAGATCTTTTCATTAAAATGACATTTGGATGTTGAGTGTTAATTTTATTTTAATACTTTACGTGTGTGTGTGTGTGTGTGTTAGGTGGCATTAGTTTACCCCAATAACGACCCTGTGGCATTTCTGGTGGCGTTTTATGGCTGTCTGTTAGCTGAGGTCGTTCCAGTACCCATTGAAGTGCCGCTTAGCAAAAAGGTAATTATTTTTAAATTTAGTCTAGGATTAAATACTAATGATCTGAGATTCCGCTGCTTGTACGAGACTTCACATACTTCCATCTTCGGGGGGGTTTTTTTTGTTGTTGTTTTCTCGGTTTAACCCAAAGGATGCTGGCAGTCAGCAGATTGGTTTCCTGCTCGGCAGCTGCGGCGTTGCCGTGGCGCTGACCAGCGATGCGTGTCATAAAGGTCTTCCTAAAAACCTGAGTGGAGAAATTATGCAGTTCAAAGGTTGGAGACTCCATCTTCATCTTCATCTTCATCTGTTTATTATTCACTCCATTACAGCACTCAACTTTCCCATCATCAAACACTGACCTGTTTTCTTGGTCTGGTTTGTGTTGATGGTGATGATGTTATAGTATCGAATGTTATAGTATCGAATGTTATAGTATCGAATGTTATAGTATCGAATTCTATAGTAATATGTTATAATCGATGTTATGAATGTTATAGTATCGAATGTTATAGTATCGAATGTTATAGTATCGAATGTTATAGTATCGAATGTAATAAGTATCGATGTTATAGTATCGAATGTTATAGTATCGAATGTTATAGTATCGAATGTTATAGTATCGAATGTTATAGTATCGAATGCTATAGTATCGAATGTATCGAATTTATAGTATCGAATGTTATTATATGTATCGAATGTATGAATGCTATATAGTATCGAATGCTATAGTATGCGATGTTATAGTATCGAATGTTATAGTATCGAATGTTATCGTTTTTAATCGAATGTATCGAATGATCATTTGAATGTTATCGAAGTTATATCGAATGCTATAGTATCGAATGTAATCGAGTATAGTATGCTATCGAATGTTATAGTATCGAATGTTATAGTATCGAATGTTATAGTATCGAATGCTATATAGTATCGAATGCTATAGTATCGAATGTTATAGTATCGATGCTTATGAATGAATCTATAGAATAATATCGAATGTTATGCGTATCGAATGTTTTATCGAATGTTATAGTATCGAGTATGTAATATAGTATCGAATGTTATAGTATCGAATGTTATAGTATCGAATGTATCGAATGTTATAGTATCGAATGTTATAGTATCGAATGTATCGAATGTTATAGTATCTATAGTATCGAATCGATGTTATAGTATCGAATGTTATAGTATCGAATGTTATAGTATCGAATGTTATAGTATCGAATGTAATCATTTCTAATGAATGTTATAGTATTATCGATATCGAATGCTATAGTATCGAATGTATCGAATTGTTATAGTATCGAAATGTTATAGTATATCGAATGTTATAGTATCGAATATAGTATCGTATAGTATCGATGTATGTTATAGTATCGAATGTTATATAGTATCGAATCTATAGTATCGAATGCTATAGTATCGAAATGTATCGAAATGTTATAGTATCGAATGTTATTATAGTATCGAATGTTATAGTATCGAATGCTATAGTATCGAATGAATGTTATAGTATCGAATGTATAGTATCGAATGTTATAGTATCGAATGCTATAAGTATCGAATGTTATAGTATCGAATGTTATAGTATCGAATGTATTATAGTATCGAATGTATTATAGTATCGATTTATAGTATCGAATGTTATAGTATCGAATGTTATAGTATCGAATGTGTTATAGTATCGAATCTATAGTATGAATGCTATAGTATCGAATCGTTATATCGAATGTTATAGTATAGTATCGAATGTTATAGTATCGAATGTTCGAATAGTATATGTATCTATAGTATCGAATGTTATAGTATCGAATGTTTATCGAAGATGATTTTATATGATGTATATGTATCGAATGTAATCATAGTATCGAATGCTATAGTATCGAATGCTATAGTATCGAATTGCTATAGTATCGAATGTTATAGTATCGAATGTATCTCAAAATGTTATAGTATCGAATAAAGTATCGAATGTAGTATAGTAGAATTGTAATAATCGATGCTATGCATATAGTATCGAATTGCCTCTATAGTATCGAATGTTTTAGTACGATGTTATAGTATCGAATGTTATAGTATATCTATAAATGGGGGAATTTATTTTGAATGCTATAGTATTGATATGCGCTAGTATCGAAGAATGGCGAATGCTATAGTATCGAATGCTATAGTTAAAGGTTATAGTATCGAATGTTATAGTATATCGAGTATAGTATCGATAATTCAATGATATATATCTATAGTATGAATGCTATATCGAATGCTATAGTATCGAAGCTATCGAAGTAATCGAAGATATATGCCTTAGTATCGATATGCTAATGTTATAGTATCGAATGCTATAGATCGAATGCTATAGTATGATAGTATTTATCGTTATAGTAAAATGTAATGATTTATAGTAATGAATTCGAAATCTATAGTATCGAATGTTAAAGGTAGTATCGAATGTTTGAATGTTATATTTATTATTTTTCCCCATTTGGATGAGCAGGTTGGCCGAAGTTGTGTGGGGTCGTGACGGATTCCAAGCATCCATTTATCCAAACCTCCGCGCGAGTGGTATCCGCTCATTAAAGACGCTAACAACGACACCGCGTACATCGAGGTTGCTCATTATTATTATTATTATTATTATGTTATGTTTTAAAATTTAAACAACTTTTTATAGTTTATTTATTATTTTATTATTTTAGTTTATTAAAGTATTAAATAGTTTTCGGGGCTTTTTTTTTTCCACAGTATAAAACCTGCAAAGATGGAAGTGTTCTGGGGTGTGACGGTGACGAGAATGGCCATGCTTACACACTGCCAGACACTCACACACACATGTGAATACAGTGAGGGTAAGAGCCACCACACACACACACACACACACACACACACACCCACACACATTCATTTTTATCAACATTTGTTAAATGAGTAAAATCTTATATAATATAATACGTTTATGTATGAAACATGAAAAAAATGTGTGTGTGTGTGTGTGTGTGTTTCAGCTGAGACTCTTGTAAATGTATTGGATTTTAAGAAGGATGTAGGACTGTGGCATGGAGTTTTAACGGTAATTATTTCACTTTACAGTTGAATGTGTTGTACAGTTTGTGTGTGTGTGTGTGTGTTTGTGTGTGTGTTTGTGTGTTTAATATCATTAGTTGTTTGTGTTCCAGAGTGTTTTGAATATGCTCCACACTGTGAGTGTTCCGTATGCCCTCATGAAGGTGAATCCCCTGTCGTGGGTTCAGAAAGTCTGTCAGTATAAAGGTACACACACACACACACACACACACACACACACACACACTGTCTCGACTGTGTTTAGTTTTTCTCGGTGTTTACGTCCTGATTGTTTTGATGTTCTTGCTGTTTGTGTGTAGCGAAAGTGGTGTGTGTGAAAAGTCGGGATCTTCACTGGGCTCTGATCGCACACAGGGATCAAACCGACATCAACCTGAGCTCACTTCGGATGCTGCTGGTGGCTGACGGAGCAAATCCATGTGAGTGTGTGTGTGCGTGTGTGTGTGTGTGTGTGCTGGGAAATACATTATGTAGACACAAGTATTAGGACACATGACTATCACATCTGTATGTGTTTTTTTTAAACGATGTATTCCAGATGTGAGCTCACTCTTATTATATGTTTGCGGTGGTTATTGGTGGTTGAGTCCGAGTCAGGGCTCTGTGCAGGAAACCTCGGTTCAGGAGGTTTAGTGCACAGGGTTCTCGTCATGCTGGAAGAGGGTTCGAGTCTCGTAGTTCCAATAATGAAAAAAGATCTATAAATATCACAGCACACATTCCATACGTACACGCAATTAGGTAGTGTTGGAGGTAAAGTGTCCAAAAACTTTTGACCATTTAGTGTATTTCATCCAACGTTTAAACCACTGAAGATGCACTGATCTCCTGACTCATTTTTCAGGGTCGATCTCGTCCTGTGATGCGTTCCTGAACGTGTTTCAGAGGTGTTTCAGAGTTTAGGATTGAGGTCAGAGGTCATCTGTCCCTGTGCCAGTTCACCTGAGGCTCTAACAGTAGCCGTAAGAAGGTAAGGAGATGTTCTGCTTTAGCTGGGTGAGAACACACACCTGTTAGCTGTGCTGATATGCGGGTTTACTCTGTGTGTGTGTGTGTGTGTGTGTAGGCCGAGTGACGGTAGCTGTAAGCCTGTGGGCCGAGGAGTGCTCAGTATGATGGGACTGAGTCATGGTGTCATTCGAGTGGACACGGGAGAAAAGCTGTCTGTCCTCACGCTGCATGACGTCGGCTCACCCATGCCAGGAGGTGAGTTACGTATATGTGCGTAGTGATCACATGACCTCGTATCAGTGCGTAAAGGACTGTATTAGTATTATTATTATTATTATTTAGAAAGTGTTAGATTTGTTCAGTTCCCTTTTGTCTGTGTGTGTGTGTGTGTGTGTGTGTCTCAGCCTTGATGTGTGTGGTGAAGCTGGAAGGAAATCCCCAGCTGTGTAAAACAGATGAGATCGGAGAGATCTGTGTGTCGTCCATCGCAACAGGAACCTCCTATTACGGTCTTACAGGCATGAGCAAGAACACTTTCGAGGTGTGTGTGTGTGTGTTATGGTTATGGCTGTGTGTTTGTTAGCTGAGACGTGGCAACCTTTTCTGATTGAATTTTACAGTATTTACAGACTCGGGACACCCCATAATAAACGATAGTTAAGTCCTTCCCATGGACGATTCTGATACCGATAAACACCGAGTTAATATTCTTATATTATAATGTTTATAATCTCAAAATCTAAGATACACTAAAAAAACGGATTATATTTTAATATAATATTAATCATCCGTTTGATTGATTGAGAGAGACAGCTATGATGTATAGTTTAGAGACAGTGGTGAGACAGCTGTGATGTGTAGTTTAGAGACAGTGGTGAGACAGCTATGATGTAATGGTTTAGAAAACAGTGGTAAGACAGCTATGATGTGTAGTTTAGAGACAGTGGTGAGACAGCTGTGATGTATAGTTTAGAGACAGTGGTGAGACCAGCTGTGATGTGTAGTTTAGAGACAGTGGTGAGACCAGCTATGATGTATGGTTTAGTAAACAGTGGTGAGACAGTTATGATGTATGGTTTAGAGACAGTGGTAAGACAGCTATGATGTGTAGTTTAGAGACACAGTGGTGAGACAGCTGTGATGTGTAGTTTAGTTAGAGACAGTGGTGAGACAGCTATGATGTATGGTTTAGAACAGTAGTGAGACCAGTGAGACAATTATGATGTATGGTTTAGAGACAGTGGTGAGACAGCTATGATGTATGGTTTGTATGGTTAAGACAGTGGTGAGACAGCTATGATGTATGGTTTAGTGGTGAGACAGTGGTGAGACAGTGTGATGGTGAACTAGACAGCTATTGATGTAAAAAAGAGTATGATGTTGGTTTAAGAGACAGTGGTGAGACAGCTATGATGTATGGTTTAGAGACTTAGTTGGTGAGACAGTGGTGAGACAGCTATGATGTATGGTTTTAGAACAGTGGTGAGACAGCTATGATGTATGGTTTAGAGACAGTGGTGAGACAGCTATGAATGTATGAGACAGCTATGATGTATGGTTTAGTATAAGACAGTGGTGAGACAGCTATGATGTATGGTTAGAGACTAGTAGAGCCAGTGGTGAGACAGCTATGATGTATGGTTTTAGAGACAGTGGTGAGACCAGCTATGATGTATGGTTTAGAGACAGTGGTGAGACAGCTATGATGTATGGTTTAGAGAGACGTGGTGAGACAGCTATGATGTATGGTTTAGACAGAGACAGTGGTGAGACAGCTATGATGTATGGTTTAGTGGTGAGACAGTAGAGACAGTGGTGAGACAGCTATGATGTATGAGGTTTAGAGACAGTGGTGAGACAGCTATGATGTATATGCAGTATTGTTTAGAGACAGTGTGAGACAGTGTTCGAGACAGACAGCTATGATGTATGGTTTTTAGAGACAGTGGTGAGACAGCTATGATGTATGGTTTAGAGACAGTGGTGAGACAGCTATGATGTGTAGTTTAGAGACAGTGGTGAGACAGCTATGATGTATGGTTTAGAGACAGTGGTGAGACAGCTATGATGTATGGTTTAGAGACAGTGGTGAGACAGCTATGATGTATGGTTTAGAGACAGTGGTGAGACAGCTCTGATGTATGGTTTTTAGAGACAGTGGTGAGACTAGCTCTGATGTATGGTTTAGAGACAGTGGTGAGACAGCTCTGATGTTTGTATGGTGATGATGGACTATGGTTTAGAGACAGTGGTGAGACAGCTCTGATGTATGGTTTAGAGACAGTGGTGAGACAGTGGTGAGACAGCTATGATGTATGGTTTAGAGACAGTGGTGAGACCAGCTATGATGTATGGTTTAGAGACAGTGGTGAGACAGCTATGATGTATGGTTTAACATTAGATGTTTTGGGGAGAAAGTCAGATTGAGGTGGTTTGGACATGTCCAGAGGAGGGATAGTGAATATATTGGTAGGAGGATGTTAGAAATGAGGCTACCAGGCAGAAGGTAAAGAGGTTTTAAATGAGTCCATTAATGAAGTGGTGCGGTATATAATAGCATGTTAAAGTGTTGTCTCCTTTCCCTTTTGTCTTTGTTAGGTGTGTCCTGTGTCGAGCAGCGGTGTGTTAGCGAGCGAGTGTGTGTTTGTTCGCTCGGGGTTGTTGGGATTCGTTGGTCCTGGTGGTGCCGTGTTTGTCGCCGGAAAGATGGATGGATTAATGCAAGTCGGCGGCCGGAGACATAACGGTGATGACATCGTAGCTACTGCGCTTGCTGTTGAACCCATGAAGTTTGTGTACAGAGGAAGGTAGGGGTGTGTGGGTGTGGGTGTGTGTGTGTGTGTGTGGGTGTGTGTGTGTGTGGTGTGTGGGGTGTGTGTGTGTGTGTGTGTGTGTGTGTGTGTGTGTGTGTGTGTGTGTGTGTGTGTGTGTGTGTGTGTGTGTGTGTGTGTGTGTGTGTGTGTGTGTGGGTGTGTGTGTGGGTGTGGGTGGTGTGTGGGTTGTGGGTGTGGGTGTGTGTGGGTGTGTGGGTGTGTGGGTGTGTGGGTGTGTGGTGTGTGTGGTGTGTGGGTGTGTGTGTGTGTGGGTGTGTGGGTGTGGTGTGTGTGTGTGTGGGTGTGTGTGTGTGGGTGTGTGTGTGTGTATTAGTGATAATATGAAAGTTCTCAAGTATCACAGTGAGTCTGTAACTTTTATTTAAAGTATTAAGTCTCGGTGTGTGCAGATTGTATGTATGGTAAAGTGTGTGTGTGTGTGTGTGTGTGTGTGTGTGTGTGTTTGCAGGATAGCAGTGTTTTCAGTTACTGTACTTCATGATGAAAGGATTGTGGTGGTGGCAGAGCAGCGACCAGATTCTACTGAGGAGGAGAGCTTTCAGTGGATGAGCAGAGTACTGCAGGTACAGCTCAGTGTGCTCTTATTGTAGTGTGTGTGTGTGTGTGTGTGTGTGTGTGTGTGTGTGTGTGTGTGTGTGTGTTTTGTCCAACACAGTTTTCTGTGTGTGTGTGTTTCTAGGCTATAGATAGTATTCATCAGGTTGGTGTGTACTGTTTGGCACTGGTTCCGTCGAATACACTACCCAAAACTCCTCTTGGTGGAATCCACCTGTCTGAGACCAAGCAGCTGTTTCAGGACGGGTCCCTGCACCCCTGCAACGTCCTGATGTGTCCTCATTCCTGCGTCACCAATCTACCCAAACCGCGACAGAAACAACCCGGTAAACATCAGTTCTCCTGAGCTTCTGTTAGGGTGGGCCGTAGGGAAGTAGTGGCTCAGTGGTTAGGGGGTTGGACTGATACCAGAAAGATCGGGGTTCGATTCCCAGCACCACCAAGCCACCACTGCTGGGCGCCTAAGCAAGACCCTTAACAACAAAAAAAAAAAAAGATAAATGTAAGTCGCTCTGGATGAGGGAGGGTGTCTGCCAAATGCTGCAAATGTAAATGTACACACACACACACACACACACACACACACACAGAAATAAAAACACAATTATTAAAATGAACTCTGGCTGATCAAACACACTGAACAGGTAATGATGCAGTTATGCAATTAATACAGATGTTTCATCAAGACATTAAAATCGAGCAGGACAATAACACAACCTTTCAAAACCTCACTATCACAAATACATTATCTTTCAATAAAACCCCAAAACAGCAGCTTTACACACACACACACACACACACACACACACACTGCAAAGTTTTCGGTTTAGGCTCTTAACGCAGAATCTTAGATATGTGATGTAGAAATACTTGAAATATTTTATGAAATTTACTAAAAAAAAAATAATAACATTTATAATTACGTCATTTGGCAGATGTTCTTATCCAGAGTAACGGCCTTACTCAGGGGCCCAACAGTGGTGGATTGGTGGTACTGGGATTCAAACCCCTGTCTTTCTGGTATCAGTCCAACACCTCAACCACTGAGCCACCATTTCCCCATGTGATAACATGTTATTGCTTCACTAGAGCCGCGTTATAACAGCCAAGGAAGTAAATTTACCGAGTGGTACAAGATGAACCTAGAGGAAATTTTATTTAGTGACTGGATGTAACTTTTGTAACTCGTGCAGTTTAAAGTGACCTCATGGAGTCCTGTTGACTTTATCAGTTTCAGTGATTATGGAATAAAATGAATAGTGAAGACCACCAGGATAAATTAACCCAAGAAAAAAGAGCACCACTGAGTAAAACCTGTAAATTCCATAAACATAATTGGAAATATTAGGACACAGGACAATAACAGGACAGGGCGGAGACAAAGACATAACAAAAGAAATTTCTGAATTGTACTGAATGTAAATGTCTGCTCTCTGGTGGCCACACAGTGAACTGCCCCACATATCAACATGCCAGTGTTCTATCCTGGACCTGGTAAAGCAGTTTTGAACAGTTTAGTCGAAAAAAACAAATTCTCCTGTATGAGTTTATAATTATTTGGTGGCAACAAGACATCAGTATGGCCACCAGAATTGTCTGCCCAGAAAAACGGCATACGAAATGTCATATTTTTATATTTTTAATAATATAAAAATTTTATAAAAGTGTTTAAAACTGAGTGCGTGGCGTCAGCAGTATGTCTAAATCATTGGTATGTGAATTCTAGATTCTGAAATACACACAGGATGGACAATTTACTATCCCATAATATCCCGCGGGAAAGACCACTCCTCATATGCAGACTGGCGGAGAGGATTGTTAAATTCCGCTCGTTTAACATCATTCGACTTTAAACATGATCAGACTTTAAATTCACGCTGCTGTGACGCCGTAGGTCATGTGATCGATAGCAACATGGCGGATGTAGAACGACCCGATTTTATTCCCTCTTCCTGTAACTGTACTGTAGGAACGGAGTCGTGGCCATGGATTCCTATAGCAGGATTAATGTTAAATAATAAATCGGTGGTCTGAGGCCGACACTGAACCACAGGGACGTAAAGAATCAGTGATTAAGAATTAAATGATCGTCATTAGCAGAGAAGCTTTAGCCGAACGAGGCTCTGTTTCATCTCCAGTATGTGTCATTCGGATCAGAATCGATGGCTAAAATAAATGTTATTAATCAGTAATGCGTGTTTCTCAGGTGATGTTGCGCCTAAAATATTCACATCTTTTATGTATAAAATATTAGTAAATTCTTTTACCTGCTAATGTGATGGGTTGGTGTTTAGTTCGACTTTTCATTCACATCTGAACATCAATATGGTGTCATATCAGAAGTGTGAACAGGTGAAAGTTGGTCTCATGAAACAGCATTAGAAGATGATTATAATTCAAGCTTTTTTATAAGTGTGTGTGTGTGTGTGTGTGTGTGTGTGTGTGTGTGTGTGTGTGTGTGTGTGTTTTGCAGAGGTTGGCCCTGCCTCTGTTATGGTGGGGAACCTGGTGGCAGGTAAGCGCATGGCACAGGCCAGTGGGCGGGACCTCAGTCAGGAGGATAATGATCAGGTGTGTATACAGCCGCTTTTTTTTTTTTTATACACATTAAATATTATTTACAGTGACATCTAAAAGTATTTATACCCCTGAACGCCTGCACATTTTGTCCCTTTACAACCACAAACTTAATTGTGAAGTGGAATGAAAATAATACACGGTTTTCAAAATGTAAAGCAAATAAAAATCTAAGAAAGTGTGTTGTTTATGGAAGAGTGGCAAGAAGAAAGCGAAGAAAGGAGGTGCTCTGGTCAGATGAGACCAAAGTTGAACTTTCTTTCCTAAATGCAATGCGATATGTGTGGCGGGGACGTAACACTGCCCATCACCCTGAACACACCATCACCAGTGTGAAACATGGTGGTGGCAGCATCATGCTGTGGGGATGCTTTTCTTCAGCAGGAACAGAAAAGCTGGTCAGAGTTGATAAGAAGATAGATGAAGCTAAATACAGGGCGATCCTGGACAGTCCGACAGTCGATTAATGGCCGCTGCGAACAGTGTCCTATTGGTTCTCGGCATGACCCCTACGACGACCAACAGATGCGCCGAACCTGATGACGCAATCAGTGCAACTACTGGAAACGAGTCAGATGGACAGAACGACAAAAAGAGAAATGTTGAGTTATTATGAGTGTTGCATTATGGGTCTTTGCTGCTAGCTAGCATTTAGTAAGAGGACGCGGTTACCGAGCGTGGCATGAAATCATGATGTAAAACTCCCGACACGGCTTAGTGTGTGTTACTTTTTGTGTGTTTGATGCTGATATTATGAGGATGGAGATTCTACAGTGTAATATAGAGATCATGTTGATACAGTCTGACGAACAACAATCACAAGACACTATTCAGCATCGCACAGTCCGAGTCCCGCTTTACAGCCGCGGAGATGGTGAGCTTTGATATCATGTTCTGTTTTCTGTTTCTTGTAATCCAGTTCCTTTTCCTGCCGGAGGTGTTGCAGTGGAGAGCTCAAACAACACCTGACCACATCCTTTACACGCTTATTAACTCGAGGGTAAAATACAGAAACATGAACTAAATTTACCCCTCAGTCCACATACCCTCCATCTGATTTGTTTGTTGATTGTTGTTGTATTGTTTGTTTGTGTGCTGTAGGGGGCAGTAGGGAGTTCCCTAACGTGTCTGCAGCTCCATAAACGAGCAGAGAAGATTGCTGGACTTCTGTTTGAGAGAGGACAGCTGCGAGAGGGAGATCACGTTGCATTAGTGTATCCGCCAGGTACCCTCACCTTTACCTTCTCTTATTTGTCCTAATCGTTAATATAGAAGGTCCGTCATTGGTGGAGGTGTTTATTGGCTGTGACAATAATATCAAATTATTTCAGTGATGAGGTCATAAAATTCTTTCGACAGAATTCAGTGTTGTATTCATATTTGTGTGTGTGTTGCTTCACTCGAACTGTCATAACGAAAGCAAAGTGTTGAATCGGATTTCATCTGAATTTGTATTAAGCACATAATTATTACTGTAATCAGTTTGCTTACATTTGAATAAGAACCCTTTTATATAATAATATATAATAATATAAACTATTCAATACTGTAAATATTCTTATTAATTTTATATATACACACAAAGGGGGCATCAAAAAGTTTTGTGGCATACCTACAGATGCCACCTTGTTTTGTGTGTGTGTGTGTGTGTGTGTGTGTGTGTGTGTGTGTGTGTGTGTGTGTGTGTGTAAACAACTATTGTTGATTGAAATAATGGTCTGGTTTATTGAAATGTGGTCCTGGTGTGTGTTTGTGTTGCAGGTTTAGATCTGATTGCTGCCTTTTATGGTTGTTTGTATGCCGGTTGTGTCCCTATAACAGTGCGACCGCCTCATCCTCAAAACATCGCCACAACGCTCCCAACTGTCAAAATGATAGTCGAGGTAAATAATTAAAGCACGTCCCCGCCTGGGAAATAAGCAACATACAATGATTTGAATTCAATCTCGAATTCATTATAAAAATGCAAATTTCAATCTTATTATTAGCTTCAGTTTTTGGTGACTCCATCTGATCCAATTGGGATAAAGTTATTACACACTACATTACATTTCTACCATCACATCAGCATCGGTGATTGAAAGAGGAGGGAAAATTACTACTTTACGTAAAAGTTTGGCTGTTTAACAAATAATTCACTACAATTAAGAACGCTAAAAATAAAATGACTCCACGGAGGAGAAATAAGTTCTTTCTAACTTGTGTTACTGCATGACAATTACTTCAGTGTGTAAAATGTGATTTTAAACCATTCCAGGTAAATTTAGAAATGATGGGATGTTTTCTGAAAATCTCTCATAGTGTAGAAATCCTAAATTTAATTGGAACGAATAAAGAATTTCCAGATGATTAAAATATCCAGATAAACACAGTCAGTTTAGTCTAAAGTTCATGTGAACAATAAACTGAATCAGTTTGTTCTCATTGTATTACATTATTTTATTTAATGATGTTTAGAGTATTTAGTATAGATGTGTTTCCTGTGGTATTTGGGGTAAAGTCATTGCTTCCTCAGGTGTGTGTTCTGTAGACTGATCGTTTCTGTATGGTTTTCAGCTGCAACAGAATAAATATGTTTTATATCTGAAGTTTTTTTTTACTTCAAATCAAATCTTGAATAAGAATCGATTGGAATCATAATCAATCGACAGAAATTAAATGATTCAAACCGGAATTACAGTGAAAAAAACCTTCTCATTAGTTCAGTATTTAACCTCTAAAAACAACATTATATAATCATCCTATAATAAAATGTAGTCAAGTCGAATAATTCATTATTTAAAAACCCCAGTAAATTTAATTAAACTAAAAAAATAAATAAAACAAATAAACAAATCTACCCGGAGTACCACAATACAGGTGCTTATTATCAGTGACCTTCCACCAGAACAGACCTGTGAGGTTGTTTCTGGTGGTGTTGTGTTTACAGGGAGTTTAACAAACATTCAGCCAAAATTCTGTGTGTGTGTGTGTGTGTGTGTGTGTGTGTGTGTGTGTGTGTGCGTGTGCGCAGGTGAGTCGTTCGGGGTGTGTTATGACCACACAGGCGATCAGTAAACTTCTGAAGTCTAAGGAAGCTTCAGCTGTGGTGGACCTTCGATCATGGCCACCTGTCCTCGACACAGGTAAGAGAAATAATTAGAGCAAATAGACCAGTGAGACATTTACGTCTTTATACAACTATGTAATATATTAATGTGTGTGTGTGTGTGTGTGTGTGTGTGTGTGTGTGTGTGTGTGTGTGTGTGATATTAAGATGACCTGCCAAAGAGACGGTCTCATTTGCTGTATAAGGCATGTGATCCAGAGTCTTTGGCCTACCTGGACTTCAGTGTGTCCACTACTGGCATGCTTGCTGGAGTGAAGGTACTTTCTCTCGATCTCCTCTCTTCCTCCTCCATCTCTGTCCTCTCTATCTCCCTCTTCCTAGCCATCTCTGCTCTCTATCTCCTCTGTCTCTCTATCTCCCTCTTTCCCTTTCTCCATCTCTGTCTCTCTATCTCCCTCTTTCCCTTTCTCCATCTCTGTCTCTCTATCTCCCTCTTTCCCTTTCTCCATCTCTGCTATCTCTATCCATCACCCTCTTCTCCCTTTCTCCATCTCTGTCTCTCTATCTATCTCCCTCCCTTCTCCATCCTTTCTCCATCTCTGCCCTCTTTCTCTCTTCCTCTTCCTTTTTTTTCCCTTTTCTCCACTCTGTCTCTCTGTTCCCTCTTTCTATCTCCCTCTTTCCCTTTCCCTCCATCTCTTTCCATCTCTGTCTCTCTATCTCCCTCTTTCCCTTTCTCCATCTCTGTCTCTCTATCTCCCTCTTTCCCTTTCTCCATCTCTGTCTCTCTATCTCCCTCTTTCCCTTTCTCCATCTCTGTCTCTCTATCTCCCTCTTCTCCCTTTCTCCTATCTCCTCTCTCCTTTCTCTGTCCATCTTTCTCCATCTATCTCTGTCTCTCTTTCTCCATCTCTTCCATTCTTTCCTCTCTGTCTCTCTATCTCTCCTCTTTCCCTTTCTCCATCCATCTCTGTCTCTCTATCTCCCTCTTTCCCTTTCTCCATCTCTGTCTCTCTATCTCCCTCTTTCCCTTCCTCCATCTCTGTCTCTCTATCTCCCTCTTTCCCTTTCTCCATCTCTGTCTCCTCTTCCCTTTCTCCTCTCTTCCCTTCTCTCCATCTCTGTCTCTCTGTTCCCTCTGTTCCCTTTCTTTCTCCATCTCTGTCTCTCTATCTCCCTCTATCCTTTCCTCCATCTCTGTCTCTCCTCTCTTCTTTCTTCTCCATCTCTGTCTCTCTATCTCCCTCTTTCCCTTTCTCCATCTCTGTCTCTCTATCTCCCTCTTTCCCTTTCTCCATCTCTGTCTCTCTATCTCCCTCTTTCCCTTTCTCCATCTCTGTCTCTCTATCTCCCTCTTTCCCTTTCTCCATCTCTGTCTCTCTATCTCCCTCTTTCCCTTTCTCCATCTCTGTCTCTCTATCTGTCTGACGTTTCTGATTTTCTTGTACAGAGTGTGGATTATTGGGTAAATTAACTGTAGGGCTGCGCAATATATATCATTATTATTAATATATCACGATTCACAGATCACAGTGATTACAGTGACTGCCATAACCGAGCAATTTAATACTCTCTATTTATACTTCAAAAAATAATTTAAATAATAACAATGAGGGTGATGAGGATTTTCTGTGTGACTTTAAAATATTGTTAAATGTAGTGTAATTATATCGTGGTGGCGTGATGGTGATGATGATGGTAAAGATTGTGATGATGATGATGATGATGATAATGATGGTAATGATGATGATAGCGATGATGGTAACGATTGTGATGATGATGGTAATTGTGATAGCAATGATGGTGACAATGGTGATTATTGTAATGATGATGGTGGTGATGGTGATGTGATGATGATGGTGTTTATTATGGTGATGGTGATAGTGTTGGCGATGATGGTGATGGCGAATGTGATGGTGATGATGGTGATAGAAATAATGCTGGAGATATAAGGATAATGGTGATTATTATGATGATAGTGATGATGATAGCGGTGATGGCGATGATAGAGATAGTGATTGTGATATGATGGTGATTATTATCATAATAGGGATAGTGATAGCGATTATGGTGATAGAGATGGTGATGGTGATATGATGGTGATTATTATGGTAATAGTGATGGCGATGGCAATGATGGTGATGATAGAGATGGTGATATGGTGATTATTATGATAATGGTGATGGTGATGATAGTGATGGTGATGGTGATTATTATGGTGATAGTGATGGATATAATGATGATGGTGATCTTTTGATAATGGTAATGGCGATGATAGTGATGGCGATGATGGTATTAAAGATGGTGATTATTATAAGTATGGTGATGTGATGATAGAGATGGCGATATGATGGTGATTATTATGGTGATTATTATGATAATGGTAATGGTAATTGCGATAGCGATGATGGTGATAGAGATGGTGATAATTATGATAATGGTAATGGTGATGGCAATAGCGATGATTATGATGGTGATTATTATGATAATGGTGATGATAGAGATGGTGACTGTGATATGATGGTGATTATTATGATAATGGTGATGATAGAGATGGTGATTGTGATATGATGGTGATTATTATAATAATGGTGATGGCGATAGCGGTGATGGCGATGATGGTAATGATAGAGATGGTAATATGATGGTGGTTATTATGATAATGGTGATTGCGATAGTGATGATGGTGATTAGCATGATAACTGTGATGATGGTGATTATTATGATAATGGTGATGGTAATTATTATGATGATGGTGATGATAGTGATGGTGATATGTTGGTGATTATGATAATGGTGATGATAGTATGGTGATATGATGGTGATTATTATGATAATGGTGATGGTGATATGATGGTGATTATTATGATAATGGTGATAGTGATGGTGATATGATGGTGGTTATTATGATTAATGGTAATGGTGATAGAGATGGTGATTAATTATGATAATGGTGATGGTGATAGAGATGGTGATAATTATGATAATGGTGATAATGATGTAATGGTGATGGCGATAGCGATGATGGTGATTATTATGATAATTGTGATGATGATGGTGATGATGGTGATATGTTGGTGATTATTATAATAATGGTGATGGCGATAGCGGTGATGGCAATGATGGTAATGATAGAAATGGTAATATGATGGTGGTTATTATGATAATGGTGATGGCGATAGTGATGGTGATATGTTGGTGATTATGATAATGGTGATGATAGTGATGGTGATATGATGGTGATTATTATGATAATGGTGATGGTGATATGATGGTGATTATTATGATGATGGTGATGATAGTGATGGTGATTATTATGATGATGGTGATGATAGTGATGGTGATTATTATGATGATGGTGATGATAGTGATGGTGATATGTTGGTGATTATTATAATAATGGTGATGGCGATAGCGGTGATGGCAATGATGGTAATGATAGAAATGGTAATGTGATGGTGGTTATTATGATAATGATGATGGTGGTGATGGTGATATGTTGGTGATTATGATAATGGTGATGATAGTGATGGTGATATGATGGTGATTATTATGATAATGGTGATGGCGATAGCGGTGATGGTGATGATGATTTTTGTTTTTGTTTCTTTACCCCACAGATGTCCCACAATGCTACCAGTGCTCTATGCCGCTCTATAAAGTTGCAGTGTGAGCTTTATCCCTCTCGTGAGGTGGCTGTGTGTTTGGATCCCTACTGTGGACTGGGCTTCGTCATCTGGTGTCTTTGCAGGTAGAAACACTTCCAGTATTAAAGAGCTCGTCCTAAAATCCAGTCGGACTGAAAGAGACCCTATTTAAAACGTGTGTCTTTCGAGACATTTTGCCAAACGTCTTCTAAATCTCGCTTAGAATGTTTAACTGATGTTCTCTTCATACTGTTGAATGAATATTGTGTGTGTGTGTGTGTGTGTGTGTGTTGGAATGTGCAGTGTGTATGCAGGCCACCAGTCTATACTGATCCCTCCAGCGGAGTTAGAGGTGAATCCTGCATTGTGGCTGATCTCCGTCAGTCAGTTTAAAGTCAGAGACACTTTCTGTTCCTACTCGGTGATGGAGCTCTGCACCAAGACCCTCGGCACCCTCACCAACTCACTCAAGGTGTGTGTATATATACACACACACACACACACACACTAGCTCCTTTTTACAAAAGCGGGTCTAATATGTTTCCTTCCACTGACATGCACTAATGTTACACTCATTCAGTCCCAAAGAAACGCTGGACACTCGTATATCAGCACCGCCTCTTAATTACACGTCATCACTCTGTCCTTCATCTCAATTAATTATATAGTGATTTTTTTTTTTGTGTGTGTGTGTGATTTATTTTCTGTGGTTTTTAGGCCCGAGGACTGGATCTGTCCCGTGTGCGGACGTGTGTGGTGGTGGCAGAGGAACGACCTCGTATTTCTCTCACTCAGTCCTTTTCCAAGCTGTTTAAAGACGTCGGGCTTCATCCTCGTGCCGTCAGTACGTCCTTCGGCTGCAGGGTGAATCTTGCCGTGTGTCTGCAGGTCAGTTACATTTTTAACACAGATCATCGTTCAGTGTTGTTGTTGAGTTGTTTTCATTAAATGCTGTGAATGAATCGGATTTTTTCGCATGTTTATGCGCAGTTCACGGTGCAGTGACACACACACACACACACACACACACACACACTGCAACGCTTGACCTCAGTCAACGTTAATGAATTAACACACACAATAATCCAGGAGATGGAAAGAGGGGTTTATATGATGTGTTCACACTTTTGATTTGTTTGGTTTATTTGATTCGGATCAAAAAGGAAAATGATTCATTTGGTCCAGTTCCGCTTGGTGTTCATACTCCCGTTGTTTGCGTTGCACATTGTGACATCACATCCTGTTTGTGGTTCATATATCACAATCAGACTGGAACTTCTTTTCGACTCATCTGGTTGGTTGTTTTGTCCAATTATTTGATGTGCACCTGTATTCGGGTGTCAGCGTTCATTTCTAAAGAACAGAACCGAGTGTGAATAAACCCCAACTCACTGAACTCAATTCACAGACAGTAGAGTTTAGTTTACAAACCGTCTGACTAAAGAGTTTAATGTCCCTCATTCTAAAAATAAACCTCTACGGCGGGGGAGACGCGTGTCTCACCGTTCTACGGCGGGGAGACGCGTGTCTCACCGTTCTACGGCGGGGAGACGCGTGTCTCACCGTTCTACGGCGGGGAGACGCGTGTCTCACCGTTCTACGGGGGGGCGGGGAGACGCGTGTCTCACCGTTCTACGGCGGGGAGACGCGTGTCTCACCGTTCTACGGCGGGGAGACGCGTGTCTCACCGTTCTACGGCGGGGAGACGCGTGTCTGAATCAGAATAGCAATCATTAAAATTAACCTTTAAGAAGCCTTGTGTGACGTGTGTGTGTGTGTGTGTGTGTGTAGGGGACCTCAGGACCAGACCCCACTACTGTCTTTGTGGACATGAGAGCACTGAGACATGACCGGTATCTCATACAGTCTTTCAAAAACTTTTATCATTTTATAAAAGAAAAGGTTGTTTTGAACAGTGCTGTTATATTATATTATATTATATATATGTGTGTGTGTGTGTGTGTGTGTGTGTGTGTGTGTGTGTGTAATGTAGAGTACGCTTGGTGGAAAAAGGCTCTCCACACAGTTTGCCTCTGATGGAGTCAGGAAAGGTCAGAACATTAAAGTTTTCATCTTTTTCCTGTGATATGATGGAAATATAGTTTCTAAAGAAATAAAACCCACCTGTTTTGTGTTGATCTGCAGATTTTACCTGGTGTTCGAATCATCATCGCCAATCCAGAGACGAAAGGACCAATCGGAGACTCTCATTTAGGAGAGGTTCGACCAATCACACACTGCTGCAGCACATAACAATCAGGAAATAAAAACAGTTCGAATAAAGTGGGAATGTGTGTGTGTGTGTGTGTGTGTGTGTGTGTGTTAGATATGGGTGCACAGCGGTCAGAATGCTAGTGGATATTTCTCGGTGTTCGGGGAGGAGAATGTTCGTTTAGATCATTTCAGCTCCAGACTGAGTTTCGGAGACACACAGACGGTCTGGGCGAGAACCGGTTACCTCGGCTTCCTCCGCAGGACAGAACTCACCGACGCCAGCGGAGGTCAGTGTCTACCTGTTCTAATGGATCTGTAGTGTGAGTGTGCAGGGGGGGGGGGTGAAAAAGAGAAAGAGAGAGAGAGAGAGCGAGAGGGTAAGACAGAGAACGAGAGAGGGTAAGACAGAGCGAGGCTGGAGAGAGAGAAAGTGGGTGAGAGAGAGAGAAGGGGGTAAGACACGAGTAGTTAGAGGGTAAGACACACGGAGAGAGAGAGAGAGAGAGAGGGTAAGACACGGACAAAGAGGGTAAGACATAGAGAGAGAGGGTAAGACACGAAGAGAGTGATGGAAAGAAGTGAGTGATGGAGAGAGAGTGTGAGTGATGGAAAGAGAGAGAGTGAGTGATGGAAAGAGAGAGAGAGAGTGATGGAGAGAGAGAGAGTGAGTGATGGAGAGAGAGAGAGAGAGAGTGAGTGATGATGGAGAGAGAGAGAGAGAGAGAGCAAGTGAGTGATAGAGAGAGGAGATAAGAGAGAGAGAGCGAGAGAGTGATGGAGAGAGAGCGAGTGAGGATAGAGAGAGCGAGTGGTGATGGAGAGAGAGAGAGAGATGAGAGAGAGAGTGATGGAGTGAGAGAGAGAGCGAGTGAGTGATGGAGAGAAGTGAGAGAGAGAGTGAGAGAGAGAGAGAGTGAGTGATGAGTGAGAGAGAGAGAGAGAGAGAGAGAGTGAGTGATGGAGAGAGAGAGAGAGAGAGAGAGAGAGAGAGAGAGAGAGAGAGAGAGAGAGAGAGAGAGAGAGAGAGAGAGAGTGAGAGAGAGGAGAGATGAGTGAGTGAGAGAGCGAGTGAGTGATGGAGAGAGTGTGGGAGAGAGAGCGTGTGAGTGAGTGATGGAGAGAGATAGAGAGTGAGTGATGGAGAGAGAGAGAGTGAGTGTGAGATGATGAGAGGAGAGAGAGAGAGAGAGAGAGAGAGAGTGAGAGATGAGAGGGGAGAGAGAGAGAGAGAGAGAGAGAGTGATGGATGGAGAGAGAGAGAGAGAGAGAGAGAGAGGGAGAGAGAGAGAGAGTGAGAGATGGAGAGAGAGAGAGAGAGAGTGAGTGATGGAGAGAGAGTTGAGTGAGAGAGAGTGAGTGAGAGAGATGAGAGAGAGAGAGAGAGTGAGTGAGAGAGAGTAGAGAGAGAGTGAGGAGAGAGAGAGTGAGTGGAGAGAGAGAGAGAGAGAGAGAGAGAGAGTGATGGAGAGAGAGAGAGAGAGTGAGTGAGTGATGGAGTGATGGAATGATGTTTTTCTTTTGGAAATCAAATGTAGTAAAGTTGAATAGATGATGTTGGACTGCTAATTGGAAGATCTGGGTTTGATTCCCAGCACCACCGATTTACCACTGTTGGGCCCCTGAGTGAGGCCCTTAACCCCCGATTGCTCAGTTGTATGAAAGAGGATAAATGTAAGTCACTCCAGATAAAAACATCTGCTAAAAGTACCACAATTGAAATTAGACTTAAATTAGAAAAGGTTGAATAAATAAAGTTGGTCTGGTTTATAAATGTCCTCGTCGTCGTTACTCCGTGTGTCCAATCGAGTATTTTGCTGTAACGTCTCTTTGATCGGTCAGTGACGCAATCAACTGATCCAGATTTTCTGGTTATCTGTTTTTCACTGCAACGATATAGAAATTCTGGTATCTCAAACTGTTAGTGTGTGTGTGTGTGTGTGTGTGTGTGTGTGTGTGTGTGTGTGTGTGTGTGCTCTTGTAGAGAGACACGATGCCCTGTATGTAGTCGGAGCGCTGGATGAGGCGATGGAGCTGCGAGGGATGCAGTATCACCCCATCGACATCGAGACCTCCATCATCCGAACTCACAAAAGCATTACAGAATGGTGTGTACACAACACACACACACAGCACACACACACACACACACACACACACACTTTATTATTCACTCATAAATGCAATTAAAAATAATTTACTTATAAACACTAATTAGAAGCAGGTGTGTTTAATCCTAAACATGTAGATATTATTTGATCATGTGTTTTGGTGGTGTGTCTCAGCGCTGTGTTCACCTGGACTAAGCTGTTGGTTGTGGTGGTCGAGCTGGACGGTTCAGAGCAGGAGGCCCTGGACCTGGTTCCCATGGTAACCAATGTAGTTCTGGAGGAGCATTACCTCATCGTGGGTGTGGTGGTCGTGGTGGATACCGGCGTCATTCCCATTAACTCACGCGGAGAAAAACAGCGCATGCACCTGAGAGACGGCTTTCTGGCCGATCAGCTGGACCCCATCTACGTCGCCTACAACATGTAGAGAAGAACGACAGGAGAAAACACACACACACACACACACACACACACAGCTGAGTGTGAGGACCTGGAGGAAAAAATGCAGAAAACCTATATTAACCCCTAAATATGAAAAAAAAGCACTTTCTTTAACTCACTTCACGTTCGCAGTGGCTTTAAAGTACTTTTGGAAGCTGAAGAAATGCAAATAAATAAAAGTGGAAGGTGACCTTCATCAATGGCGTATCTGATCACAGGCTTGATGCTTCTCCTCAGTTCAGCAGGTTCTACTTTTGGCTTCATCAACACAGGAAAAGAATCTGCATTTTTTTTTTTTTTTTCCTCCTGCATGCAGCACTAATCCAGTTTCCCACACCGGAGGACACCGGAAGGAAGGACACACCGGAGGACACCGAAGGAGGACACCGAAGGACGCGACTGACGGAAATGTGTAGCAACAAATAAGTGTCACTTTACCTGATGACCATCAGACTAAATATTTATTATTCTGATTAGGAAACCGGACATTAATGTTCACAGAATCGTTCATCAGGACGTGAACTGACGCAATAGACGAGTTCGAAAAAGTTCCACGCAGAATAAAGGGGCGAACCTTCACCCAGCCGTGGTAAACGAGCCGTAACGCTGGTGTAGATAAAGAACTTGCGCTTGGATTTTCTTTAGTGTTTCTGTTTCTGTGCAATTCATAGTATATTGTTAATCCTGCAATATTTTCCAGTCAGGGAATTTTATAAGATATTAACCGTCACGTCTGTCCTCAGAATCAGAATCTCTGACGATTTTCTTTCTTTCTTCCTTCCTTTTTTTTAACATTTGGTGTAGCAACAGTAACTAAAGGCGAATCAGACTTAACTTGTCCAAATCCGAACAGTTTAAATGCCATTTCTAAACTTTTATTTGATGTAAAAACATAAGTTATTTTTCATGTTTATCTTTTATATTTTGTCTGAAGTGTTTTTTGGGTTTTTTTTTTTTTGCCATGTTGTTTTGAATATTTACCACACAGACACATCCGTGTGTTTCTTCTGTACAGCTTGTGTTTATGAAGAGGACATAAAGCACTGCTTCCTCTCTGTTATTGGACGGAGTGAGAGTGGAAAAAAAGACAGGAAGAGAGAATAATGCACGAGTGAAGGGATAACAGTCAGGTGGTGTGTATGTGTGTGTATGTGTGTGTATGTGTGTGTATGTGTGTGTGTGTGTATGTGTGTGTATGTGTATGTGTGTGTATGTGTGTGTATGTGTGTGTGAGTGAGTGAGCGGAAATCCTGGTTCATTTTAATTTTTCCCCCTGTGTCCTGAATCTCCTGCAGGATTGTGAGCTGTGGGTTACGTCATTATGGTAAAAGTGAAGAAAAAAAAAAGATGTCTTTTAAAATGTCAATAAAATATTTTCTATTATTCAGTAAAAGAACAAAAACTCGTCTCTTTCTGATGTTTCATTCCAATAATCTGAGATTTGATTACAGCGGGTTGGGTTGATGGACCGGAGAATCTGTTTAAACCAGTGTTGGGCGGTGCATTTGGTAGCCGGTCCTGTGGATTTACCCCGACTGATACCCCTCTTAATACCCCCACTATCACACCACAATTATAGAAACACATCAATACTAAACAAACACACAATATAACACGGCGTGGAATTACAAACAGAGAGAGACAAGAAAACCCGTTAACACACACACAACTCCAAACCTCTACACTACAACCACAACTGTACCACCTACAACATCTGGATCAGTTCAGAATCAATATTTCTCTTAATATTAATATAACATCAGAAAAACATTACAGACATCAATCAAATCTATTGAACTTTTTCTTAAAAATTTGCAGTGCTTGAGGTGTTGGACTGCTAATTGAAAGATCGGGGTTTGGTTTCCTGTACCACCAAGTGGCCCCTGAGTGAGGCCCTTAATCCCCAATTGCTCAGTTGTATGAAAGAGATAAATGTAAGTCGCTCTGGATAAAAAAAAAACATCTGCCAAATACAATAAATATAAATTGTTTATTGTTCTATTTAATAGTTTGTGTTTTTTCTAATGCTTATTGATATAAATATTGTGTGTGTGTGTAGGTGTGTGTATTAACCAGTTTCTTTGTATACTCTTCCATCAGGTGATGAGATGTGTGTGTGTTAGTGGATGTTTTAAATCTGGCAAAATAGGTCATCTCGTTCAGGCCTGCCCTGAGGGGCAGAGACATCCTGGTGTTTTTTGAGCGAACGGGGCAGGACGCAGCAGTCGTTCCCCCTGCTGCCGCTACGGCCGGCTGCTGAGGGCCCCGGAGCTGCTGCTGCACCAGACCCTAAAGAAAGTAAGCCCTAAGCCCAGCCTGCAGCCCAGAACCCACTGTAGCCACGCCAGCTTCGGCAAAGCCATCCACCGGACCGGGAGAAGCTGTGTTCCACTGAGAAGAGCTCAGTGGGTTTTGGTGCAGTGCTGGAGCTGCCTGCGCTGGCAGGGGCAGTACAAGGGGATGGGGGAGACATGGACATGGTGGATGAGCCCGTTTTTAAAGTTCCACATAAAATAAACAGTGCGGAAAATATTAAAGACCAAATGGTGGACGAATGTGGCTTAAGAAGAGTTTTTTTCCTGATCTAAAGCAGTTTATTCATGACGTCTAGTTCTTCAGAAGGGAAGAAGCATTTACTGATGTAGAAATTTACCGTCTGAAAATATTGATAACGAGAGTAAATGGGGAAAACTCAGATGATGACTAATGTGTGGTGTTTTTATTTTGGAGTGCTCTTTACCCTTTTTATTTATTATAATGATAGGAATTTCTATTGCGAGCTTAAATACTAATAGAGCGAGAGAGCAGAATTAGAGAGCTAAGCTGTATAGACTTTCAAAGCAGAAAGAAACATGTTGCCATGCTGCAGGAAACCCACTGTGATCCCAGCAATGCTACTGATTGGGTGAAGGAGTGGGACGGGTTGGTGATTTTAACAACACAACACTCAGTGGTGGAGTTGCCTTGCTTTTTGCCTGCAGTTTTATTCTATGTTCTTACTCAGTTGAAAATATTTTAAATGGGAGGCTTTTAAAAGTGAAAACTAGGTTTAAATTTTTATCTGTGTGTTTACCCCCACCAGTGCAATGGAAGGAATGACTTTTTTTTTAGACACATTGAACAATGTAATTGCTAACTGCAACACCGATTTTAATTGTACTTCAGATAGCTTAGATCGGAACCACACAGAACCTCATGTGGCTTCCCGTAAGCGCCTGTGGGAGATGGTGGAGGCCCACGAGTTAAGTGACATATGGAGAACTTTTAATAAGAACAAGAGACAGTAGACGTGGGCCCATGCCATAGATAACACACTTTTCCTGGCGAGATTAGACCGGTTTTATTGTTTTAAACACCAGCTAACACTTTTTACAACGTGTTTTATTGTTCCAGTAGGTATCTCTGATCATAGCATGGTACGGTGTGGTACAATCCCTAAAAAAGGTAAACCTAGGAGTGCCTACTGGCATTTTAACACTGCACTTTTAATTTTAGAGAGTCTTTTATTTATTTATATTTATTTTAAATTTGAGAAGGCAGCTTTTAGTTTACTTCAGCTGTGGTGGCATGTGACTTAAGCGCAATTCAAAGAATTTTGCCAGCAGTACACTGTCAACGTCACAAGAGACATTCTTAGATTTCTTAAAGCTCTCGAGATAGAAATAGTGGAACGCCAGCATTTGGAGGCCACTAGAAATCGAGGGCATATTGAGGACCTCAAACCTAAAAAAAGCCAAAATGAATGACCTGTTTCGACATCATAGCACACACTCTTCAAAAGCGCAGCTGAAATGGAAGCTCCTTCAAAGTGATTTTTAGGTTAAGAGCAAAAGAGTGGACAAAAAAGGCTTCAAAAAAGGCTTATACAGACTGTGCGAACAAAATCAGAGGATCTTATCTGAGCTCACTGAAATTCGCCAGCAGACAGTAAGTTTCTACTCGAAGCTATACGGCAGTGAGTGGTCAGGGGCACAGGTGGTGGAGGACAGCTTCCTCATAGACCTGCCAAAGCTCTCTGAGCAAGCGGCCAGTTAATGAAGAGGTTAATAAAGCTCTCTAGGGAATGAAGAACGCACAGGTGTCAGGTCTCCCTGTTAAGTTGCATAGGGCTTTCTGGGCTGTCATGGAGTAGGATGTCCTAGATGTCCTATGGGACAGTATTTGGAGAGGTGAACTCCCGTTGAGCTGCAGGAGAGACGTCCTGACCCTGCAACCAAAAAAGGGAGACCGGACACACCTGAAAAAATGGCACCCAGTCTTACTACTGTGCACTGACTGTAAGCGGCTCTCAAAAGCATTGTCCTCGAGACTGACTAAGGTAATGAAGCAGCTCATTCACCAAGACCAGTCCTACTGTGTGCCTGATAGGTCCATATTCATTAATGTCTAGTTAAGTCTCCAGGCTATTGGGCTCAAAGACTGGTCTGATTGAGCATAAATATTTGTGGAAAGCATTACATTTGTATTGCCAAAGCGGTTACAGAACAGAGTAATACACAACAGAACACATACAGATAAATACACACATACAGATAAATACACACATACAGATAAATACACACATACAGATAAATACACACATACAGATAAATACATACAGATAAATACACACATACAGATAAATACACACATACAGATAAATACACACATACAGATAAATACACACATACAGATAAATACACACATACAGTTAAATACAGATAAATACACACATACAGGTAAATACACATACAGTAAATACCACATACAGAAAAACACACACAGGTAAATACACACACATACAGATAAATACAATACAGAATACACATACACATACAGTAAATACACACATACAGAAATAAATACAGGTAATAAATACACACATACAGGTAAATACAGATAATACACACATACAGGTAAATACACACATACAGTAAATCATACAGAAAATACACACATACAGTAAATAAATACACACATACAGGTAAATACACTACACACATACAGATAAACACACATACATAAATACAGGTAAATACACATAACATACAGGTAAATACACCATAACACTAAATACACCATACAGTAAATACACACATACAGATAAATACACACATACAGATATAAATACACACATACAGATAAATACACACATACAGTCACATACATACACATAAACAGACATAAATACACACATACAGTAAATACACACATACAATACACACATACAGGTAAATCACACATACCACGATCCAATACACACATACACAGATAAATACAATACAGTAAAATATAAATACACTATTAATAAAAATAAAATAATAAAAAATAGAAAGGAATAAACTTTAAAAAAGTGTTTTTTATAACAGGTGATAAAATTAAAGCAAAATGTACATAATTCTTATAAAGTGTATATGTGCATGTGTGTGTGCATGTGCCAATGTGTGTGTGCATGTGTGTGTGTGCATGTGTGTGTGTGCATGTGTGTGTGCATGTGTGTGTGCATGTCTGTTTAGAGACCTGGTCCTCCACTGTTCCTTATCAGGTGACAGGTGTGTCTATATTCTGCTGCTAATGTGCAGGTGTCCCTGTGTCCCCCAGTAGGTGGGGCAGTTTTTCGGGGGCTGAAATGGAGTTAAAATTGGGGAGGATTTTGTGGAATTAATTAAAGAATCGAGTTGGAATATTTTGATATTTAGTCTCTGCTCTCGGGACAGACAGGACTGTCTGTGTCTCCCTGTCTCCAGGACTGTCGGTGTCTCCCTGTCTCCAGGACTGTCTGTAACGACCCCCCCCCCCCCCCCGAGCCAGACTGTGTGCATTGAGTTGGTGGTGGTGGTTTTCTTTCTCTCTCTCTTTCTCGTGAAGCGTTACCATATTTCTTTTATAAAGTTGTGTAAAAAGTAAAAAAAAATATCTTTCTCTCTCTCGCTATTACTAAAAGACTAAAATAAATTTAATTCTTTAATATATTTATGTCCACGCGGTGGCGCGCTTTAGCTGCTGTGCACGCGCTCTCTTGTCCTCATTACTCGCTCTCTTCCGCGTCACAGCTTCTGTTGTGAAATAAAAAAGGGGCTGTGGTTCTTTAACATGTCGATTGGGTGGTGTGTATGTGAGTGTGTGTGAGTGTGTGTGTGTGAGCGCGCAGAAACACTACCGTACATGACCGGAGTGCGACGCCATGCTGTTAGAGCTCGCGCTTCCGTGCGAAAGACAGCTGTGTAGGTCGGTCAGTTACTGAGACGTGGCACGCGCTCGACGCCGCTCAAAATGGCAACGGAAAGTTACTAAAAACTGCGTGTTAATGAAGTGAGTGAGCGGAAAAAAGCTGTGGTTCCCGCTGTTAGTGAAGGTCAGCCGAGGACGCTGCGCAGATCCGATCAAACCGATCGGATTAAATCATCTGCGAGCTCAGGAAGTGCAGGAAGAGCAGCGCGCGCGCGCGGCGACTGACTGAGCGAGCGAGTGAGTGAGTAGTTTTTTCCGGGTGGCGCGCGCACTTTAATCAAGTTTCTTTTTTTACGTGTTTAACTTAAACTCGTCTAGTGGAACTAGTTTATCGTCCGGACCGTAAATGACCACCGCGGTAAATGGACCGGATCCTGAATGGACTGAAGCCGCGGCTCGAGCTCAGGATCCGGACCCGAATCCCTCCCGGTCCAGAACCCAACCGGAGCCGCTGGAGGAACCGGAACCGTGCGGTCCGCCCAACAGCGCCGTCCAGGACGCCAAAAACACCGGAGTGAAATTCGCCAAGTCGTTCCTGTTGGTTTTACCGGTTTATGTTCTGGGTTATTTGGGCTTCAGTTTCAGTTGGATTCTAATCTCGCTCGCGCTTCTGTTCTGGATCAGACGGAATCACAGAACCCGCTTTTCAGGAGTGAATAAAACACTGGACTTTTTCGAGCATGAAGAGAAAACAGTGAAACAGAATTTACCAACTTCCGAACTGCCGCCCTGGGTGAGTGAAAGGGTTAAAGAACCAAACCGAAACTGATGGACGGATGATGGAGTAAATGAGTGAATGAATGACTGGATGATCGAGTGAATAATTATTCCGGTGGATGATTTAGTGAATGATTAATTCAGAAAATGATTGAGTGAATGAAGATGGAGTGAGTGAGTGAATGATGGAGTGAGTGATTGAGTAAATGGATGAGTGATTGATTCAGTAAATGATTCAGTGAATAATAGTGTAATTGAGTGAATGAGTGAGTAAATGATGGAGTGAGTGAGTAAATGAATGACTGATCGAGTGAATAATTAATTGGGTGATTGATTTAATGAATAATAAAGTGAGTGATTGAGTAAATGGTGGTCGTTGAGTGAGTGAATGATGGAGTGATTGATAAAGTAACTGATTAAGTGATTGGGTGAATGAATAAATGAGTGAATGATGGAGTGAGTGAATGATGGAGTAATTGATAAAGTAACTGATTAAGTGATTGGGTGTGAATGAATAAATGAGTGAATGATGGAGTGATTGATGAAGTAAATGATGAGTGATTGATAAAGTAACTGATTAAGTGATTGGATGGGTGAATGAATAAATGAGTGAATGATGGAGTGATTGATGAAGTAAATGATTGGGTGAATGAATAAATGAGTGAATGATGGAGTGACTGATGAAGTAAATGATTGGGTGAATGATATAATGAGTGATTGGGTGTGAATGATGGAGTGACTGATGAAGTAAATGATGGAGTGATTGATAAAGTAACTGATTAAGTGATTGGGTGAATGAATAAATGAGTGAATGATGGAGTGACTGATGAAGTAAACGATGGAGTGAATGAATAAATGAGTGAATGATGGAGTGATTGATGAAGTAAATGATTGGGTGAATGAATAAATGAGTGAATGATGGAGTGACTGATGAAGTAAATGATTGGGTGAATGAATAAATGAGCTTGAAAGGATGGAGTTGATTGATGAAGTAAATGATGGAGTGATTGATAAAGTAACTGATTAAGTGATTGATGGGTGAATGAATAATGAGTGAATGATGAGTGTGATTGATGAAGTAAATGATTGGTGAAATGAATAAATGAGTGAATTGATGGAGTGATTGATGAAGTAAATGATTGGGTGAATGAAATAAATGAGTGATTGAATGATGGAGTGACTGATGAAGTAAATGATTGGGTGAATGAATAAATGAGTGAATGATGGAGTGACTGATGAAGTAAATGATTGGGTGAATGAATAAATGAGTGAATGATGGAGTGACTGATGAAGTAAAATGATTGGGTGAATGAATAAATGAAGTGAAATGATGGAGTGACTGATGAAGTAAATGATTGGGTGAATGTGAATGAATGAATGAGTGAATGATGGAGTGACTGATGAAGTAAATGATTGGGTGAATGAATAAATGAGTGAATGATGGAGTGACTGATGAAGTGAAAGTAAACGATGGAGTGATTGATAAAGTAAATGACTGAGTGATTGGGTGAATGAATGAATAAGTGAGTGACGGAGTGATTGACCCACTCACTGTTTACTATCAGTAGAAAAATGAACTGTGACCTTTCACCCTAAAAAGTGATGCAATAGCAAACCTGGTGATTTTGGGAGAAGTGCTGCAGGTCTCAGGATGATGGTGTTTTTCTGCATAAACACCGTCCGCTTTGGATTGATTCCTTTATTTATCCGGATCTGCGACTGTAAATACCAGGTAACCTCAATAGTTTGCATTATTTTGGTGGATCTACAGACGCCTGACGGAATCAGACGGGTTTTATGGTCAGTAGAAACGTTTGCGTTTGTATAAAAACACTGTTTAAACGTCCGTGCGTGTAATGGCGTGTCGTTCATATATAACCAATAACCAATAATAATCTACGCTCGGGAATTTGGACTTATATAATCATTTGGTGTTCATTATGAATGAAAGCAATAAATAAATCAGTGAAGATGAAATTCTTCACTGAGGTGTAAAACCAGCAGAATGAAACGATGCAGATCTCAGTTTCTACCACAACTAAAGATCCTCCGCACCTCAAACTACTTTGCATGTCCAAGTCAATGGAACACTTTCAGTTTGACTCAACAACACACACACACACACACACACACACACACACACACGGTCTAATTACTGTCGGTCTGATCAAATGCAGCATTGTTGTGGAATTGAATTGGGAAATTTGATAGCTTGTGCTGTTTGTTATCAGAGCCGACATGGCAACAGAATCCAGAAGTGTCCACAAGGGATTAGTGTCGAGTCTCGTATGGACCAACCTTCACTGCCGGCAGAACGTTTAACCTCCATTAAAACTTTTATTAGACATGGACTGACATGTGAAACACTTTGTTTAGTGTGTTTCTGGGCGTGAAACTGTGAAGTCATCACTTCTGTGCAAGATCTCGTACTAAAGAGTGTGTGTGTGCAAATGAGTGTGTGAGGCGAGTGTAGTACGTCCCAATCATTACTAATGTGTGTAAAGGTTCCAAATGATCTATTTCTCGCGTCTGGATTCTGAAGCGCACACACACACACACACACACACACACACACACACACACACACACAATGAACGTTTTACTATCCCATAATCCTGCAGGAGAGACGACTCGTCATGCTCAGACGTGGCTGAAAGTAGCTTCCGAAAAAAACATTGTTTATTGTAGTTAACACTCGTTTAACTCGTTTAACTTCGTTCAAGTTCAAACATTAGCATACTTAAAATTTGCGCTGCTGTGACATCGTTTGTCACGTGACAATACAAACATGGCGGATGTGGAACGACCCAATTTCATTCGTGCTTCCTGGAACTGTACTATATGGAGCGTAGTTGCTTAGATGTAGTACATGTTAAAGAAGTGTATGATTTCAGACGGAGACAATAATCCAGACCGGTGTGTAGCCGTATATTCTATACTGCGAATTTAATGTCTTTCGCCGTTGAGACAGTCAGTCCAGCCGGTTGTAGGCGCGTCAGCTGAGTACCAAACCAAAACATTTCATCAAGTCTGAAATACTTCCTAATTTGGGCTTGTATCTGTATTGGTGTGTGTGTGTGTGTGTGTGTGTGTGTGTGTGTGTGTGTGTGTGTGTGTGTGTGTGTGTGTATCATGTAATCAGTCTCGGTCTAGTTTTTTTTTTTTTTATTGTTCATAGTTATTGTATCTGAAACAGGATTGGGCGGTTGATCGAGACACCTGAAGCACCTGTTCTAGAACCCGAACCCAGTCTAATAATCCTAATCAGAGGGTTCAGCTGTATTAATTGAGAAGTTCAGCGTTGGAGATGATTAGCTGTGTGTGTGTGTGTGTGTGTGTGTGTGTTTGATCGTGTAAGTCAGAACCGTGCAGTACATGTCTACAATAATCTGCGCTCACAGCATGCAGTGCCTTTATTTCCGTTTTTATCCTTTAATCATAAAGACACCGATGAAATATATTTTGGAAAGAATGTTAGGAATGTTCGGGATGGACCTGCATTGGGGTGGTGGTTGTTTTTTTTTGTTTTTTTTATTTCACTTGCGAATGGAGCAGAAATCCACCAGTTATACAGGTTTTAAAGGTGAACAGTTTCTGTGTAATAGTTAAAATAAAAGCACAAAAAAAAGTTTTTAATCAGTTTTCCTAAAAAAAATATTAGACGGCAAATCGAATTAATTTGGTTTTTTTTACTCGATTAAAATAAATCTGATGAGCGATTTTAAATTCTGGTCTGATTTTATTTTGGAACCTTCACACGAGTGAGTGTGTCCTGTTTAGCCGGGGTGTGTCGGGTGAGATAGATTGTTCAGATGATAACAGTTTTAAAAGTCTTCACAGGTGTTTTTATTTTAGCTTTTAGAAGATTTCAGTGCACTTCCTGTAGATGAACAGATTTTTGTCCTCCATTGCAAGGACTCGGTCGTCATGGAGACCATCACAGCTCCATGTCACACTATACGTACATCAACAAACTCCACCCCTCTGATGCTAGTCGGTCAGCTACCGCTGTGTTCTCTGCTAGTCTGAACACACGCTTCAGAATAAGACTGTGTAAAATATCGATACTGGTTATCATCGCGATATTTTTGACAATTTTGTATCGATATTTTAACCTCTAGTTTCGAATTAGGGCTGTGC
>VCAZ01000374.1:12500-22500 GCA_005784505.1 Bagarius yarrelli | reverse complement strand
TAATAGTGTGATGTTGTGGCCGTGTAATGTTGTGGCGGTGAATTGGTGTAATAGTGTGATGGTGTAATGGTGTGACGTCTGATGGTGTAATGGTGTGACTGTGCAATGATGTAATAGTGTGATGGTGTCATGTTGTAATGGTGTGACAGTGTGGCGGTGTTACGGTGTGATGGTGTCATGTTGTAATGGTGTGACGGTGTAATGGTGTGACAGTGTGGCGGTGTTACGGTGTGATGGTGTCATGTTGTAATGGTGTGATTTGATGGTGTGATAGTGTAATGGTGTTACGTGTGTGATGGTTGTATGTTGTAATGGTGTGACGGTGTAATGGTGTGACAGTGTGGCGGTTGTGATGGTGTTACGGTGTGATGGGTGTCATGTTGTAATGGTGTGACGGGGTAATGGTGTGACAGTGTGCGGTGTTACGGTGTGGCGGTGTGTTACGGTGTGATGGTGTCATGTTGTAATGGTGTGATGTTGTGATGGTTTGATGTTGTAATGGTGTGATTTGATGGTGTGATAGTGTAATGATGTGATGTTGTAATATGTGATATTGTGATGGTTTGATGGTGTTGATGTGATGGTTTGATGGGTGTAATGGTGTTGATGGGTAATGATGTGATATTGTAATGGTGTGATGTGTAATGGTGTAATGTGTGATGTTGTAATGGTTTGATGTTGTAATGGTGTGATTTGATGGTGTGATAGTGTAATGATGTGATGTTGTGATGTGTGGTGTGATGGTTTGATGGTGTGATAGTGTAATGCTGTGATGGTGTAATAGTTTGATGGTGTAATAGTTTGATGTTGTAAAGGTTTGATGTTGTAATGGTGTGATTGTGTTACGATGTAATGGGTGATTGTGTTACGATGTAATGGTGTGATATTGTGATGGTTTAATGTTGTAATGGTGTGATATTGTGATGGTTTAATGTTGTAATGGTGTGATGTTTTGATGGTGTTGACGGTGTTTACGGTGTAATAGAGTGTGATATTGTGATGTGATGAATGTAATAGTGTGACAGTGTGATGGTTTGTCGGGTGTGATCGGTTTGGTCGGTGTGATGGTTTGCGGTCCCTGAGCAAGAACCCTTAACCCCTCCTGCTCCAGGGGCGCTGTATCATAGCTGACCCTGCGCTCTGACCCCCAAACTTACTAAGATGGGATATGCGAAAAAATGCATTTCATTGGCTCTGTACACGTACCTTCCACAATGACAATGAAGTTGAATTTTTTTTTTTTTTGTAATGTGTGATGTGATGGTTTTGATGGTGTGATGGTGTGATGGTGTAATGGTGTGATATTGTATTAAAGTGGTTTGTTGTAATGGTTTGATGGTGTGATGGTGTAATGGGTGTGATATTGTAGTGGTTTGTTGTAATGATTTGATGGTGTGATGGTGGTGTAATGGTGTGATGTTGTAATGGGTTTGATGTTTTGATGGTGTGATGGTGTGATGTTGTGATGGTTTTGATGTTTGATTGTTTGATGGTGTGATGGTTTGATGGTGTGATGTGTTGTAATGGTGTGATATTGTAATGGTTTGATGTTGTAATGGTTGTGATGGTGTGATGGTGTAATGGTGTGATGTTGTGATGGTTTGATGGTTGTGATGTTGTGATGGTTGTTTGTATGTTGTTAATGGTGTGATGTTGTAATGGTGTGATGTGTAATGGTGTGATTTGGTTTGGTGATTGTCTTATAGTGGTGATGTTGTAATGGTGTGTGATGTGGATGGTTTGGGGTTGACGGTGTAATGGTGTGATGTGTTGTGATGGTTTGATGTTTGATGTTGATGGTTGTGATGTTGTAATGGTGTATGGTTGTAATGGTGTGATGTAATGGTGTGATTGTCTTATAGTGTGATGTTGTTAATGGGTGATGTGATGGTTTGACGGTGTAATGGTTTGATGGTGTGATGGTGTAATGGTGTGATGGTTGTGATTTTTTGATGGTGTGATGTTGTGATGGTTTGATGTGTTATGGTTTGATGTGTGATGGTTTGATGTTGTGATGGTTTGATGGTGGGTTGTGTGTAATGGTGTGATATGTAATGGTTTGATGTTGTAATGGTGTGATGTGATGGTTTGATGGTGTGATGTTGTGATGGTTTGATGGTGTGATGTGATGTTGTAATGGTGTGATATTGTAATGGTTTGATGTTATGGTTTGATGGTGTGATGTAATGGTTGATGTTTGATGGTGTAATGGTGTGATGTTTTAATGGTGTGATATTGTAATGGTTTGATGTTGTAATGGTGTGAGGGTTTGATGGTGTGATGTAACGGTTTGATGTTTTGATGGTGTAATGGTGTGATATCGTGATGGTTTATTGTTGTAATGGTGTGATGTTGTGAGGGTTTGACGATGTGATGGTGTAATGTGTGATAGTGTGATGGTTTTGATGTATTGGTGTGATGTAATAGTGTGATGATGTAATGGTGTGATGGTTTTGACGGTGTGATGGTGTTCCGGTGTAATAGTGTGATATTGTGATGGTTTGATGTATTGGTGTGATGTAATAGTGTGATGATGTAATGGTGTGATGGTTTGACGGTGTGATGGTGTTCCGGTGTAATAGGTGTGATATTGTGATGGTTTGATGTATTGGTGTGATGTAATAGTGTGATGATGTAATGGTGTGATGGTTTGACGGTGTGATGGTGTTCCGGTGTAATAGTGTGATATTGTGATGGTTTGATGTATTGGTGTGATGTAATAGTGTGATGATGTAATGGTGTGATGGTTTGACGGGTGTGTGATGGTGTTCCGGTGTAATAGTGTGATATTGTGATGGTTTGATGTATTGGTGTGATGTAATAGTGTGATGATGTAATGGTGGTGATGGTTTGACGTGTTGATGTGATGGTGTTCCGGTGTAAATGTGTGATATTGTGATGGTTTTTGATTTATTGGTGTGATGTAATAGGTGTGATGATGTAATGTGTGATGGGTGTGATGGTTGTGATGGTACGTGTTGATGGTGTTCCGGTGTAATATTGGTGTTGTGTAATAGTGTGTATTGTGATGGTTTGATGTATTGGTGTGATGTAATAGTGTGATGATGTAATGGTGTGATCGTTTGACGGTGTGATGTTGTAATGGTTTGATTTTGTGATGATGTGACGGTGTTACGGTGTGATATTGTGATGGTGTAATGTTGTAATGGTGTGATATTGTAATGGTATGATGTTGTAATGGTGTGATGTTGTGATGTTGTAATGGTGTGATATCGTGATGGTGTAATGGTGTGATATTGTTATGGTATGATGTTGTAATGGTGTGATGTTGTGATGGTTTGACAGTGTGATGATGTGATGGTGTGATATCGTGATGGTTTAATGTTTTAATGTTGTGATAGTGTGATGGTGTGATGGTTTGACAGTGTGATGATGTGATGGTGTGATGTTGTGATGGTTTGACAGTGTGATGGTTGTAATGGTGTGATGGTTTGACAGTGTGATGGCGTTGGTTTGGTTGTGTAAACTTTGTAGTTTTTTAGGCATTTCACTGTAATTAAGTTTATTGGAAAAACTTCACCTAAACGACTTCCTACGATTACAGAAAGTGGCTTTTCCTGTCTCAGAACCAGAAAAACACTCATGATGTCATCAACTTATTTAGTCGTCCTGCTTCTTCCATTAAAATCTGTTTTGTGTTTTTGGTTCCAGGTCCATTACCCTGATGTGGAGCGGGTGGAATGGCTCAATAAGGTGTGTGTGACGCTACGGTTTTTAAACACTCAGCTCTTATAAACACCACCTGTTTTTCTTTCTAAGCAGCAAATACACACAGTTAAATGTGATGCAAAACATCCACACACACACACACACACTCACCCACACACACGCACGTGTGTCTCTGTATGTAACTTCCTGTTTAATTCCTCTTAGAAGTGGAAATGGAAGTGTTCTAATTTCATAAAGCAGTCACAGTTTTAACATTTGCTCCACTGACCTGAAACATCTGGACAACATGATCCCAGGAATCCAGTACACGCCTGGAATCCTGACACACACTTTTCAGAAATCAGTGTGTAAACAGGTCTGTACAGGTCCTGTAGAGTTCTGTAGGAAAAAAAAGGGAAAATAATCCTGATCAACACGACGCAGATACTAATGTTGTCATTGATATTGTTAATCACATGACTGTTCTTTTCTATCCTCCATCATTTCTCTTTTTTATTCCAAATGTCCATTGTGTCCAGTCAGGTTCAGGACATAAAGCTGGAGTGAAATGACGCTCCGCTCTAATGAACTCATATTGAGGTTGTGAAAAAGGTCCAGATCTCCAGCTGTTGTAGATCTTCTGTGTTTCTGATGAGATCTGAAGCGCTGGGATTGTTGGATTCATTGCCACCTGTTAATCAGTTAGTCAGTTAAATAGTTGATCAGTTAATTGATCAGTTGATCAGTTAAATAGTTGATCAGTTGATCAGTTAATTAGTTGATCAGTTAATCAGTTTTTTGATCAGTTGATCAGTTAAATAGTTGATCAGTTAAATAGTTGATCAGTTAATTAGTTGATCAGTTAAATTAGTTGATCAGTTGATCAGTTAAATAGTTGATTAGTTGATCAGTTAAATAGTTGATTAGTTGATCAGTTAATTAGTTGATCAGTTGATCAGTTAATCAGTTGATCAGTTAAATAGTTGATCAGTTAATCAGTTGATAGTTGATCAGTTGAATTAGTTGATCAGTTAATTAGTTGATCAGTTGATCAGTTAAATAGTTGATCAGTTAATTAGTTGATTAGTTGATCAGTTAAATAGTTGATTAGTTGATCAGTTAAATAGTTGATTAGTTGATCAGTTAAATAGTTGATTAGTTGATTCAGTTTTAATAGTTTGATTAGTTTGATCAGTTAAATAGTTGATTAGTTGATCAGTTAATTAGTTAATTAGTTGATCAGTTAATCAGTTGATCAGTTAATCAGTTCCCAAAACCACTTAACTGCCACTTCAGGGCCCTTGAGTAAGGCCCTTAACCTTTAACTGTTGAGTTGTACAGAACTTATGCAAAAGTTTGTGCACCCTGAAAAATTATAATCATTTCATCTAGAGCCGTGTAAAAATATTGATACCGATAATTATCGCAATTTTTTTGTTATGATATTTTTATTGTTATGATATTGATATTTTAACTTTTAGTATCGATACATATTTAAATGATATTTTAACTTGATTTATGTTTCTGTTAATATTTTATAAAAATAAATCTGAATCTGGAACGATGAACAGTGACGCTGTCGCCAATCCAGCCTTTCTTCACCTTTACAACATTTGACAGACGCTTTTATCCAGAGCCACTTACATTTTTCTATTTTATACAACTCAGCAATTAGGGGTTAAGGGCCTTGCTCAGGGGCCCAACAGTGGTGCTGGCAATTGAACCCTGGTCTTTTTGGTAGCAGTCCAACACTTAACCATTAGACCACCACTTCCACCACTTCACCTTAAAAGGTAAATTTTAAAAATAAGTTAGTAGGTTATAATTACGTTCTTTTCAGGTTCTTCTGTTATTAATGTCCTGTAGGGCAGCGGTTCCCAACAAGACGGGGTTCCTGACCCACTGAGGGGCCGTAGCAAGTTCTGTGGGGGGTTGTGTCATATTTTTAAAAGTGTTAAGCTGTGGAGAGGCATGAAGGAGAACGATCATACTGCATTAGCTAGTTTTATCCAGGATCCCCTGATTGACCAAAAAATGGACAAAATGCGAGTGTCACTGATTTTCCGCCAGCAGCTGATAGCAATAACCCAGATAGACCGAACCCCGGTGGGGAAGAGACCACCAATTCGGGTCGCAGTGCAGCAATACTGGAAACACGAAATGCAGTAAATACCATGGGTTCCCCTAAAAACGTGACCTGATTATAAGATAAATACTAGATTGCTAAATGTGGTAAAAGAATTCAAGAACAATTTAGTTGATTTGTCTTCTGTTCCTTTGGAGCTTCAGATTAAAACCTTATTATAAGAGTTCAAAGCTGAACCTCGTAATGACTTTGGGAAGATGGGCTGATTAGAATGTTTCAGAAACTGCTGCTTTCCTGGGATTTGGAGTTTATACAACAGCAGAAGATAACATTAGACTCCATTCCTGAAAAGACAAACAGGAATCCGAGGACAGAGGGGACACGAGAGTTTAGACACACTGGACAGTTCCGTATTTGAAAAAGGTGATTTGAAAGGAAGGACCTCTGTTTTTTTTGACTTTTGGTCACTGGAGTGTGAAGCAGACGTCGGAGGAGAATCCATTTTGTGAAGAATGACTTTGTTGAAGATAGGAGTGGAGTTTAAAAACAGGGGTCAAAGGTCAATACACACTAATCCAAAACCTCAGACAGAGAATCCAAACCAAGAACCGAGCAGAGGTCATAAACCGTGAACAGAAAACGAGAACGTCGGTAGGTCACATGAGCAAAACAATACTACGCATCATAAAGTTCCTGAAGCTAGCCTATATAGCTAGCCAACCAGGAAGTGAAAGCCTCAGAGGAAGTTGGTGGCTACCAACCCGAAGATTGTGGGTTTCATCCCCAGCTCCACCAAACTACCACTGTTGGACCCCTGATGAAGGCTCTTGACCCTCAATTGCTCAGTTGTATAAACAGAATGAATGTAAGTTGCTCTGAATAAGGACGTCTGCCAAATGTTATATAATGTAAATGATGGCGCCCTCTGGTGGTGGGAGGGCAGAATTGTTACAGTCGGATTTCAGTTCTTGGTTTTACATTATATAACAATTGAGGGTCAAGAGCCTTGATCAGGGGCCCAACAGTGGTAGTTTAAAATAAAAGAATATATTTAAATGTACAAATAGATTACCTATAAACTTACCTATTATTCACACACACACACACACACACACACACAAATACTTACATACATATACGCAAGTGATTTATTTGGGTACTAAACCAATCTTTCTTTTTTTTATTTCTTTCTCTTGTTCTTTTTCTCTCTATCTTTTTTCTGTCTTTTCTTCTTTCGTTCTCTCTTTTCTTTCTTTCGTTCTTTTATACGCTATTTTTTCTCTCTTTCTTTCTTTCTTTCTTTTCTCTCTTTATTTTTCTACCCCCTTCTCTCTTTCGTTCCTCATTACTCTCTCTTACTCTGTCTCTCCTTTTTTCTGTCTCTTTCTCTTCTCTCTTCTGTGTCTCTCTTGCCTTGTCTTTTACTCACTTTCTTTCTTCCTCTTTCTATCTCTTACTCTACTTTTCTTCCTTTCCTTTTTTTTTTTTTCTTCCTTTCTTCCTTTCGTTCTTTCTTTTTTATACACTATTATTTCTTTCTTTCTTTCTTTCTTTTTTCTCTCTCTTTTTTCTCTCTCTTTTTCTTACCCCTTCTCTCGCTCTCTCTTGCACGCTTTCTTTCCTTGTTTTCTCTCTCTTTCTCTCTTTTTTTGTCTGTCTTTTCTCTCTCTTTCGCTTTCTCTCTCTCTCTCTCTCTCTCTCTCCTCTCTCTCTCTCTTTCGCCTTTTCTCTTTTCTCTCTCTTTCTTTCTCTCTCTCTTTTTTTTTTCCCTGTTCATCTTTCTCAGACAGTTCATCAGATGTGGCCGTATATTTGTCAGTTTGTTGACAAACTCTTCCGTGAGACCATCGAGCCGTCCATCAAAGGAGCGAATGCACACCTCAGCTCCTTCTGCTTCTCCAAGATTGACATGGGGGACAAGGTCTCTGTACACTTCCTAACATCAGTCCATCTCACTCTCTCTGTATTACTATAAAGCTGCTTTAGGACAATAAAACCTGTAAAAATCCATAGAAAGTATAATTTTATGTGTATCTGCGTGCAGAAGTGTGTAGTATGTGTTGGAGGCAGTTGATGCACGAGCGATGCACCGGACCGACCGATACTGAGCTCTGTGTCATATTAAAGGCAGAACCTTTGTGTGACGTCATGAACAGAACTTAAAACCCTGCAAAAGAAGAGAAACTGCATGTTATAACCAGAGCCATACAAATAAACCCACAAAATAAAAAAATATTTATATTTATATATATATCGGTATCGGTGAATACCAGGAAAAAAATATCGGAACTCATTCTTTTAAAAATGGTATCGGTACGTCCCCAGTGTAAACTAAAGAAATTAAACTGAAGTGACTTTCATGTGTAGTATTTAATGTTTAGTATTTTTCTGCAGCAATGCACTGTGCAGTACATGTGAGCAACAGGACTAGCTAAAGATACACACACACACACACACACACACACACACACACACACACACACGCGCATTCAACTGTAGAAAAATGCAAATTCAGAATGCAAATCTGTGGCAGTGTTTTAGGAGTTGGTGATACTTTAATGTCTCTCTTTCTTTTGTTATTATTGTTTCTCACTCAATTCTTTCTTTTCTTTTTCTTTTTCTTTTTCTTTTCTTTTTCTCTGCAGCCCCTGAGAGTGAACGGAGTGAAGGTTTACAATGAGAATATAGACAAACGACAGATTATCATGGATCTACAGATCAGGTGAGATGTTCGATGGGGATGGTATGAGTTTCGTGACGAGTTAAGATCACAGCAGCACCGGGGGGGGGGGGGGGTGGGGGGTTTCAGATAAATGCGGTGTTATTCAGGCGCTGCGACTCTGCAGGTTAATGCGCTCTCAGTATGTGCTGGTGATGAAAAGTGGTTTTTCTTTCTTTGTTTAGCTTTGTTGGAAACACAGAAATCGATGTGGAGATCAAGAAATACTATTGCCGAGCCGGCATCAACAGCATCCAGGTAAACTTACACTGCCTGTGGCTGAGTACACTAAAGGGTTAAAAGTATTGGGACACCTGGCCATCACATTCATCTGTTTTTTTTATTCCAGATGTTAGTCTCACTCGTCCTCCTTTAATCCCCTCCGTTCTCACTAGATTGTGGGGAATTTCGGTTCATTCAGGTCCAATAGTATGAGTGAGATCAGACACTGATGATGTAATAGTGAGGAGGTCTCGGGGTTCAGTCGGGGGTTCCGGTTCATCCCAAGGTGGTTGAGTCAGAATCAGAAGAGTTCTTCTACTCCAATGGGAACACAGCATGTCTTCATGGAGTTTTTGGGGGGGGTTTGTGCACGGGGACATTGTCGTACTGGGACAGAGTTTGGGCGTCTTAGTTCCTAATTGGTCCTAGACAACTGGTACCACTTTTCCACTGGTGCTGGTTCCAGAACCCAAACACAAGGTAAAACTGGGCTCTGCTTTTCTACTGATAAGTGTGTCCCGATTCTGTGTTCCCGATTCTGCCTCCTAAGTGCAAAAACTTGCTGGTCTCTTGAATAGGAAGCTATGACGTCAGTGGGCGGAGCTTTCACTACGGTTCGGGTTACCTGACAGTGCAAACGTGGGCCGGTTCTGAACCGCCAGCCGCTTTAGTGGATTTTGTTAGTTCCTGTGTTTCAGTCCTGTAAAAACGAGCTACATCACTAATCAGTTAATTAGTTGCTACAATGGAAACGTGCGACTTTCACTAGATAAAATATGAATAAATAAAATAGATTTTAACTGTACGTGTCGGTGATAATTAGCTGTTTTTGTTTTTAGCTTCATGGTGTGTTGAGGGTCATCATGGAGCCGTTGCTGGGGGACATGCCTCTGATTGGAGCACTATCTGTTTTCTTCCTCAAAAAACCTGTAAGCCTCACACACACACACACACACACACACACACACATGTCATCCCATAGAAACAAAAACATGTGCACGTCTCTTATGGACAGAGGGACATTTAGGGATGAAATTTACCGATAATAACTTTATTTCATTATTTAATGGCTGTTGTGTGGATCTGAATTCATGCAGTTGTGTGTTTCACAGTAACGTTAATTATGTGAGGAATAACACACACAATCAGCTGTGACTCCATGGGAAAATGTGTTAATTTGGTTTCCTGGGGCAAAATTTACCACCGAGTGTTATTACCTCTATATAACAGCAGTGTTTATGTGGACATTTACATTTACCACTTGGTGGTGCTGGGAATAGAACCCCAGTCTTTCTGGTATCAGT
>VCAZ01000374.1:0-7500 GCA_005784505.1 Bagarius yarrelli | reverse complement strand
TGATGAAGATGACTTCCTCGGCCGGTACGTCTCTTGATATTTCTATGTAGCTCAAATCATCTCAAACCTGAAATAAGAATATCACAGTACAGCATCAGGTCATCAGGTTATTCCTCTGAATGACAGTGTGTGTGTGTGTGAAAGGTGTGTGTGTGTGTGTGTGTGTGTTTGCAGTTTTATAAGAAACATTAATGATCTAAAAAACAGTTTAAAGCGAATATTTCAGCTGATCGCTGGAGTCACATGATCAGTGTGGAATGAACTGGACTGAAATGAAACCTTAGATTGAAGTGTGTTAACTTGTAAATGAAGGAGACGTCTTTCCACTTTCAGACTTGCGATCGATCTGAATGAGTTAGAAAAGGAAAAGAAAGTTGATGAGGTAAAACCTTATTTTGTTTTTTTTTTACAGTTTTAACAATTATTTATTAGGTTTTTCTTAAAAATCTTTAGAAATTAATTACGGTTCAAATGTGCAAATCCATCGAAAATAAAAATGGCTTTAAAGACAAAATGAAAATGTTCACTAATGTGTGTGTGTGTGTGTGTGTGTAAAGTGGTTTGTGCTGGATGAAGTGGCATCAGGGAAACTACACTTAAAGCTGGAGTGGCTGTCGCTTCTCACCACACCAGAGAAACTGGACCAGGTGAGATCTCGTTCACTGGAGACATAAAAATGATGAATATAAAAGAACCAAATGTTCATCTGATTGTTCCATCCCAGCAGGATGGTGTGAGTGTATGTGAGTGTATGTGTGACTTACCTCCGCCTCTCTGGTAATGGAATCTGGTGGAAGCTTTGCTATTTGCGTGAGGTTGGTTTGAGTGAAACTGGTGGTGGAACGGAGGAGAAGTTTGTTTCTGCAGCTCGCAGTGGAATCACATGTTTCCTGATGTTAGTCAGGTTCCCAAAATATTTGAATTTGGTGCCACAAACGTTGCACGCAGTCTGACTCCTTTGCTTACTCGCGTCTATCAGTGCTAATTATTTTTACCGATTCAGAATCACTAAAGAAAGAATCACGATGAATCGATTCCCACCCCAACCCCACCCCAACCCACACCCAGGGGTGTGTTTCCCACTTCACTCCTAATGATTGGCTGGATTTCAGGTCCATCCCGGTTGTTAAAAATAAAGGAATGAAAAGAACAGAAAGGCGAGATGAGTGTTTGTTTGATGTGGCTGATTGAATGCAGATTGAATCTTGTATGTGGTTCAGGCGGTTCCACTTTCCTAAAGTATTCGTAAAGCCCGAATCTTCAGCGTTACGATGGTTCATGTATCCAAACACGAAACTCTCAGCAAAATAAATATCAGACAGCGAATATTAAACACCTGATCTCACTATTACTTTCGTTTTAGTTCCTTTCTTTCATTATGAAGTGAATGATTAGTGATTTGCACAATGGCGACGTTTACATGTGCATAAATAAAGCGATAATTTCAGGATTTAATCGCACTGTAACATCACAATGCGTTACACTTTCATTTACATACAATTTCCATTATTGCAGCGTGCCACGTTTAGGAAAATTCAGGGACACCTGCCACCTTTGGGGGGGGGGGGATTGTTGATGGTCACGCCCAGTTTTTAAGAAAATATTTAGACGATAATGATAAACATTATAATAAACCATCTTATATTAAAACCATCTAAACAGAGGCCAATGGACATCATCGGGGAAAAGGGGTAGGTTGGATGAGAGAAAAGAGAGAGAGAGAGAAAAAGAAAAAGAAAGAGTGAGAGACAGAAAAGAAAAGAGTAATAGACAAAAAGAATGAGAGAGAAGAGCGAGAGAGAATGAGAGAGAGAGTGAGAGAGAGAAAATGAGAGAGAGAAAGGAGAGAGAGAGAAGAGAAGGAGAAGAAAAAACGGAGTAGGAGAAAAAGAGAAAAAAGAGAGAGAGAGAGAGAAAAAAAAGAAAGAGTGAGAGACAGAAAGAATGAGAAGAGAGAGAGAGAATAGAAAGAGTGAGAGGAGACAGAAAGAATAGAGAGAAGAGAGAGAGAGAGAGAGAAGAGAGAGAAATCGGGAGAGACAGAGAGAGTGAGGGAGAAAAGAGAGAAAGAATGAGAGAGAGGGAAATAGTCGCTATGGACAAGGGCGTCTGCTAAATGCTGTAAATGTAAATAGAAAGAGCGAGAGAGAAAGAGAGAGAGAGTGTGTGAGTGTCTGTGTGTATTATAGTAGTGTGTTGTGTATAATTAGTAATTCAGTGTTTTATGTGGCAGGTGTTGTGCAGTATTCGAGCAGATAAAGGTCAAGCAAATGATGGTCTTTCTTCAGCACTTCTGCTTGTACACCTGGATTCTGCCAAGAACCTGCCTGTAAGTTCCAATACACACACACACACACACACACACACGCGTAATTTACACATGACTGTGGTTTCTTTCTCTCTTTTTTTTCTCTCTCTCTCTCTGCTGATCATTTTGTACCCTGCGTCATGCTTCTGCCTTTCCTTTCTCCTCCCTTGCTTTCGCTCGGTGTTTCCTGTGGTAAGTGTGTGTTTGAGGGGAATCTGTCGCTCGGCTGTCTGAAGGAGCGTCGAGCTGCTGGATTTGTGTTCTGTGAAAACACAGCTACACTTTACAGAACTCTGTTTGTGAGTCTTTTCCTTCGGCTCTCTGTCTGTGTGTGTGTGTGTGTGTGTGGTGTGTGTGGTGTGTGTGTCACTAATCACATCATCCAGAATTCACAATTTAAACACCGCAAAATGTCATGCAAATCAGCATGTTGTTGTGATGCTTTCCTGTTCTTTTCTGCATGATTTTCCTTAATATAATGAAATACCCACAGAACCGGTAACTACCTGCTGCCTACACATCGTCTCGGGGACCTTCAGCACTCAACGAGACATTTGGACCAGATTCCCAGAGTAAAATAGAACATTGGGAGCCAAAAAAATCAAAGATACACTGCATATATATCGATTTACCCTTTATTCTACGTATAAAATCAGGAAACTTGTGAAAAGAAAAGATATTTTAAACTCTGGAGAAAACGCTGGAATGAAGTTTACTGTCTCGTATAATTATCAATCTTTAGTTAATTTAAGTCAATCGTCGTATTTAAACCACAATCAACTCCGCTCCCGTGTGCCGTCATCTGTTCATCATGCGCGCAAATGAGCCGTCAACCTGAATATATGTCAAATATTTATAAGTATTAAAGAATAATAAAATAAATGCAGATTATAATATTTCTTTTTAAAATAATAACTCATTAAAATATTTATTTTAGATGGTTAGTGTGATTTTTAACTCCTGAACTTCAGCGCACAGCGTCTCCACGTCGGGTCTAGAAGACGTCACCTTCATTTTCACACAGGACTGTGAACCGTCGACTGTGAGACGGGAACCGCGTCGGTTTTTTAGAAAGTTGATACTGCAGACGACCTGCTTACGTCTGAAGATAGACAGAACTCCTAAATTCAGACTGTTCTATGCGTCCAGGGTTCCTTGTTTCTCCCGCCGGCTTGTATTATCGACATCAACAAATTAAACATGTTTTATTTAATGTCTTTCAATTCAGAATTATTCAAAAAAACTAAACTAAATGTAGATGAAATACTCATCCTTCCCTCCTGTCGTTTATTTCCAAAGCCACACGGAGCCGCAGCTGTAGTATGCAACCAAACTTTTAAACTATAAAATAAATACAAGCGGACGGGTTTTATTCTCGGAAGATCGTAAGACTGTGTGTTAAATAATAATTGATAAAAGAACATCATCACTGTTAAAATGACACTTATTTAAAGAGGATGATGTAATTGTGGAATCGGTTTATTCACATTGGAAGTAAAATGACTAGATTAGTAAACAGGAACTGAAGCAAAACTCACTTTTAAATCAGGCAGAAAACAGTGGAGTGTAATTATAGTCACGTCATAACTAGACGTCTCATTGGCCGCTTCGGTCTGTTGCTGTGATACGTCAACACGTCGGCCATATTTGTCCGGGAAAATGCAACTAAAAAGAAAAGCTGGATGAAACGTCAGTATGAAACTGAGACGACGTGTGTGTTTAACTGATAGCAGCGCTTTTTTATTCCAGCTTCCAGCAGATATTTTTTTTTTATTCTAAGCTAAAAATCAATTCCCGTTAGAGATTAAATGAAGTTTTCTGGCTTTAGTAAAGGCTTTTCTCTGTTTAAACTCGTCTCAGTTTGAACTTTTCTGTGCTTGAGATCAGTACAAACCCTTAAAAATAAAAAAATAGAAATACACATTTATCATAATTTAGAAAATGGAAAAATCAAATCGACTAATAAAAAAAATCTAGTTACGGAATCCACTGATAGTCCGACTCTGATGACCGGTTACAGTCAGGAAAATCTTTAATATCCAAATACAACCAAAAAAAGCCTCAGTTTTATCTGTGTTTAATAGTGCGGCGGTTTGTACAGACACGAATCCGCCATTTTACCCCGTCCAGTAATCAAACTGATGGAAAAGTCACCCGGCTCAAACGGCGGTGGTGGCGGCGTGACCCAGTGGCCAGTTTGTCATCTAGATATGATGAGTTTATTGACCAGTGGAAATAAAAAAAAATCCATCATGTACAAGGCTGCCCTCTAGTGGGTTTGGCAATTTGTTTGGATTTTTTTTTTTATTTTTCATTTTAGGTAAATACATTTTTGTTGTTTTTCTAAATTTTTATGTAATTTTTCCTAAACTTTTTAGCTACAACATAAACGTTTTACATAACAGGTCATGTGACTTAATCACGTGTGCAAATATTGTAAAAGACTATCATCTTTTCAACATTTTATCAGTTTTTTGATACAAAATAACATTAAAAATATGTGAAATGATGTGAAATGATGTCATTTGCTTACATTCTAAAAGACTGAAATCTGTTCTTCACTCTAAAGTCTGCGAAGAAGGTGACCAGCGATCCCAATCCACTTGTCCAGTTTAAAGTGGGACACACGGTGTTTGAGAGTAAGGTAAGAACATCATCACACACTCAAACAATGAAGCAATCGACAGACTTTCTGTTGTTTTTCTGACTGAGACGTGATAAAACCCATTCAATCAGCTTTCACGGAGGAACAACAGGATCATCAGGAACTGCAGCATTCCAGTAAAATGTAGACTGGAATTTTAGCGTGATCGACGTGTTGTTGGTATTTTTTAGAGAATGAAATGATTCAGTTGACAATAATCAGGATTGCGTATCAGTTTAAAACCAAAAAAAAAAAAAAGTTTTAACAGGTTTAGTTTGCGATATTAATGATGTGGGATGTGACGACTGGAAAAACATTGATCTCATTAGGACGGGTTTGAGTAACAGATTCGTTTGCATTATTAATTAATATCTTACAATTTTGTAGTATTTGTTTCTCACTTGAAGCTCTTAGATTTACAATTTCATAAGCAAATTATATTTTAAAAGCGCAATACAGAATAATTCCACCTGTTTCTACCTGAATTTCCTGAATGTCAGTATATTGAGTTATATTTTGGTGTTTCTGTCTTTTTATTTTTTATTTATTTATTTGGACTGTAGACACGATATAAAACCTCCGAGCCTGTTTGGGAGGAGGCTTTCACATTTCTAATACATAACCCAAAAAGTCAGGACCTGGAGGTGGAGGTAACCACACACACACACACACACACACACGTGCATACATACATTGTGTTGGCTTTTTAAATGACATCATCATTAACATAGTTCATAGAAATGATTTGTCTTGGCGGTATACGGGATTCTTATTTAAAGCCTAAACGCTTTATATATCGGAATATACGTTTATGGATATCGATCAATATTGAAAAAAGATATTGCGATTACATTTTTTGATATATCGTCCAGTCCTTTTCCACACCTACACGTCTGTCCACATTTTGTCTTTTGGAATCTTCAAAAAGAAAAACAACTGTTTCTCCGAGTTTCCTCAGGATGCTGGTGCTATAAATAAACAGCTCTCGGCGTGAGTAATAGTTCTGCAGACGTAGAGCTCAGTGTAAAAAAGCTTTAGACAGAACCGGACAGTATGTGTGCAGAAAAAACACCTGGACGGCAGAGCTGGAATTCAGCACCCACATACCGTCCACACAGCCTGCTTCGCGTCAGTAGTGCAGGCTGGTGGAGTCCCGCTGTAGGGATGTACTGGGGGGTAGGAAATGTTTCTGTAATTCCACAGAGTTTTGTTGCTGGTCATGTGCATCTCATCATAGCCAAAATGTATCGTCTTCTGCCAGCACGAGAATAAACCATGTCACAGAGCAACGATTGTCTGATTTCATGAGCGTGAGGGTGGTGACGTTCAGTCTTACAGGACTCAAATCTGATGGGACAGTTTTGGAATGTGAAAGTAACTGTAAATTATACTGTAATTCAATATTAATAATAATAATGTCTTAATATTACTGTTATTATATATATATATATATATATACGTATATACATTACATAATATCTGTGTTTTTATTTTTGTGTTTTTAGGTAAAAGATGAGAAGCATGAGTGTACTTTAGGGAATTTTACTCTTCCCATGTCTCAGCTGCTGCAGGCTGATCAGATGACTCTGGATCAAAGATTTCCACTAAAGAGTGCGGGACCCAGTGCTACTCTCAAAATGAAGATCGCTTTAAGGGTATAAAAAAAAACCCAGTCATGTATACACATTAACACACATTTACACAACACAACCTAATGTAGTGTCGGGTACGCGCTGTGTGTTAGTGTCGGGTAACCCTGTGATGTAGTGTCGGTACGCCCTGTGATGTAGTGTCGGGTACGGCCCCTGGTGATGTAGTGTCGGGAACGCCCTGTGATGTAGTGTCGGGTACGCCCTGTGATGTCGGGTACGCTGTGGTTTAGTGTCCGGGTACGCCCTGTGATGTAGTGTCGGGTACAACGCCCTGTGGGACTGTAGTGTCGGGTACACGCCCCTGTGATGTAGTGTCCGGGTACGCCCTGTGGTTGTCCAATGTAGTGTACGCCCTGGGTTTATGTCGGGTACGCCCTGTGGTGTAGTGTCGGGTACGCCCTGTGATGTAGTGTCGGGTACGCCCTGTGATGTAGTGTCGGGAACGCGCTGTGATGTAGTGTCGGGTACGCCCTGTGATGTAGTGTCGGCTGTACTCCCTGTGATGTATGTCGTGTAGCCGCCTGTGGTTTAGTGTCGGGTACGCCCTGTGATGTAGTGTCCGGGTACGCCCTGTGATTGTAGTGTCGGAACGCGCTGTGTGTAGTGTCTGAACGCCTGTGATGTAGTGTCGGGAACGCGCTGTGATGTAGTGTCGGGAACGTGCTGTGATGTAGTGTCCGGAACGCCCAGTTGGTTGTAGTGTCCGGAACGCCCATGATTGTAGTGTCGGGTACGCCCTGTGATTAGTGGCGGTATGCGCTGTGCCTGTAGGTTCGGGTACGCCATGTGATGTAGTGTCGGGTAAGCCCTGTGTGATGTAGTGTAGTGGCGGGTCGCCTGTGATGTAGTGTCGGGTACGCCCTGTGATGTAGTGTCGGGTACGCGCTGTGGTTTAG
>VCAZ01000370.1:108095-121504 GCA_005784505.1 Bagarius yarrelli | reverse complement strand
TCTGTATTCCTCTGTCTGTTTATCTCTATTTTTGTACGTCTCTGTCTTTCTCCCTGTCTGTCTCTTTCTCACTTTGATCTGTCTGTCTCTCTCTCTTTATCTCTCACTCTGTCTTTATCTCTCACTCTTTCTTTCTTTTTTCTTTTCGCAAAATATCATCTGAGATCAAATGTTGGATTTGTTAGATAAAGGTGTAAAATCAATGGTTTATCATTAGAAGATCTCTGTCATATTAGCTGATATTAGAATACACACACACACACACACACACCATCATTGTCACTTAGTGATACTGAATTCCCATAACTGTTAATCGTGTTGTTGTACAGCAGTGCTTTTAAAAGGGGTTTTTAATCACCATGGCAACGTTTTTTTTTTTAACTGACCACATTGAGTTCCGTGTTTTCTGGAGTTCCACCCGTAGCGACAGACGGCGAGTTTATGGAGGGCGCGTGCAGGTTAACCAAGAACAAACAATCCCTGTCAGTGATGTCATCCTATGTGAGATCAGATAACCGTGCTCTGTTCAGGTTCGGGGGTTAAACCATATCGGGTTAGTCTTGCATCAGCGTGCATTCATTTCTCCTCTTATGTAAGAACTCATAACAGCCTGAAAATCAAGATGGTTATCAGATCACATCCTCGACCGTGAACTCACATGGGAACCATCTCGCAGCACTGACCTTTCTCCCTGCTTTCACAGCGGAGTGACGAGCACACGGCTGTATCAACCTTAGATAAAGGGGTAAAACAAGACAGGCTGTTGGGGCAGAATTCGGGTTTGTATCCTAATCTCTGTAATCTGGTCATAAGGTTCTTCACTCCTGGTCTCGGAGTGAGTGTGTATCCAACTTTTGCTGTAATCCTGGTCCTAAAACTGGCCTCAGTGGGCCGAGCTTCCACCACAGAGTGGGCAGTTTGAGCGGCGCCATTTTAAAAAGTTAAATATGTAACAAAACCAGATAAATAAAGAATGAAATCTGTCAATTTATTAGTGATGGACAGAAGAGCCCACCGCTCACCTCACCATCAGGACCACCAGCAAAATTCAACAAGAACTAGAAAGAAGCACCAGAATACGTAGAAGATAGCAGCGGACTGGCGACTGTGGAGTTTACAGCGAGTTCTCTGCTGTAGATGATGATGATATGATCGCATGACAGGAGAAAGAAAAGATAAGAAACACAGCAGGAACTTCCTTTGGTCATTGTTTTTATTCTGCTGCAGTGCAGTAAGCTTTACTCATCCCTCTGTCCCCCCTTTCCCTTAATCTTCCCCCTCTTCCCTTTACCTTACTCCCTCTTTTCCCTTACTCACTCCCTCTTTCCCTTTACTCACTCCCTCTTTCCCTTTACCTACTCCCTCTTTACCTTTACTCCCTCTCTTCCCTTTACCTACTCCCTCTTTCCCTTTACCTCACTCCCTCTTTCCTTTACTCACTCTCCTCTTTCCCTTTTACCTCACTCCCTCTTTCCTTTACCTTACTTCCCCTTCCTTCTTCCCTTTACTCACCCCTCTTTCCCTTACTCCTTCTTCCTTTACTCACTCCCTCTTACCCTTTCATCCACTCTTCCCTTTAACTCACTCCCTTCTTTCCCTTTACTCCACCACTCTTTCCCTTTGACCTTACTCCCTTTAACTTACTCCTCCCTCTTTCCTTACTCACTCCCTCTTCCCTTTACCTTACTCCTCTTTCCCTTTACCTTTACTCCCTCTTCCCTTTACTCACTCCCTCTTTCCCTTTTACCTTACTCCTCTTTTCCCTTTCCTTACTCCTGACTCTTCCCTTTACTCACTCCCTCTTCCCTTTCCCTCTTTTCCCTTTACTCACTCTTCCACTCCTTTTCCCTTTAACTACTCCCTCTTTCCCTTTATCCACTCCCTCTTTCCCTTTACTCACTCCCTCTTTCCCTTTATCACTCCCTCTTTCCCTTTACCTCACTCCCTTCTTTCCCTATTTACCTCACTCCCTCTTTTCCCTTTACCTCACTCCCTCTTTCCCTTACTCACTCTGCCTCTCAACCTCTCTCTCTCTCCGCTCTCTCCTTTACCTCTCGCTCTCTCCTTTACCTCTCGCTCTCTCTCTCTCCTGCTCTCCTTTACTCTCGCTTCTCTCTCTCGCTCTCTCCTGCTCTCTCTCCTTTACCTCTCTCCTGCTCTCCCAACCCTATTCTCTCTCTCTCTCTCTCTCCCCTCTGCTTCTCCTTTACCTCTCTCTCTCAAAGTCAAAGTCAAAAAAGGTTTATTGGCTGACCATAATTGCGTTACAGTTTGCCAAAGCACAAAAAAACAAAAATAAAACAAATTAAAGACAAAAATATACAGAAAATATACAAAAAAATTTACAGAAAAAAAACAGAGAAAAAAGACAGTAGTGAGATAATTAGAGGTATATGGGACAAACAGGGCTGTGTGTGTGTTGTGTTGGGCCTTTATGTGTAATTTTATATTTCCATCTGGCTATAGAATACATTCCTCTTACGCACACACAAAGACACACAGATACACAGATGTCATAGTGAAACTGGGGGTGGTTCTGTGTGTGTGTGTGTGCGTGTGCGTGCGTGCGCGGCGTGCAAGAGAGAGAAAAACCTGCTCTGCAGCTGAACCTGTTAGTTCACCTTATGTCTCTGAATCTGCATCTCTCTGTCTGTCTCGTATGATTCAAAACACACACACACACGCACACACACACCACACACACAGTGTCCTGTTCCAGCTCTACTGATTAAACCCACACGATTCCTCAGGACCGTTCAGAAATAAATCAGGAGTTTTATCACTTGTATAAAATATTGTGGAAAAATTATTAAATGTGTCCAGTTTAATTTTTAATACAAACCGAATTATCAAATATATTAAATTTTTTTCTTTTATTAAAGCTACACTTTATATAATGTACAACAAATTTAAAACCTTAAAATCTCCAAGTGTCTAAATAACATTTTGATTTCCAGATGACTACGTTAGATTAAAACTAAGTTTATGGTTAAATATTTATTAAAAAAGGAACTTTGTGTTGTGCATAAATGTTTTCCTAAATTTAAATATCATAAAATAAAAAATTAAATCCCAAATTTTTTTTGTTGTTTGTGTTCTGTTCAGAGTTTCATTTTTTTTTCTGCAGATTCTGTTTATAGATAATTATAATAATGTCAGTGTTTTTGTTTTTTTTAAATCTCTGAAGCGGAAAATGTCCGCTAATGTTTTTCAGACTGGAAACAGACGTTAAGATAAAAATTAGAACATAAACATCTTAATTCATCCTGCCTATACATTGGTATTGCAAACAATGGTGTGTGTGTGTGTGTTTGTGATTATAAAGTCTAAGCCATGGTTTTGTAACACTTCTAAAGGATTTACCTCTTAAGTTTGTTTCCAAAACCGTTAATCCCAAAGAGTTGAGGTGTGTGTGTGTGTGTGTGTGTGTGTGTGTGTGGGTGTGTGTGTGTGTGTGTGTGTTGTGTCCATGTTTCTTGTTTGGCCACACCCACAAAAATAATTTAACATAAAGCCCAAATTTCTTTCACACACTAACCCCTCCCCCTTTACAGGGTGCCATTTCTTTCGCTAGTTTTATTCCTCTGATCATTTTTTCTGGATTGTGTTGTTGAAAGTTGAAGTTTTGTACATTTTTAATAAAACTGGAATAATAAAGTGATTTAAATGGAACTGAGTTATAATACTTGATGTGAAGCTGGTAATTCGCAGGTTTATGTAAAACGAGTGTAGCGATTTATGTAATAAACAATTTTGGGATTGAATTTTTTTCATTCCGATTTGAATGTCTGACTAAACGAGTCTGTATCTTCGGTCGCTATGGAGACGCAGTTCTTTAATCCGGATTGTTTTTCCTCCACAGCCGCTTGCATCTCAATAAGAAGAGTGGTGATAAACAGCCCTACAGTAAACTGGCTGGAGTGTCGCTGCTCAAACCCCTGAAGGGCGTCGACCCAAATCTTGTCAGTAACCTCGAGACGTTCTTTGAGCTCGACTACCCCAAGGGAAGAAGAAACAAAAAAAACCCTACGATAGTGATGGGGGGTAACATGGGGGGTCTCAGGGTTGGGGCTAGGGTAATACTAATTTTTTTAAATAAGTGGATAAAATGAAAGTATCCTAATATAGAAAACACTTTTGTTATTTATTTGTTTGATGTTTATTTATTGATTAAGTAATTCATTATTCTGAATCTGAGCGAATTATTAAACTGGAAAAGGAAAAAAAAATTATGTTTTTTTTGTATTAATACAGATTTGTTTAGAAGCAATAAATGAGTTTTAGATATTTTAATTTATACAAAAATAATTAAATATTTTAGGTTCTAAATCATTTAATAAAGGTTTAGTTTTAACAGAAATTGATTGATTGTAATAAATGAGTCGATCAGTTGTGTGAAGGTGGATGATGAAATTTCCTGGGGGTGAACCTCTCGGCGGGTGTGTACAATTAGGTGATCTGTGTGTATGTGTGAGGGATTGTGTATGCTTAATTGGCTCTTAACCCATATAGACAGGCGTTCCCCCGGGGTGTTACCTCAGGACACACACACACACACACACACACACACACACGCACACAATGCTCTTAACTCTCAGTGACTCAGTCTTAATAACGAACACCAAACCTCAGTGATGAGGAGTCTCACCTCCTGTGTGTGTGTGTGTGTGTGATTCCTCACCTGTTTATAAATAGATTATAATAAGTGGAAACGGTAACAGTTTTGTTTTTTGTTTTTTTTTTGTTTAGTTTTTTAATAAATGGAGGGAGGGGGAGGAGGGGGGGAGAGAGGGGGGGGGGGGGAGAGAGGGGGGGGGGGGGGGAAGAGAGGGAGGGGGGAGAGGGGGGGGAGAGTGCAGAGGAGAGGGGGGGGGGGGAGAGGAGGAGAGGGGAGAGGAGAGGAGGGGGGGAGGGAGGGGAGGGGGGGAGGGGGGGAGGGGGGGAGAGAGAGGGGGGGGGGGGGGGAGAGAGAGAGGGAGGGAGGAGGGAGGGGGGGGGGGGAGAGAGGGGGGGGAGGAGGGGGGGGGAGAGGGAGGGGGGGAGAGAGAGGGGGAGAGGGGAGGGGGAGAGGGAGGGGGAGACGGAGGGGGGAGGAGGGGGGGGGGGGGGAGAGAGAGAGGGAGGGGGGAGGGAGAGAGAGAGAGGGAGGGGCGAGAGAGAGAGAGGGGGGGGGAGAGAGAGGAGAGGGGGCGGAGGGAGAGAGAGAGAGAGGGAGGGGGAGACGCGAGAGAGAGGGGGGGGGAGGAGGGGGAGGGAGCGGGGGGGGAGAGGGGGAGGGGGGAGGAGAGAGAGAGGAGAGGGGAGAGAGGGAGGGAGGGAGAGGGGAGGGGAGGGAGGGGAGAGAGAGGGGGGAGGGAGAGAGGAGGGGGGGAGAGGGAGGGGGAGGAGGGAGAGGGAGAGGGAGGAGAGGGAGAGAGAGGAGAGGGGGAGAGGGAGGGGGAGAGGGAGGGGGAGAGAGGGAGGGGGAGGGGGGAGAGGGGGGAGAGGGAGGGGGAGGAGAGAGGGAGGGAGGGAGAGAGAGGAGGGAGGGAGAGGAGAGGAGAGAGGAGGGGGGGAGAGGCGAGGGGGAGAGGGAGGGGGATTGAGAGAGAGAGGGGGAGGGAGAGAGGGAGGGGGGAGGGAGAGAGGAGAGAGAGGGAGAGGGAGAGAGGGGAGGGAGGAGAGAGAGGAGGGGGAGGAGGAGAGAGGAGAGGGAGAGAGAGGGAGGGGGGAGAGGGAGGGAGGGAGAGAGAGGGAGAGGGGGAGAGGGGGGGGGAGAGAGAGAGGGAGGGGGGAGGGGGAGGGGGGGGAGAGGGAGGGAGAGAGAGAGGGGAGAGGGGAGAGGGAGGGAGGGAGAGAGGGGGGGGGAGGGGGGGGGAGGGAGGGGGGAGAGAGGGGGGGAGAGGGAGGGAGGGGGGGGGAGGGAGGGGGAGGGGGAGAGGGAGTCACTCTGCTTCTCAAGATGTGACCTGTTTTACCCACATTTAAAACATTTTATATCGGCATCATAAGAAACAAAGATGTTGTAGTCAAAGCCATCAATGGTAAAATTTTAAAAAACGAGGGGAGACGATTCGCCTGTACCGAGACAGCTTTTGCCAAAAATAAAAGTAGGGACATTGGACAATATGACCACTTTGGATGGGGAACTGAAAGAAGAAGAAAGAAACCAGTAATAATTTTATATTAACAAGTATCCATTCTGGATCAACTTTCTAAATCTTTCTTACATTATTTAGAAACACCACAATGGTATTGTCATGCTGCACATCTGTAACTGCTGTGCCTTTAAGACACAAATTGAGAAGTCTGTGTTAATAAAAATTCCCACGTGTCTCCTCACCTGTCAGTAATTCTCCTTCAGGGTTCTATCAGTTCTCAGCAGTGTGAGCGTTGTCTCAGCGGGTCAGGGTTTAAACCTTCAACACCACCTGCGTCTGAACAGATATTCTCTCCGATCATTCCTTAAGAAAACACACTGAAAATTGTTCTGAGTTTTATGCCAATTTTACACATTTTTCTCTGCGATTCACAAAACCTGAAACTCGACGTTGGACATTTTATTAAGCTAGTCATTTATTCGAAAAATAGTTTTTAGTGTAAAAATAGATATTAAAAAGATTTTGAAAGAGTGAATAATACATTTAAATATGGTTAAATAATATAAATGGAGTAAATTATGTAATTGTTACATTTAATTACTTTTATTAAAGGACTTCTTATATATTAAATGACCTCAACCAATTGTATTTAGTAACAATTTTGTTCCGTAATAATAGTGATAAATAATAATAATAATTATGATGTGATAATCCTCTTGGCATCGTTTCCTAACATTGGGATTATCAGGTTACTTTGTGATTTCTATGGTCTGTATTTTAAGTTGTTCCTGTGCACTAATGGTGTCTTATCGTGTGTGTGTGTGTGCGTCTGCGCACACTTTAATCTTACCCAGGGTTTAAAAAATAAACTCCAGACAAACTACTTAAACACTTTCAAACAGACAGACGGACGACGTCGTATCAGTGTGTGTGGGTTAATCTACACTTAAAGTTACTGAGAGTGACGTGTTCAGTTCCAACCAAAGAGCAGGAACTCTAAAAAAAAAAAAATTAAAGAATGGTTTTTTTTTTGGTTTTTTTTTTCAGTATGAAATTCTGCTCTGTGTTCAAGACTCGGACGATCCGGCCGTCGATGTATGTAAAAAACTGCTGGGGAAATACCCCGGGGTCGATGCCCGCCTCTTTATAGGTAAACAGTGTCCCCCTCTGTCCCTCTATCCTCTCCCTCTGTCTGTTCTCGGTTCTCTCTCTATCTTTACTCTTCTCCCTATATCCTTTTGTCTTTCTGTCCTCTCTGTCTCCTCTTTCTCTGTCTCTCTATCTTTACTCCTCTGACTATATCCTTTGTCTCTATGTCCTTTCCCTCTAACCCCTTTCTGTCATTCTGTCCTCTCTGTCCTTTTTCTCTGTCCTCTCCTATCCTCTCCCTCTCTCTCTTTTCTAATCATCCTCTCCTCTCTTCTTCGGGCCCTGAGGAAGTGACTCATCCCATGTAGTCAACAGGAAGTGGTGTGTACTCTGGAGGTTTCACCTCCTCTGTAGCACAGCTTAGCCACAAACAGAAGCTGAATGCCAACAAAAATCAGGAAATGCCATGTGACCTCAAAATGGGAAACAAAACAACAAGTGATTAAACATTACTGTTAATAAGAGTGGGGGAAAAACAGTACTGAAAGTAAATTAGGGAAAAAGCATTACCTGCTTGCTGCTGATTGGACGCGGCTTTAGAAACTACTTCTCTTGTCCTCAGCTCTGTGGGGTTTTTGTGCTTTATGACTGAAATGACAAACAAAAGCTTCATGGTGTGAAATGAAGATCACATGGTCCAGTCAGCCGTGATGTCTGAGCTGCAGAGAAGAAGTAAAAAGAAGAACAGAGAGATCTTATGCTCTCTTCCTCATCTGTTCTTACTGTCTTTTTCTTCTTTAGGTGGTAAGAAGGTCGGCATTAACCCTAAAATCAATAACCTCATGCCAGGGTACGAAGGGGCAAAATACGACCTTGTGTGGATCTGCGACAGCGGCATTAGAGGTAACGACCCAAACACGCCCTCCCTCCCCCAATGCACACAGGGTCATCTTGTGCAATCAGCAATAATCTAGAACCCTGTTAGGAACATAACCCTCGATTGTTCCAAAAGTTATTGTTAAGTATTTATATTAAAAAAAAAACTAATAGCGAGCTAATGTGTGTGTGTGTGTGTGTGTGTGTGTGTGTGTGTGTGTGTGTGTGTGTGTGTGTGTGTGTGTGTGATGTGCTGCAGTGAGGCCCGACACGCTGACGGACATGGCCAATCAGATGACTGAGAAGGTGGGTCTGGTTCATGGGCTGCCGTATGTCGCAGACCGACAAGGATTTGCTGCTACACTCGAGCAGGTGAGACGCATTTGCATGGATTTGACTGTCAGCCAGACTTTACTTCCTGTTTCAGGAAGCGCAGAGCCTGACAATCTCTACCCAATAATCATCATCATCATCATCATAATAATATGATTAATAATAATAATAAGCTCCACATCCACTCGGGGTGATTAAAAGTGTGTGTGACTGAAAAACCAAAGCACGCAGTACAGGTGTGTGTTAGGATCTGGATATTCTGGTTCTGGGAGATCCAGGTGAGGATGCTGTAATAAGCGGACGCTCCGGGTTTTTTCCTGTCTGATGAATGAAAGAATGACTGATGTAACATTTTAATGAGATCTGTGTTAATTAAACACTTATTCATGCTGGTGTCCTGTGTGTGTGTCACTCAGTGGGTGTGTCTCTTTCCTGTGTTCCTGTAGGTGTATTTTGGGACATCACACCCTCGCTCCTACATCTCTGCTAACGTGACCGGGATTAAGTGTGTGACGGGAATGTCATGTCTGATGAGAAAAGATGTTTTGGATCAGGCAGGAGGCCTCATCGCCTTCGCTCAGTACATCGCTGAGGATTACTTCATGGCCAAAGCCATCGCTGACAGGTTCACGTCTCTCGCGTTCTCCTCCTCTCCCTCTGTCCTGTCACTCGGCAAGGGAAAGTCAACCTTCTGTTTTTGTCTTTTAGAGGATGGAAATTTTCCATGGCGACACAGGTGGCCATGCAGAACTCCGGCTCGTATTCCATCTCTCAGTTCCAGTCACGCATGATCAGGTAGCGAGGTGTCTTTATCCCTCCACCCTCTCGACCACCACAACACAAACATCAACATAGGTTTTATTTCAGCTTTAAAAATTACACGTTTAACAGCTTTTAAACACTTTCAGTTTATTTTATTATCAGTCTTATAACAAAACCTCACATCATTTTACAATATATCACAACACACAGTGTTCAGCTGCAGCTGTATGTCCTGGCATTAACTTCAAATAACTCCTGTTGTACTTTTACTGATGATCAGGGAATGACTCTGTGTCTCTGTGTCTCTCTTTGTCTCTCTGTCTCTGTGTCTCTCTGTGTCTCTCTGTGTCTCTCTGGTGTGTGTCTGTGTGTCTGTCTGTGTCTGTCTGTGTCTGGTCTGTGTGGGTCTGTGTCTGTGTCTCTCTGTGTGTGTCTGTGGTTTCCGCAGATGGGCAAAGCTGCGCATCAACATGTTACCAGCCACAATCATAGAGCCCGTCTCCGAGTGTTTCGTGGCCAGTCTGATCATCGGCTGGTCGGCACATCACCTGTTCCGCTGGGACATCATGGTGTTCTTCATGTGTCATTGTCTCGCCTGGTTCATCTGCGACTACATCCAACTCCGAGGAGTACAAGTAACAACTACACCCTATACATACACCCCACAGCTACAGCTAAGCCCAAAACCACCCTATACATACAGCAGCCACAACTATAACCTATACATACACCCCACAGCTACAGCTACACCCTATACATACACCCCAAACTATAACCTATACATACACCCCACAACTACAGCTACACCCCCTATACATACACCCCACAACTATAACCTATACATACACAAACACAACTACAGCTACACCCTAACATACAGCCCAACAACTATAAACTATAACATACACACACCTACAGCTACACCCTATACACAACCTATACACAACACAAATACAGCTACACCCCACATACACTACAACCTAACATACACAACACCCACACAGCCTATACATACACAACCGCAGCTACAGACCAACCCCTATACATACACAACGCACAGCAGCCTATACATACCAACGCAGCACAGCCTATACTATACACAACGCAGCTACAGCCTATACATACACAACGCAGCTACAGGCCTAACATACACAACGCAGATACAGCCTATACATACACAACGCAGCTACAGCCTATACATACACAACCAGCTACAGCATATACATACACACACTATACACTACAGTATTACAACAAAAAACGCAGCTACAGCCTATACATACACAACGCAGCACACCTATAACATACCACAACGGCAGTACAGCCTATACATACACAACGCAGCTACAGCCTATACATACACAACGCAGCTACAGCCTATAACCTTTACACAACACAACTACATACATAACAACGCAGCTACAGCCTATACATACACAACGCAGCTACAGATACATACAACACAACGCAGCTACAGCTTACATACACAACGCAGCTACACCCTATACATACACAACTGCAGCTACACCGACTACACAACGCAGCATACGCCTATAACCTAAATACACACATACACATACACGCAGCTACACCCATACATACACAACGCAGCTACAGCCTACATACATACAACGCAACAGCTACAGCACAACATACATACACACCGCCAGCTACAGCCTATACATACACAACGCAGCTACAGCCTATACATACACAACGCAGCACAGATACAGCCTATACACCCATACACAAACGCGCTACAAGCCTATACATACACAACGCAGCTACACCCTATACATACACAGCTACAGCCTATACATACACAACGCAGATACAGCCATACATACACAAGCAGCCTACGCATACAGCTACACAACGCAGCTACAGCCTATACATAACACAACGCAGCTACAGCCTAGACATACACAACGCAGCTACACCCTACATACACAACGCAGCTACAGCCTATACATACACAACGCAGCTACACCCTACATACCACAACATACTATACAACGCATACACCAGACATACACAAGCAGCTATACATACACAACGCAGCTACAGCCTATATACATACGCACATACAACAGCATAGCAGCTACACCCTATACATACACAACGCAGCTACACCCTATACATACCACAACGCAGCTTACACCCTATATCCATACACAACGCAGCTACCACCCTATACATACACAACGCAGCTACAGCCTACATACACAACACAGTACAGCCTATACATACACAAAGCAGCAGCTACAGCTATTACATACACAACGCAGCTACAGCCTATACATACACAACGCAGCTACAGCCTTATACATACACAACGCAGCAGCTACATAGCTCACATACACACAACGCCGCACACCCTATACATACACAACGGCAGCTACACCCCTATACCCTCTCCTACACAACGCAGAGCATACAAGCCATACATATACACCTACACAACGCAGCTACAGCCTATACATACACAACGCACGCTACAGCCTATACATACACGCGCTACCCTATACATACACAACGCAGCTACACCCTATACATACACAACAGTAACCCCTATACATACACAAAGCAGCTACAGCCCATATAGCTACCAGCATACGACACAACGCAGCTACACAAACCTAAGCTACATAACCATAAACATACAGCTACATAACAAGCAGCTACAGACTATACATACACAACGCAGATACTAGCTACACCCTATACATACACAACGCAGCTACACCCTATACATACACAACGCAGCTACAGCCTATACATACACAACGCAGCTACAGCCTATACATACACAACGCAGCTACAGCCTATACATACACAACGCAGCTACAGCCTATACATACACAACGCAGCTACAGCCTATACATACACAACGCAGCTAGTAATATCTAGCCTTTACATATAACATTATAACCCACACTAACTGCTATATCAACATATATTTATCTTTTTATTTTTGCATGGGACAAATCTACATATAATTAATCTAAAATAAGTTTATTATACAGATAATTAAGCACATGTGTAAATGGATCAGTAGGTTGACCTGTCCGAGTCACGCTGCACACTGTCGTTGCTCAGGGTGGTCCTCCCTCGTTTACTAAGCTGGATTACGCTGTGGCCTGGTTCATCCGGGAGTCCATGACCATCCAGATCTTCCTTTCGGCTCTCTGGGATCCCACCATCAGCTGGAGGACAGGACGCTACAGGCTACGCTGCGGTGGCACAGCCGAGGAAATACTGGACGTATAAAGACAAACTAGATAGATGGAAAAAGCACCTTGCGGACACACTTGTGACAAAACAGGAAGAGGAGACGAAGTGGGCGGAGTCAAAACACTCTGTGATAACTGCTGAGAATCATTTCAGATTATTGAGCTGTGTGAGTTTTAAGAAGTGAATCAGTCGGGGGGTGGGGTTTCTTTTTTTTTTTTTTTTTTTTTTTTTTTTTTAGATTTTTAGGAATGTCTGTGTGGCTGAGTTTTTCTAGAGGCCTTAACGATGAGGCTTTAAGGCAATCATGAGTGGTGTAGGAGAGAAAGTAAGCGTGGCTTAAGTGATGGTGGAGTTTTGTTTAAAAAAAGAATGGAAAAAAAAAATCTATTAGCAAAGTTTTATTTATATTTATTTGTACTGTGGTTGAAAACAGCTCTAAATGTGATAGTGGGAGGAGTCTAATGAGATCAGTCAATCAGTCACGCTTCCGTACATCCAAAAAAACTAAACTGTGATGCTGTGTGACTGCCACCTCTTGTATGGCGTCGCGTTCTTATGTAATCATGACTAACTGTACGTGAGGATCAATGATCGAAACGAGTGTTTGAGTTCCAAACAAAACAAAAGAACTGATCTGAAATCATCACCAGGTTAAAGCGCTCTCTCGCTCGCTGGATCCTCGTTTTTTCAATCAACAGCCACCTTGTTTTTTTGTTTGTTTGTTTTTTTCTTAAAATACTGCATGACTGAACGTGTTAAACTTGAACCACCCACAAACAAACGACCCCATGAAGTGACACGAGCTCAGCAGTATTAGTGTGAGTTCCAGTTAGGGTTGAAATCGTTCAGTCAGCACACAGAGACACATTTCCACTCTTCATGCCAAACATTTTTTCAAACGTTGTCTTTTATTACACCCCCCCCCCCCCCCCCCCCCCCCCGCTAAATACAGTTTGCATCGTTTCCAGGCTGCTAATTGGCTGAAACATTATTGACTAAATCAGAATTTATTTTAAATTCTGCAGCTTTTGAAAC
>VCAZ01000370.1:60595-103095 GCA_005784505.1 Bagarius yarrelli | reverse complement strand
GTGATTTCAAATCTGGAAAGGAGCAAAAATGACAAACTGGTGGATTTTAAGCAAAAAATCTACAACCACAATTCCAGTTTCAGGAAAAGTTGGGATGTTTTTTTTACTTTAATAAAATAAAAACATGAACCAATATTTTTTTCCCAACAGAAGATAAAAAAAAAACAGAACAAATGATTAAACTGAGAAATTTTACACTTTAATCCAGTAAACGAGAAAGAACTGAAAAAAAAAACAGGAGTAAAGGAGTAAAGACGGACAGAGTCTCTCAGACACAGTCTCCCAGGAGTAAAGACGGACAGAGTCTCCCGGGAGTAAAGACGGACAGAGTCTCCCAGGAGTAAAGACGGGGACAGGGCTCTCCAGGAGTAAAGACGGCACAGTCTCTCAGGAGTAAAGACGGACACACAGAGTCAGTCTCCAGGAGTAAAGACGGACACAGTCTCCAGGAGTAAAGGACGGACACAGTCTCCCAGGAGTAAAGACGGACACACAGTCTCCCAGGAGTAAAGACGGACACAGTCTCTCAGAGTAAAGAACGGACACCGTCTCTCTCAGGAGTAAAGACGGACACAGTCTCTCAGGAGTAAAGGACGACGGACACAGTCTCCCAGGAGTAAAGACGGACACAGTCTCTCTCAGGAGTAAAGACGGTACAGACGGACAAGTCTCTCAGAGTAAAGACGGACAGAGTCTCTCAGGAGTAAAGACACACGGACACAGTCTCTCTAAAGCGGACCCAGGAGCTCTAAAGACGGACACAGTCTCTCAGGAGTAAAGACGGACAGAGTCTCTCAGGAGTAAAGACGGACCAGTCTCTCAGGAGTAAAAGACGGACACAGTTCTCTCAGACAGGAGTAAAGAGGACAGAGTCTCTCAGGAGTAAAGACGGACACAGTCTTCAGGAGTTAAAGAGGACAGAGAGTCTCTCAGGAGTAAAGACGGACAGAGTCTCTCAGGAGTAAAGACGGACACAGTCTCCCAGGAGTAAAGACGGACACAGTCTCTCAGGAGTAAAGACGGACCAGAGTCTCTCAGGAGTAAAGACGGACACAGTCTCAGGAGTCAGGAGTAAAGACGGACACAGTCTCCCAGGAGTAAAGACGGACACAGTCTCTCAGGAGTAAAAGACGGACAGAGTCTCTCAGGAGAGTAAAGAATCGGACACAGTCTCCCAGGAGTAAAGACAGATCTCTGACGGACACAGTCTCTCAGGAGTTAAAACGGACATCAGTAAAGAGGAGTAAAGACGGACACAGTCTCCCAGGACAGTAAAGACGGACACAGTCTCTCAGGAGTAAAGACGGACACAGTCTCCCAGGAGAAGACGGACACAGTCTCAGGAGTCACCAGGAGTAAAGACGGACACAGTCTCTCAGGAGTAAAGACGGGACACAGTAAAGACGGCACCTATCTCAGGAGTAAAGACGGACACACAGTCTCCCAGGAGTAAAGACGGACAGAGTCTCTCAGGAGTAAAGACGGACAAGTTTCTCAGGAGTCTCTCAGGAGTAAAGACGGGACAGAGTCTCTCAGGAGTAAAAGACGGACAGAGTCTCCCGGGAGTAAAGACGGACAGAGTCTCTCGGGAGTAAAGACGGACAGAGTCTCCCAGGAGTAAAGACGGACAGAGTCTCCCGGGAGTAAAGACGGACAGAGTCTCCGTCTTTACTCCTGAGAAAACTTCCAGAACCCCCCGTCAGTAAACACACCCCACCAAAACATCTGCAGACACCAATCAAAGCTCCATCATACAAACAGGAGGTCATATGTGAACCTGGACCAGAAGCTCCGGTGTGTCCTGCCAAAAACTCATTTAAAATGGACTGATTGACAGTTGTTTTGTTGTAACTCACGGACGCCGTGTCCCGGACGCTGGGCTAAAGAGAAGTGTGTCCCTTCCAGTGTGTTGTCAGTGTTCAGTTCTAAATCCAGCGTCTCTGATAGTATGTGGTGTAGAAGTGCAGACGGTTTGGACAGACTGCATGTTTCTGAAGACACTATGAATGCTGGAAGGTCTATAGAGGTTTTAGAGGGACATCTTCTCCCCTCCAGACGACGTCTATTTCAGTGACGATCTTGTGTATTGGGTAACTCTAACCAAGGACAAACCCACATACTGCAGCTACTCCACCAGCACGAATCGAGTCCGGCTGCTGAATGAACCTGTCTGCAGTCCAGATCTTCCATAAAGACAGAAACATGAAGTGTTTGTAAGTTTGTAAAGTTCAGATTAGAAATGGAGATTAAAGAAACAGATTTTTTGTGAAGTTTATAAAGTACAAACTAAAAACAGGCAAAAATAAAAGTAGCTTTTAAAAAGGAAAATGAGAAAATTCTAAATGTGCAAAATTGTGATGTCACGAGATGTCCAGATGTTTAAAATTGTAAATAATAAATACTTTAAACTTTTAAAGAGAAGATGAAGTTTGTAAAGTTTGTACAGGAAACGTCTCCAAAAGTTTTACAGCCTCAACTGAATTTACAAAAAAAACCTTTTTTTCTTTTTATTCCTCAAACGAATCAATTTTAAATCCAACGTTACCATAGAAACCAACGAAAAGGTGTGACGAATATAAAACCCTGTGCCGCCTAAACACTCAGGGACACAGAGCTGACTCTCACACACACTCACACTCACACACACACACACACACACACACACACACAATTAACTGCAATTTGTTTGAGCAGTAAAGAAGCTACCTACCTAACCCCGGAAGGCACCGGAACCGGAAGGAACCGGAGCACCGGAACCCGAGCAGGAACCGGAACCGGATCAGGAACCGGAACAGGAAGCTTACAGTAGTGAGAGTGTTGAGAAACAGAGCAGGGAACAGACACAGAAACGATAAATTAATCAATTAACTGATCAGCCAGTCAATCAATCAATCAATCAATCAGTTAATCAACTGATTGTTCCACCAACCAATCAATCAGTCAAATAATCAATCATCATCAATCAATCAGTTAAATGATCAGTCAATCAGTTGATGGATTAAATAAGTAACTGATTGTTTGGCCATTAAATCCTCTGAAACATCATTAAGTATATAAATATAGAGTAAATTAATGATAATGATTTTTTTGGTTGGAATGTGATGATGGAGGTGGTGAAGAGGGGCGGAGACAGCAGTATAGCAACCGGGGGTGGGGGGGGGTGGGGGGTACCTGCTCTTGACATTACGGATGAACAGAACAGAAACCCAGAGTGGAAACAGCAGTAAGAGACTGAAAGAACTGAGGAAAATCAGGAGTCATGACGTTTATTCACGGCACATGCTACAAGAAAAGAGCATTCCGAAAAATCAGCAGAGTCTCGGACCGAATAAGAATCATCATCATCATCATCATCTTCATCATCATCATCATCTCAGCTGTAACTCTAATAAAAATGATACACAATAAACATAAAAAACTTCTACAAAAACACACAAAAGGAAAAAACCCCTGAATTAATCATGCACTGCAAAAACATGAGAAAATACAACTTTAATAGTTTCATCTTCTATTTGCATTGTAATTCCATCAAACTCGTCTCCGTCTCTCCGTCTCTCCGTCTCTCCATCTTGCCGTCTCACATCACAAACGTCACACAAACAGATTTACAAATGAAAAAAGCTTTGATATCAAAATACAGAAGACAAAATTAACAGCTGGAAATGTTTCATTGATATAAAAGCAGATGTGATTTGATCCCAGAAACTGCGGTCTTTCAGGATGTTTCTCCAAAACTAAACACAGAGGGGGCACATATTTACAAGCACTGGTTTGTGTTGGAGGTGGAACATGGAGATGTGTCTGGAGTTTAAGGTGGGACACAGGGACTTCCTGTCTATGTGTGTGTGTGTGTGTGTGTGTGTCTGTGCATCGTTGCCTGAGCTGTGTTTTTCTTTGTTCCTGTTTAATGGCATTTGTTGAGTTTCAGTGACTGGAGTCCCACCATGAAGAAGAAACAAAAACTCAAGATGGCCAAAATGTAAAGAAAAACTTTTTTCTTTGTTTTTTGTGTTTTTGTGTGTATAAACTTTAGTTTTAATGACACGTTTATTTATGCGCAAATTAGTAAAATATCCCACCAATAAAAAAACTGCAGAGGTTTGGGGAAAAGAGCACAAAAACATCTGGCACCCGTAAATTCGTTCTTTTCGTTTGTATGGCGTTTCTGACGGCGAATCAGTTCAATTCGACTCAAATTCCTTTGGTTTTAATTACTGAATGATAAATAAACTAAACGAATCATCATTAAAACATCAAACGCAGATTTAATAGAACGATAAAACATTCAGAATCGGCGTAGAATCTGGAGAACGGGCTATCGAGGAGAACGGGTTATGGGGGCGAACGGGATATCGAGGTGAACTGGAGAACGGGTTATGGAGGCGAACTGGAGAACGGGATATCGAGGCGAACAGGAGAACGGGTTATGGGGCGAACGGGATATCGAGGTGAACTGGAGAACGGGGTATCGAGGAGAACTGGAGAACGGGTTATGGAGGCGAACTGGAGAACGGGATATCGAGGCGAACAGGAGAACGGGTTATGGAGGCGAACTGGAGAACGGGATTTATAGGGGCGAACTGGAGAACGGGATATCGAGGCGAACTGGAGAACGGGTTATGGAGGCGAACTGGAGAACGGGATATCGAGGCGAACTGGAGAACGGGATATCGAGGCGAACAGGAGAACGGGATATCGAGGTGAACTGGAGAACGGGTTATGGAGGCGAACTGGAGAACGGGTTATCGAGGCGAACTGGAGAACGGGATATCGAGGCGAAACTGGAGAACGGGGGGAGTTATGGAGGCGAACTGGAGAACGGGATATCGAGGCGAACTGAGAGAACTGGGGGGTTATGGAGGCGAACTGGAGAACGGGATATCGAGGCGAACACTGGAGAACGGGTTATGGAGGCGAACTGGAGAACGGGTTATGGAGGCGAACTGGAGAACGGGATATCGAGGCGAACAGGAGAACGGGTTATGGAGGCGAACTGGAGAACGGGATATCGAGGCGAACTGGAGAACGGGATATGGAGGCAAACAGGAGAACGGGTTATGGAGGCGAACTGGAGAACGGGATATGGTTATAGAACAGGTTATCGAGGTAAACTGGCTTATCTGGTTAATGGGGTTATAAGTTGTGATACTCTGGTGTGTTTTATGGCTTTATTTTCTCTTTGAAGAGAAACAGATTTTATAAATAAAGACACTCGAGTGAAACACAAACAGAATAAAGGAAAAACAAAAGAGAAAACTTCAGTTCTGATTTCTGATTCACATCCAAACAAAAGGTCACACACGGGAGCGAGAGATGGATGAAAGGCACATCAACTTTGGTCCTGCAATTGTTGTGTTTCGTTTCAGTAAAAAACCTTTTCTTAAAAAAACTGAGGGATTTTACCAGGAGCAATTCGGACAATGACGCCTGAGTCGAGAGACAGAACCTTAAACTGTGTGTGTGAAAAACACAAAGACGAGTGTGACAGACAGATAAACAACAGAGTCAGAGTCAAGAATCAAAGTCAGAATCAGAGTCAGAATCAGAGTCAGAGTGAACTGCTGTTTGTGCCACGGTAAAAATCACAAATCTGGCTTTTTCTCCTGTTTATAAATGAAAGCTTTTACTGATTTACAGCATAGAGTCACGACAATCACACACACACACACACACACACACACACAGCCAACTTTATCCAGCTTCACATCCTTACAAATAATAAGAAAAATATATAAAGAAAAAAAATCACTATAAAGCACAAAATTAGGCCACACCCCTAAAATCAATCGGATTATAAGATACAGTAAATAAGTTCAACACACACACACACACACACACACACACACACACTTCATAGGTGGTTCTGCTGTGGGATTCTCCAGATCTAAAGGATTTTTTTAAGACAGGAAATGATGTGAACTGTAACAAGTCTCTGAAGATCACATGATTCATTAAAGATCACTGAAGGTCACCTGATCAGCATCCAGAGTGTTGATTGGTCCTGGAAACAGTTGCGTGTTAAAGTTTATGATTAAATCGGTAGAACAGTTAATTCAGAGTGAAGTAAAGCAATGGTGAGGAATTTACAGAAACAAGTGGGAGGAGTTGGTCTGAAATGGGGGCGGGGCTAATGTGGTTTATTTCCTGTTCTGGCATCGAGGTGACAAAACACTTTATAAATTAAGGTAAAAAATTTTTTCCTTCTACATTTTGATACCTTAGTAGAAAAGGTCAAAAGTTTGTGCCCCCTTTCTGAATGTAATTCTTTATCACTGTCTTCTTCACTGGTGACAGTCGAGTTGTGTGTTTTTTTAAATAAATTTTTAATTGTCGACTTTTTCCAGATTTTGTATTTTTTTGTTTAATCAAGTTTTTAAACACGCAGGGTTTTTTGCCCTATTTTACCAAAGAAAAGAAACTTTTACACTCGACTGTTAAACACAGAAACACACTTTGGAATGTGCAGTTTAAAAATGTCGTAATGTTCCAGAAAAAAAAGTGTGAACAGAGCGACAGATTCACAGAAACGGATAACAGCATCCTCAAGCAAGAACCGCCCCCAACACACACTGTCCTCACACACACACACACACACACACGATGGAGGAGACCCACAGCATAAGAGCGCTCTCATTTCTCCAGTGTGCCTCTAAAGCACCAAACATTAAATTATAAATCGAATAAAAACACACAAATACTGCGACCCCAAAAATACACACCTAAAAAACTACCAGAAAACAAAATATCAACAAAATCACCAAATCAAACCCGCGCCCCAATCACAAAACACCGGACTTAAGATATCTTAGGTAACATTTCTACACCCTATTTTGATTATGAACACATTATAAGGCACGTAATAAGAAAACGAAGTAAATATACAGTAAATATGACGTTTTTTCTTTACATTATGATGTCATGAATGTTTATAGTGGTACAAAAACTTGGTGTGTTTTTTCCGTTGTTTTGTTTTGTTTCCCTCCATAAAAAAGAACAAATTACCAAAAATAAGTAACTTTTTTTTTCTCCAAAAAATTTTGCCAACGTTAAAGTGAAATAGACCTGAAGAGTTTCGCCTGCTGAACGAGTGTAAACTTCAAAGAAAAGTCGGTTTTCTTTTAGTGAAGTGTGTGAGCAAAAGGTGGAATCCATCAATTCAGGTGAAAAACAAAAACACAAAGAAACACAAAGAGACACAAACAGGACACTGTCCCTTGCCTCATGTTTGTTTTTTCAGCTTAATTTGGTGCTGAAATATAAATTATATTATTAAATTTTTTATAAATCTCAAAATTTATTTTGTGACTCAGGCCGCAGATAAATTGGGAAAAAGCCACAGCGCCCTCTAGAGGTCCTCCGGGGGGAAGGTTAAGGCTGGAGGAGGAGTCTGATCCACAGAAGCAGCAGTCTGATCTTTAGTCTGACTGAAGATGTGCTGAGATTCAGGGTTGCCAGGTTTGTGTTAAAAACTGCTTTTCTCTTTCACATTTTAGGAAAAAAAAAAAGCTTCACCAGGCTCCGCCCCACCTGTTAAGAGAAAAATTTAAAAAAAATCTTTGCAAAAATAAAATTAACCCTTTTGTGCACTGAAATTTCAAAAACACAATCTGCGTTTATGCCAAAGAATAATGCAACACTTCGCTGCAATCTTCTGACCAATCAGATTCAAGAACTTAGCCAAGTAGTGGTAGATGCAGTGCGAGAGACACAGACCTGGCAACCCAACCAGCTGGTGTCTCTGCAGGATCACAAACAGTTTTAATCTTTAACCGAATTCTTCCCCGATCTAAACTGTGGTCGCTTTTCTTCCCATTTTTCTTTCTGTGCCACAGACATGCATCCCTCCCTCTCTCTCTCTCTGTCTCTCTCTCTTTTTTCTTTCTCTCTTTTTTTTTTTTTTCTTTTTTTTTTTTCTTTTTTTTTTTTTTTTTTTTTTGTTTTTTTTGTTTTTTTTTTTTTTTTTTTTTTGTTTTTTCTTTCTCTCTCTCTCTCTCTCTCTTCTCTCTCTTTTTTTTTTTTTCTCTCTCTCTCTCTGTCTCTCCACCTTTTATCATTTTGGTCTCTGACATAGACATGGGACAGAAAGGCAAATGACAGAGAGAGAGAGAGAGAGAGAGAGAGGCAGATAAACAGGCTGCATCCAATCCCATCTGTTGACTTGTGATGCAACCTGAAAAAAACTCAGTAATAAAAGTTAAAAAGAAAAAGCACTTGATTAAAAGAGGGACATGGACTGGAGCAGGAATTCATCAGCAACCAGACAGCAACGCTCATAAAGTGGGAGGGGCTACATGATTCACATTCAAAATGACATTAAATTACAGGAGGCGGGGCTTCCTGACAGTCAGGCTCTGCTGATTGGAGTGTTCCAGCATGATTGACAGCTAAACTGCTTTCCTGGAATGATCGTGTGTGTTTGTGTCTTCCAAACGTCTCAGCTGAATGCAAACGTGCGGTGAACTCGCGGTACACAGCTGTCGTCCGTTTGCTTTTTTATATCTTTTTGTTATGAATTTAAATTAAACCCATTTTACACCAGAGGATTAAACCTCTCAGGGTGTAAAACCTCTCAGGGTGTAAAACCTCTCAGGATGTAGTTTCCCGAGCACACATGACGGAGCGTCCGAGCTCTTCTCCATCTGCCACACGGATGCTTCACTGCTACGTGAAAGAGCGCTCCCGGTGGTGAAAAAACAACGCTACAGGGTTGTCATCCGGCGGCACCTTGTGATGACATCACAGACATTCGAAGAGGGCGTGGCCTATCCAATAAGACTCCAGTTCTGGAGGCTGGATGGAGCACCTGGGTGAAAGATTAACAGTTAAATAGCGCTACAGGCACATCTACATCCACGGTCACATCCAGGACAAACATCTCCAGTCGAAAAATCCTCTCCTTCTGAAGATTCTGCTGCAGTTCTGCTCGGAGAAGAAACCAACGTCTGTGCTGCAATGGCTGTGTGGAAAAAAAGATTAAAACGAGAACTTTGCTGCATCCAATCGAAGCTGGCACGACTCCAGCGTCAACAACTCTTCAGAGTTCATCTACCTGAAGGTCACCTAAGTCTCTCTTCTTATGTACCTTTAAAACCCCAAAAAACCTCTAAAACTAAAAAGTCTCTCCATTTTTTTCTACTTTTCATTAATAAAGTTTTTACATTTTAAATCATGTCTTTAGTTACAGAAGTTCGTCAGTCAGGCTTTGTCTATCAGGCTTAAACCTGTGAACAGAACAGCAGGGGGCGCTGCTAGATGGTGGATTTGGAGAAGGACACTCGGAGGTGGTGGTTCTCGCCCAGGTCATAGTTGTGAAGGTCGATCAGGGCCTGGATGGCCTCTTCCACCGAACCCAACTGGATCAACGCCATCTTACGGTCCTTCCTGATAAAGAGGATAGAAAGAAAGAGAGTTGGAGCAAAAAAGAGAGAGAAAAAGAGAGAGAGAGAGAGAGAGAGAGTTGAGAAGAAGGAAAGGTGAAAAAAAAGAGAAGAAAGAGCGTAAGGAAAAAGTGAATAGTGATTGGAAAGAAAATGAAGAGAGAGAGTGGAAAGAGAATTAAGAAAAAGTGAATAAATGGAGAGAGAGATATTAAGTAGAAAGTGGAGACAAAGAGATCAATACCAAAAAATCAACTAAATCGAAAAGGAATTTTGAGCGAAAGTCTAAAAGAAAACGAGTGAATCGAACAGTTCAGACGAGTGAAACGAGAAACTTACTGAAAAAATTTGAACGCTTTAACAGTGAATCCTGAACTGCAGAAGAGTTCCCTCAGCATGTCATCCGCAATAGACGGTCTAAACCAGAGAACAAAGGGTTAGGAGACAACACGTGTGTGTGTGTGTGTGTGTGTGTGTGTGTGTGTGTGTGAACAGGTGACTAACGGGATGTTGGAGAGGTGCAGTGTGGCTGATGGAGGGAAAATGTTCTGGAAGTTTTTGGAGCCGGGCTTTTTGAAGCGATGCAGTGGGCTGCCGCTGAAGTCTTTGGTGAGCCCCTGATCCTCCTGCCCCTCGCGGGGCAGCTGCACCGTCTGGTGTTTGGAGACAGTGACGCGCAGTATCCTGCCGTACAGACGCTGCCCGTTCAGGTGGCTCATCGCTGAGCCAAAACACAACAATGTCAAAGTCAAATACACCAGCTGAGACACACACACACACACACACACACGTCTTTATTCTACTAAATAATTAACAACATTCATCATCATCACACTGAATCCATTAACCTGTACATCACACACACACACACGCACGCACCGAGCTGAGCCTGCGTCGCATCCGCCATCTGCACCAACGCATTCTCCTTCTTATTAAACAGAATCTTAACTCTGTGAACATCTCCATACACTCCTGCACACAGAAGAGGCAAGATATTCCATTAACACACACACACACACACCCACAATAAAAAACAGCATTAAATTACAGATGCAGGTTAAATAATAGATTGAATCCAGATGTTTTTGGGGTCGAGTTTTGCTTCGTTACAATAATAATAATTACAGCATTAAAGAAAAAAATAAGAAAAAATAAGTTTATGTTTGAGTTTTTTGCTCCTTTTAATCAGATTTAAGGCTTTTATAAATGAACACATAATTAACTAAAGAGTGTAATTTAAATAAACTCGTTTATAATTCGGAAGATTAACGATCAGATTTATTCTAATGTGGTTTGTGATTTAAAAACAATGGAACAGTTTATTAAAAAACAGTAAACGGTAGTTACGAGTTACTAAACGACTCAATTCCAGTTTCGGTCACGTCTTTTTTATTCCAGTGACGTTCCGAGCATATTATAATCTCTAAACTGCTTATAAATAAAGAAAAACAGAATCCAAAGCTACTAAATCCTAATTTATCCACTGAGAAAACCCTCACCTGTCAGAGATACATGCTAAGCAGCAGTTACACGCTAACCCTAAGTTTATTCCTGTTTAAGTTAAAGTTTAAAGAGTAAAAACATGATGTAGCTTTTAATAATTTAATCTAGAACTGAGTGTAGTGTGTGTGTGTGTGTGTGTGTGTGTGTGTGTGTGTGTAACAGATTTTAGAAAATATTTTCTGTGTGTTAATAATCTCATGATAGTGTGTGTACACTCAAACACACACACACACACACACACACACACACAAACAGACAACACAGACACACACAGACACACACAGACACACACACACACACACACACACAGACACACACACACAGACACACACAGACACACAACACAGACACACACAGACACACACACACACAGACACCCACAGACACACACACAGACACACACACACACAGACCCACACCACACACACAGACACACACACAGACACACACACACAACACACACACACACACACACACACACACACACACACACACACACAGCATTCAGGCAAGTAAGAAAAGCAGCCTTACCGAATAATATGAACAGGCCGTGGGGTGAGACGCTCTACAGAGAGAGAGAGACAGAATTTCAGTCAGAGGAGTTTTAGAGTGAGAAAAATCATTCATTCGTTTATTTTATTATTAAGTGTTAATAATGCCGCAGTCTCAGCAGGGCCGATTCCCGATAGTGACAGTAACAGTTAATAACATAATACACTCAATACACTATTTATACAGTACAGGGGGGGGTGCCCTGACTTACGAGTTTAGTTCATTCCGTGACGGAGCTCATAGCTCAAATGACTCGCCTGTCAAATCAATTTTTTCCCAGTGAAATGAATTAAAATGCCATTAATTTGTTTCGGGTCCCCAAAAAACATAGCAAAGTTTTTAGTTGTTTCATGTTTTTAAATAAATAAATAAAGTTATAAATACTGAATATTGTATAAAAACACTAGAATAGGATTGTACTGGAATAAACTGGTTTTATTAAGTAGAATGTACAGCGTTTACCTTGGAGATCAGGCGACTCCACTTGCTAACGCGCAGGTCTGACTAGCTATCGAGTGACACACGGGAAGCTGGATGGATGTTACGACGGCGTTTACTGTAGCGTTTGCTACGTTAACTAGCCGTTGGGTGTGTCTGAAGCTCGTAACCCGAAATTTTAGCTCGAAACTCAAAGCTAAAAAAACAAAACAAAACAAAAAAAAAAACGGCCGAAAGACGACTCGTATCTCAAAAAACTCTGTGCACTTTCAAAGGAACCCTGAAGGAACCCCAAAGAAACCCTAAAGGAACCCACTGAGAAATCATTGTATCAGAAAGATTAAATGGCCGACTTCTAGATTTACAGTTGATGTTTTTCCCCTTAAATTAAATCAACACTTCCTGACCAAATTACGATCCAGAACACGACCCTGACTGTACAGATTCATGAAGCAGCTGAGAAAGAACATCTGTACAGTTAAAGGATGTTAGAGGGAGGGGTGAAAAGGCAAAGGTTTGCTTGGACTGTGGGCGGAGTCACTCACATCAGGGTTGAGGTTGGAGGCGAGGAGAACAGAGTGAAGGGCGGTGGGGGGCATGCCGTGGATGGCCATCCGTCCAGTTACAGCTGAGGTGGGAATGGCGAGGGGACCGAGAGTGCCGGGCATCGCCTGCATGGAGAGACCTGCCAGACAGACGCCCAGCACAAAAACCAGGATTAGATTAGGACAGGATTAGACACTAACATCAACATCTGTTGTTCTTTCAGGATAATTAATTGTGAGCAGATGATTAGAGTTCGGGTTAAAGACAGTAAGTAAAGAGTTATAAATAATGAGTAGGAGGAGAGCATGTGTTATAACACATTTTTTACTGGATTGTTAGAGAGGGGGCACAAACTTCTGGAAATTCTTCGGATTCCAATAAACAACTAAACTGACAATACAGAGTGAAAGTAATTCCTGTTGTTCAAAGAAAAATTCACACAAATATCATGACTTCATATCACATCAACCAAATGAATCTCTGAACGAATCATTTAACCGAATGACTCAAATGACTCGAGTCGTTTAGTAATAAAGAGATAATGTGATGTGTGAAACGGCTCTGGATTAACACACAAAGATACTGCTTTATTCTTATTAATAAACTGATTCTAAAAAGTAATCATTACACACACAAACACACACACAAACACACACACACACATTAGGAGGACGTGTTCACTGTGCGACTGTTTTCGTCGCTGAGAACTAACAGAGACGTAAGAGCTAAGATATAAACTTTATTACAGGGAGAAGGAAGGAAGGAGTTTCAGAAAGTGTGTGTTGTGTGTGTGTGTGTGTGTGTGTGTGTGTGTGTGTGTGTGTGTTTTACCTGCAGCTTGAGGAAAACCAACAGGAGCGAAACCAGCCGCTCCAGCATACGGTGAAGAGATGATACCAGGGGCCCCTTTACAACACACACACACATACATACAAAATTTATTCATTTATTTTATAATTATATATAAATATATAATAACAAAATGTGTAAATGTAAAATTTACTGTGATTTTTTTGAATTGAAATTGAAATTGATCTGATTTTACAAACAGGAATAAAATTTACATATTAAATGAAAAAGTTTAAAGACGAACAATTTATTTTATAAATGGACGTGTTTTTATATTTTATTGAATTGTCTCCTCCTTTAAAAGTGCTGCTTCGTTCGTGTGTTTCACTATTTATTTTATTACATTCTTCCTTTAGAATTTCTTAAATGTGTGTTTATTTCTCAGCATAGAAATAAAATCATTCACTGTTATTTAAGAAAAGAAGCTTTTTCTCTGCTCTGCATGACATCCTCTTCTTTCAGAAGAAAAAGAAAAACAGATGAATGACTGCAGCTTCACTTATTTGAATATGTAAAGTGTTCAGTGCAAAAGTTTGTGTCCCTTTAAGGCAAAAACCCTTTTCTGTGTTCTGAGGTTTTATTTCAATTCTTTGTGTGTTTTTTGGGTTTTATTTGCGTCTTTGTTTCAGGTTGAAATGTTTACTGTGACTTCACATCACCCAACCCACCGAACAGGGACGATTAATCAAGCAGAATTTACACACACACACACACACACACACACACACACACACACACACACACACACACACCTTATCAGCAGTGACAGCATCTGTTTTCTCAGACAGTGTCCCTGATTTACAGACAAGACATGCAGATGAGCGGAAAGATCTACACCTCCATATAACACACACACACACACACACACACACACACACACACACACACACACAACACACACAAATCTATTCCCATACCGTTTTCCAGCCCACTCAGTCCCTCAATTAGAGTGTATATATATATATATATATATATATATATATATATATATATATATATATATATATATATATATATATATGTGGTATGTATGTGTGTGTAGTGTGTGTGTGTGTGTGTGTGTGTGTGTGTGTGTGTGTGTGTGTTACCAAACGCTGCAGTCATGGCAGGCTCCAGCGTAGGTTGTCCGTCTCCTGATGGCAGGTCGAGCCGTGTGAAGTCTCGGCTTTTGTCGTTGTTGTATTTGACGTTGAGGCTGGTGAGTTTAGAGAACTCGATACGCAGCGTACAGCAGGCATTATAAATGTTCTGTCCATCTAAAGTCTGATACACAAACACACCACACACACACACAAACCTGAGCATGAACACGTGTGTGTGTGTGTGTAGAGGTTCATACACCCTGGTGGGGACTCGTGTCACCAAAATTGAGGTCCTCATGAGTACAAAAGCTTCTGAATCACACAGGATACAATTTATTGAGAAAGTTTCCGGTTAGGGTTAGGGGTTAGGGGTTTAGGGGTTAGGGGTTAGGGTTAGGGGATTAGGGGGTTAGGGGTTAGGGGTTAGTTAGGGGATAGGGGATAGGGGATAGGGGATAGGGGTTTAGGGGTTAATGGATAGAAAAATACAGTTTGTACAGTAAAAACCATTACACCTACGGAGAGTCCCCACAAGGACAGCTAACCAGACGTGTGTGTGTGGGGGGGTAGTATGAGGAGCAGAAGGAGGAGGAGGAAAAGAAAAATGAGAAGGGGAAAGAGAAGAGAAGCAAAGGGAAGAGAAGAGAGAGGAGAGGAAGAAGGGAGAGGAAAGGGGGAAAAAGGAGGAGGAAGGAGAGAGAATAAGGAGGATGGTGGAGATGTGAAGGGTTTTTCAGGACATGGAGAAATTAGAATCAGGAGATAAACCACACACACAACTCCAGATGTTTGGATGTTCCTTACTCGTTCAGATGCAGACAGACAGATGAAGGATCATGACTTCAGTACTCACCACTTTGGCGTGATGGGCGTTGATGGGATCTGCGTACTGGAGAAGAGCCTGGAACTGGTTATTCTTAGTGAAGGTGATGATCTTCAAAACTGTTCCAAACTTAGAGAAGATCTGCAGCAGCAGAGTAAAAGAGAGTTCGTGTTAAGAGAGGATCTGATCTCCTGTTTAGAGAGGATCTGAGCTCGTGTTTGAGGAGGAACTGAGCTCGTGTTTGAGGAGGACTGATCTCTCATCTCGTGTTTTGAGGAGGATCTGATCTCATCTCGTGTTTGAGGAGGATCTGAGCTCGTGTTTGAGGAGGAACTGAGCTCGTGTTTGAGGAGGATCTGAGCTCGTGTTTGAGGAGGAACTGATCTCGTGTTTGAGGAGGATCTGATCTCGTGTTTGAGGAGGATCTGATCTCGTGTTTGAGGAGGATCTGATCTCGTGTTTGAGGAGGATCTGATCTCGTGTTTGAGGAGGAACTGATCTCGTGTTTGAGGAGGAACTGATCTCGTGTTTGAGGAGGAACTGATCTCGTGTTTGAGGAGGAACTGATCTCGTGTTTTGAGGACTGATCTGATCTCGTGTTTGAGGAGAATCTGATCTTGTGTTTAAGGCGGATGCGAGCTCATGTTAATGAGAGTGATCTCTCGTTTTTGAGAGGATGATCTCTGAACTCGTGTTTGAGGAGGAACGATCTCGTGTTTGAGTTTGAGGAGGACTGATCTCGTGTTTGAGGAGGAACTGATCTTCGTGTTTGAGGAGGAACTGATCTCGTGTAGTTGAGGAGATCTCGTGTTTGATTCTCGTGTTTGAGGAGGAACTGATCTCGTGTTTGAGGAGAACTGATCTCATCTCGTGTTTTGAGAGGATCGGATCTCATCTCTCTCGTTTGAGGAGGATCTGATCTCGTGTTTGAGGAGGATCTGATCTCATGTTTGATGCGGAGGATCTGATCTCGGTGTTTGAGGAGGATCTGATCTCGTGTTTGAGGAGGAACTGATCTCGTGTTGCGTGTTTGAGTTGAGGAACTGTCTCGTGTTTGAGGAGGAACTGATCTCGTGTTTGAGTTTTGAGGAACTGATCTCGTGTTTGAGGAGGAACTGATCTCGTGTTGAGGAACTGATCTTCGTGTTGAGGATGAACTGATCTCGTGTTTGAGGAGGAATCTCGTGTTGGGAGACTGATCTCGTGTGATTGTGTTTGAGGAACTGATCTCGTTTTGAGGAGGAACTGATCTCGTGTTTGAGGAGGATCTGATCTCGTCGTTTTGAGGAGGATCTGATCTCCGTGTTTGAGGAGAATCTGATCTTGTGTTTAAGGCGGATCCGAGCTCATGTTTTAATAATGACTGTGTTTGAGGAGTGATCTCGTGTTTGAGGAGGATCTGATCTCGTGTTTGAGGAGGAACTGATCTCGTGTTTGAGGAGGAAACTGATCTCGTGTTTGAGGAGGAACTGATCTCGTGTTTGAGGAGATCTGATCTCGTGTTTTGAGGAGGAATCTGATCTTGTGTTTAAGGCGGATGCGAGCTCATGTTTAATGAGGAAGTGATCTCGTGTTTGGGAGAGTGATCTCGGGTTTGAGGAGGTTTGAGGAGTTTGAGGAACGTGTTTGATCTGATCTCGTGTTTGAGGAGGAACTGATCTCGTGTTTGAGTTTGAGGAACTGATCTCGTGTTTGAGTGAATGATCTCGTGTTTGATAGGAACTGATCGTGTTTTTGAGGAGGAACTGATCTCGTGTTTGAGGGGAACTGATCTCGTGTTTTGAGGAAGGAATCTGATCTGAACATCTCGTGTTTGAGGAGGATCTGATTCTCGGATCTGTCGTGTTTGAGGAGGATCTGATCTCGTGTTTGAGGAGGATCGATCTCGTGTTTGAGGAGGATCTGATGATCTCGTGTTTGAGGAGACTGATCTCGTGTTTGAGGAGGAACTGATCTCGTGTTTGAGGAGGAGGAACGGATCTCGTGTTTGAGGAGGAACTGATCTCGTGTTTGAGGAGGAACTGATCTCTGTTTCGATCTGTGTTTGTGAGGAACTGATCTCGTGTTTGAGGAGGAACTGATCTCTGTTTGAGAGGAAACTGATCTCGTGTTTTGAGGAGGAACTGATCTCGTGTTTGAGGAGGAACTGATCTCGTGTTTGAGGAGGAACTGATCTCGTGTTTGAGGAGGATCTGATCTCGTGTTTGTTGGGAGGATCTGATCTCGTGTTTGAGGGAGAATCTGATCTTGTGTTTAAGGCGGATCCGAGCTCATGTTTAATGAGGAATCTCGTGTTGTGATCTGATCGGTTTCGTGTTTGAGGAGGAATCTGATCTCGTGTTGAGGAGGACTGATCTCGTGTTTGAGGGAGGAACTGATCTCGGTTTTTGAGGAGGAACTGATCTCGTGTTTGAGGAGGAACTGATCTCGTGTTTGGGAGGAACTGATCTCGTGTTTGAGATGACTCGGATCTGTTTGATCTCAGTGTTTGAGGAGAATCTGATCTTGTGTTTAAGAGGGATCCGAGCTCATGTTTAATGAGGAGGAAGGTGATCTCGTGGATTGAGTTGAGGAGCTGATCTCGTGTTTGAGGAGGAACTGATCTCGTTTGAGGAGGAGGCACTGATCTCGGTTTTAGGAGGAACTGAATCTCGTGTTTGAGGGAGGATCTGATCTCAGTGTTTGAGGAGGAACTGATCTCGTGTTGAGGAGGAAACTGATCTCGTGTTTGAGGAGGATCTGATCTGTGTTTGAGGAGAATCTGATCTTGTGTTTAAGGCGGATGCGAGCTCATGTTTAATGAGGAAGTGATCTCGTGTTTAAGGAGGATCTGATCTCGTGTCTTTAGCAGTGTTCAGTGATGGACTTCAGGAATGGGAGAGATGAGATAAGTTGAGGGGAGGTGAGCTAGTGTTTGTACCTGATGAAGAACCTCCAGAGAAAACCGGGTAGAAGAGGTTTTCCACGATGATGCGCAGGACGGGACTCTGACTCATCATGCCGCTGGCCGCTGTCGCTCTCCGCTGCAGAGTGTGTCATACTCCCAGAAATGCACTGCATTTACTGCCTGCAGGGCCCGCCTGTGGTTCTCTAACAAACCCACAACCAGAGGAGTATGAGGGGTCAGGAAGTATACGGCAAGTAACTCGCACACACTCACACACACTCACACACACACTCTACTCTCACACACACTCTCACACACACACTCTCACACACACTCTCCACACACTCTCACACACACTCTCACACACACTCTCACACACACTCTCACACACACACACACACTCACACACCACACTCACACACACTCACACACACTCACACACACACACACTCACACACACACCACACACACTCACACACACACTCACACACACACACCACACTCAACACACACACACTCACACACACTCACACACACACTCACACACACACTCACACACACACACACACTCACACACACTCACACACACACTCACACACACACACACACTCACACACACTCACACACACTCACACACACACTCACACACACTCACACACCACACACACACTCACACACACCCACACACACACTCACACACACACTCACACACACTCACACACACTCACACACACTCACAACACTCACACACTCACCACACACACTCACACACACTCACACACACACTCACACACACTCACACACACTCACACACACTCACACACTCACACACACACTCACCACACACTCACACCACTCACACACACTCACACACACACACACACTACACACACACACACACTCACTCACACACACCCACTCACACACACACCTCACACACACACTAACACACACACTCACACACCACACACACTCACACACACTCACACACACCACACACCTCACACACTCACACACACACTCACACACACACTCACACACACACTCACACACACCTCACACACACACTCACACACACACTCACACACACCTCACACACACACACACACTCACACACACAACTCACACACACACTCACACACTCACTCACACACTCACTCACACACACTCACTCACACACACACTCACTCACACACTTCACTCACACACTCACTCACCACACTCACACTCACCACTCACACCCACTCACACACTCACACACTCACTCACACACTCACTCACACACTCACTCACACACTCACTCACACTCACTCTCACACCACTCTCACACACTCACTCACACACTCACTCACACCCCACTCACTCACACTCACTCACACTCACTCACACTCACCTCACTCACACTCACACTCACTCAACACCACTCTGATCAATTCCACCCCATTGTCCTGGTCACTCCAGATTAATGTAAATATGGTCAGACTGCCCTCAGGGACAGAATCTACATGAGTCTGTTGTTGCAATGGCGACAGTGTGAGGGGTGTTAGAGGGTGTGTGTGTGGGGGGGGGGGGGCCGGTTCTTACCCCCTGGTTGGGCAGGTTGTCAGTTTTCAGCTCACGGTGGTTGGAGTATTGGATGTAGACGGGTTGGTTGCGGACATGCGGCGTGGCGGCGGTGTAGTAGTTCACCATGGTAACCGCCGCTTCCTCAGAAGCCATTTCTATAAAAGCCTAAAAAATAAACAGGAAATAAACAGGAAATAAACAGGAAATAAACAGGAAATAAACAGGAAACAGCTTTAATTTAATATTTTATCATTACAAAAAAACAGCAATTATTACAGAAAATACTAATAATTATTAAAACACCACTCGCATTAAAAACACACACACACGCACACACACACACACACACCACACACACACAACACACACACACACCACACAACACACACACACTCTTACCTGGTTTTTTACTCTTCAGCATTAACAGGTTAGTGACTCTGCCGAATGGGATTCCTAGTGAAATGACTTCAGCCTCTGAGACCTCGATGGGGACTTTACGGACATGAAGGACACGTGAGGGGACACAGGGGGGACGGTCGTCTTTATACTTACAGCTCGCAGTGCCATTAGCTGCAAATAATCAACAAACAAACAAACACTAAATCAATCAATACATATTTCATCTCTAATCAGACAAACACCGACACCAAACCACCGACACCCAAACGCACCGACAACCCAAACCGCACCGACAAACTCACCGACACCCAAACGCACCGACACCAAACACCCCAAACCAAAACAAACCCAACGCACCGACACCCAAAACACGCACCGACACCCAAACTCACCGACACCCCCAACGCACCGACACCCAAACGCACCGACACCCAAACGCACCGACACCCAAACCGACACCCAAACTCACCGACACCCAACGCACCCAACCTACACCACGCAAACTCAACCGACACGCAACCACCGGATACAAACGCACACAAACTTCGCAACCCCAAACCACCGACACCCAACGACACCCAAACGCACCAAAGCACCGACACCCCCAAACTCACCCAACACTCAAACCGCAAACACCCAACAACAAACCGATACACAAAAACGCACCTACGCACCGACAAAACCCAAACGCACCGACACCCAACTCAACCGACAAACCCAAACGCACCGACACCCAAACTCAAACACCCCAACCCCGCAAACGACCCAAACGCACCTACACAAACGCAAACACCCAACGCACCGAAACTCCCCAACCGCACCGACACCAAACGCACCGACACCACCGACACACAAACGCACCGATACACAAACGCACCGATACACAAACGCACCTACAAACCCAAACAAACTACACAAACGCACCGACACCCAAACCACGCCCCAAACGCACCTACACCCAAACTCACCGACACCCCAACAAACCGCACCCAAACTCATACACACAAACTCACCGACACCCAAATCCCACCGACACCCAAAACGCACCGTACCCAACACCGACACCCAACGCACCGATACAAACACGACACCAAAGCAAAACAAACCACGATACACAAACGCACCCCAATACACAAACCACTGATACAGTAAAAACATTTGTCAGTTATGTAGAGTTTCATTTTCACACTACAGAATGAACAGTGGGTCCACCAATCCAGAACTAATCCCACCAATGAGATGAGACCATGAGGAGAAACACACACAAAGAAAACAGCTGAGATCAGCGAGACACCACAATCACAGAGACGCAAACAATCCACAGAGAATCAACACACCGTCTGTGTGTGTGTCTGTGTGTGTCTGTATACAAAAGAGAAACTGAGAGAGAGACAGACAGAGAGAGAGAGACAGAGAGAGAGAGACAGAGGGAGAGAGAGACAGAGGGAGAGACTGTGTTATAACTGTATTACTGATCATTCATTCCATAGCTAATCTTAGTGTGGTGTTTTTAGTTCTTTGAGGTTGACTAACACAAGAGGAAAAAAAGGAGGTGAGGAGGAGAGAGGATGAGGAGAGGAGAGGCGGTGAGGAGGAGGAGAAGGATAGAGGCGTGAGGAGGAGGGAAGGATGAGGAGGAGGAGGCGGTGAGGAGGAGGAGAAGGATGAGGAGGCGGTGAGGAGGAGGAGAAGGATAGGAGGCGGTGAGGAGGAGGAGAAGGATGAGGAGGCGGTGAGGAGGAGATTGGTGAGAAGCTCAGCAAGCTCCTAATGTCTTTTCCTCTAAATTCAGCTCGTAAACCCCGCTCCAGTTTTATTTTAATTTTACCAGCAAGACCTTTTCTTCAACCCAGCTAATATTCCTTGGTGACATACATCCTCCAGAGAGAGACAGAGAGAGAAAGCAGAAGAGACAAAAAAAGAACAGAGAGAAAGAGGAGACAGAAAAATACAGAGAGACAGAGAGAGAAAGACAGAGAGAGACAGAGAGAGAAAGAACAGAAAAAAAGCAGAACAGAGAGAGAAAGAGACAGAGAGAGACAGAGACAGAGAGAGAAGACAGAGACAGAGAGAGAGAGACGAGGAGAGAGAGACAGAGACAGAGAGAGAAAGACAGAGACACAGAAAAAAAGACAGAGAGAGAAGGACAGAGAGACAGAGAGCAGAGAGAGAAAGACAGAGACACATAAAGAAAGACAGAAAAGACAGAGAAAGACAGAGAGAGACAGAAAGAAAGACAGAGAGACAGAAACAAGACAGAGAGAGACAAGAGAGAGAAGAGAGAGATAGAGACAGAGAAAGACAGAGAGCACAGAAAAAAAGACAGAGGATAAAGCAGAGAGAGAAAGACAGAGAGAGACCGAGACAAGAGAGAGAAAGACAGAGACAGAGAGAGAAAAGACAGAGACAGAGAAAAAAAACAGAGAGGAAAGACAGAGAGAGACAGAGACAGAGAGAGAAAGACAAAGACACAAAAAAGACAGAGAGAGAGACAGAGAATAAAGAGAGAGACAGAGGGGGACAGAGAGAGCTGACTCCTACCATCATCCAACCCATCCCTTTCTCCAAACACAGCTAATATTCCTGGTGACAGACATCCTCCAGAGAGAGACAGAGAGAGAAAACCAGAGAGAACAAAAAGAAAGAGAGAGAAAGACAGAGAGAGAAAGAGAGAGAGACAGAAAAAAGACGAGAGACCCAGAGAGAGAAAGACAGAGAGAGACAGAGAGAGAAAGAGAGAGACAGAAAAAAAGACAGAGACAGAGAGAGAAAGAGACAGAGAGAGACAGAGACAGAGAGAGAAGACAGAGACAGAGAGAGAAAGAGAGAGAGAGAAGAGAGAAAGACAGAGAGAGAAAGCACAAGACACAGAAAAAAGACAGAGAGAAAAGACAGAGAGACAGAGACATAGAGATAGAGAAAGACAGAGAGACAGAAAAAAGACAGAGAGAGAGAAAGAGAAGAGACAGAGAGAGAAGACAGAGAAAAAGACAGAGAGAGACAGAAAAAAAGAAAGAGAGAAAGAGAGAAGAGACACGAGATAGAAAGAGATAGACAGAAAAAAGACAGAGACAGAGAGAGAGAGAGAGAAGACGAGAGAGAAGAGAGAGAGAAGAGAGAGAGAGAGACAGAGACAGAGACGACAGAGACACAAAAGAAAAGAGAACGACAGAGAGAGAACAGAGAGAGAAGACAGAGAGAGAAAGACAGAGAGACAGAGAGAGAGAGAGAAGAAAGAGAGACAGAGAGAGAAAGACAGAGAAAGACAAGAGAGAAGAGAGACAGAGAGACAAAAAAAGACAGACAGAGAGAGACAGAGAGAGAAAGAGAGAGACAGAAAAAAGACAGAGAGACAGAGAGAGAAAGACAGAGAGAGACAGAGAGAGACAGACAGAGAGAGAAAGACAGAGAAAGACAGAGACACACAAAAAAGACAGAGAGAGAAAGACAGAGAGAGCAGAGAACAGAGAGAGAAGACAGAGACAGATAAAAAGACAGAGAGAGAAAGACAGAGAGAGACAGAGAGAGAAAGACAGAGACACAGAAAAAAGACAGAGAGAGAGACAGAGAAATAAAGAGAGAGACAGAGGGGGACAGAGAGAGGCTGACTCCTACCATCACCCAACCCATCCCTCTCCTTTTTTCTAGTTCAGGAGCAGTGACCCGGTGTTAGTTACCATGGCAACTGTCCACATGACCCATGGCGGCATCTGGCTCCAGTGTGGTAATTCATCTGGTTTGTGCTGTTCAATCTTATTGTGACTGAGGCTGAGGCAATGGGATTAGGAGATCCATCGTTCTGAATCAGATCCGATCCTTCAGCAGCTCCTCAAGAGGAATCGCAAAAAAAAAAAGACGAGTCTAAACCTGATGACAGAGAAAAACCTTCAGCTCTCCTGCTGGAACCAGCGCAGACACGCCTGAATCTAACTCAACGACTCAGCACCTCAGCATGCAAATTCAACACTGCTTTACACTCAGTGGGGGAAGAACATGTGTTCTGATACATTCTGAGGATTATTATCAGTAACATCACCTACTGCAGTCCTACCGTCAGAGGAACAGTCAGAGGAACCATCAGGGGAACCGTGAGGGAAATCATCAGAGGAACTATCGTGGAAACCATCAGAGGAAAAAAAGGGGATCAATCAGAGGATCCAAGAGAGGAACCGTCATAAGAACCAACAGAGGAACCATCAGAGGACCAGCAGGTGAATCATCAGAGCAACCATCAGAGGAACCATAAGGGAAACCATCAGAACTAACAGGGGAACCAACAGGGGAATTAACAGAGGAAGCAACAGAGGAACTGCCAGGGAAACCATCAGCGGAACCATAAGAAGAATTAACTGTGAATCAACAGAAAAACTATCAAAAGAACCAGAGGAACCAAAACCCTCAAACATGTTCAGCTCAGATCACACTTACATTACTGACTCTCATTTACTCCCCCCCTCCCACACACACACTACAGAGTTCTGCAAAGTTCTGACTGGTGTTCAGGTGCTGACATTGGAGACTCCTTCTATTAACATATATAAACATTAATCTCCTGAGAGGAAAAACTTCATCACCGCCTTTTATCATTCGTTTGTTATCAGTGGAGCTTCTGACACCAACCAGCCGTGAACATAAACCTGCTATAGTCTGTGACATTAATCAGCCAATCAGAAGCCAGAGCACAGTAGAGGTTTAGGCGAGAGGAGATTTTATCTGGTTTGTGTCTCAAGGTCTCATTTAACAGGTTCCCTGTACAGAGACGCTTGTGGACACGGTGGAGGTCACCGATAGAACTCAACACCTACCGGGACACATTTCTGTGGAGCAGCATCTTTATAAGGGGCAGGATTTCAGTACTTTCAGTACAGTATTTTTTTTACTGGAGAAGGTGTGGAATTACGAGTGATAAAGTTTGGATACTTTTGAGCGGTGTGCTTTAGGTGTGTTATTCCGGAGGGGCGAGTTTTGGGGGCATGTGATCTGAAATGGGGTAAGTGTAGCCAGGAGGGGGCATTTCTATTGGTGGAATGTTAGTCATTCGATTCTGTTCAGACGTCTGTGGATAAACGTTTTTTTGGTGATTTCGGTTATTTTCCAGTTACTGTAATAGGAGTTTATAGGAAAGACGTACTTTGGGTTGCCATGTCCTACACATTTAATGCACATTCTTCATCCTCAGAGTAAAAACCTGGCTGTATACTTTAGGTTTGTTAAGAAAAGCCTTCTGTCTATCTTCTTTATTGACATTGTAATTACACAAACACAAAAAGAGAGCGAGAAAAAAAATGGGGGGGGGGGGATGTGATCATCGTACCTGTGGATGATTGAGTGGAATTGCTCATGGTAGTACAACCACACAGGAATGTAGAAGCAGCAGGCTCTTCAGATTATCACTGAAAACACACACACACACAGACACACACAAGCGTCAGAGACAGACAGACAGATTTATGACTCACTTTCCCTATAAGGTGGAGGCCCCGCCCCAGGGGTGTGTCTCAATATATACACTTAATTTTGATTAACGCTTAGAGTTTATTCACATGGAAGGGGCGGAGTTTGTGTAAGTTGGTGGTCATGGGACTTATGACAAAATTCAAATCCGTATTTGTTTTGTGTGATTATAGATACAGATTTCATTTTCAGTGTGATATGGAGGTAAAGTTGACCACCATGAGGAGGAGGAGGATGAAGAAGCTTGAGCAGCTTCCTCGCTTCACACCAAGCCCGACTTTCACTTTTTTTTTTTTTTTTACACATATGCAAATGAACCTGACTTGATAGATGAACATGCAAAAGAGATTGAGAAAGCGAAAGCAGATGAGTTCTCATCCCTCCTCCAGTCTGAGGAGGATCAGAGGGGTTTCATACACACCGCAGTGTGTGTGCCGCCTTGCCTCCATGTTGACACTCTGCACACGTCACACACTCATTCACACTTGTTTACTGACATTTCATTAGCTACCAGCTGCTTCTCTTTAGGAAACCAATCAGGATACAGACATTTTTTTGGCTTTTTTCCGTTACACCTCCAACAGACAGAGCAGCTTTTTCAGTCTGATGTGATCAAATGAAGAAAAATTGGGCAGGAACCCACCCATCTGGCAACACTGTTCGGGGCGGGTCTATGCTAGAACGGCAGTGTCAATCAACAATCGTGGGCGTGGCCTTGGTCTGTGTGACATCAGAAAAAACAAGCTTGTTTTCAGAAAGCGGAAATGAAAAAAAACACTGAGTGGATCTTAATCATTATAGAGTGATTGTGTACAAAACTGCAACACACACACACACACACACACACACACATTTCATTCAAACTACTTGTAAAAGTGCCATCTCAACCTCTGATTGGCCCTTCAGAAATATATACATATATTTGAATGTCCTGAAGAGTAAAAAGGGGGGCAAAATCTATAATAATAGTAATATATAAAGTCTAACCTCACAGTGTGACTGGTACCAATACTGAAACTGGTACAGGTACCCAATACTGATACTGGGGTAAGGTTTACCAATCTGAAACGGGTACAGGTACCAATCTGATATACCAATATGATACTGAACACGTAGTTACCAATACTGATACTGGTACGCATCCTGAACTGACAGGTACCAACTATACAGGACCAATACTGAAACTGGTACAGACTGATACTGGTCCAGGTACCAATACTGATACTGGTACATATACAGGTACCAATACTTAATATACGGGTACAGGTACCATACTGTACTGGTACCATACTTATGCTTGTACTAGGTACCTGAAACTGTACACCCAAAACTACCAATACTGATACTGGTACAGTCCCATACTGATTACTGGTACAGGTACCATACTGAAACTGGAACTGGTACTACCTCACAGTTGAATAAGAGCATCGGCTACACGAGCTTTATGCACTGTGTGACTTGTACCAATAATACCTGCTCTGGTTACTATACTGTACTGGTACAGTACAATACTGATACTGGTACCAAACGGATACTGGTACAGGTACCATACTGATACTGTACTGGTACAAGGTACCCTACTGAAACTGGTACAGGTACATACTAACTGATATGGTACAATACTGAACTGGTACAGGTATCAGGTTACCAAAAACCACTGATAACTGGTCACCAATACTAACTGTAAGGTACCAATACTGTACAGGTACACTATACTGACAGGTACCAAACTGAGACTGGTACATTTACCAATACTGAAACTGAACTGGTACTAACCTCACAGTGTGAATAAGAGCATTCGCATCAACGAGCTTTAGTGCAATGTTTGAACTGGGACTTATACGATACTAAGTACCATACCAATACTGACCAATACTGATACTGGTACAGGGTACTGAAACTGTAATACTGATACTGGGTACCAATACTGATAACGGACAGGTACCACTAACTGATACTGGTACAGGTACCAATACTGATACTGGTACAGGTACCAAATACTGATACTGGTACCAATACCAATGTATACTGGTACAGGTACCAATACTGATACTGTAATACTGATACTTGGTAACAGGGTACCAATACTGATACTGGTAACAGGTACCACTGATACTGTACAGGGTACATACTGATACTGGTACAGGTACCAATACTGATACTGGTACCATACTATACTGGCTACAGGTACCAATACTGATACTGTGGTACAGGTACCGGAATACTGATAGCTGGTACAGGTACCAATACTGATACTGGTACAGGTACCAATACTGATACTGGTACATGTACAGGTACCAATACTGGATCTGTATACTGGTACAGGTACCAATACTGATACTGGTACAGGTCATCCATACTGGTACTGAATACAGGTACCAATACACTGGTACCAATACTGATACTGGTGGGTACCATATACTGGACATATGATACTGGTACAATACTGATAGGTACCAATACTATACTTAACTGGTACAGGTACCATACAATACTGATACTGGTACAGGTACCAATACTGAAACTGGAAACTGGTACTAACCTCACGTGTGAATAAGATCATTCAGCCCACACCGAGCTTAGTGCAATGTGTGACTGGTCCCATACTGATACTACAGGTACCAATACTGATACGGTACGGTACCAATACTGTACTGGTACAGTACCAATACTTACGTCTACTGGTACCAATACTGGATACTGATACTGGTACAGGTACCAATACTGATACTGGTACAGGTACCAATACTGATACTGGTACCAATACTGATACTGGTACAGGTACCAATACTGATACTGATACAGGTACCAATACTGATACTGATACAGGTACCAATACTGATACTGGCACATTCACATTTCACAGTTACAGCATTTGGCAGATATTTTTATCCAGAGCGACTTACATTTATCTCATTTATACAACTGAGCAATTGGGGGTTAAGGGCCTCACTCAGGGGCCCAACAGTGGTGGCTTAGTGAATCTGGGAATTGAACCCACAATCTTCAGGTTGGCAGTCCAACACCTTAACCATGAGCCACCACTTCCCCACACTGATACCGATACTGATACCGATACTGATACTGGTACCGATACTGATAATGTGAGATGATGTAATTTGACGTGATTATGTGAGACATCTGGACATGACGTGCGATAAGATGACGTGACCTTTTTAAATTTATTTAAAGAGACGATGTGAATAAAATGTCTGCTGTTAAACATACAGAACTTTTTGCTTTATGAGAGAAACTTTGATCAGTGAAGGTAGGGGTAAGAGAAAGGGGTGGGATTATAACTACCCCCCTGCCAGGGAAGAAACACAAATATCATCAAACTGACAGCTAACAAATCAGCAGCTGTGGGGCGAAGCGCGCACGTCGCTCTGTGTGTGTTATTAAAGCGTGACGCTGGGGTTAACAGCAGGGTTACCATGGTGACGTCCCCGCTGTGACGCCTGTTCTGTCCAGTTGGTCAGGAAGCATCTCCGAGCCTCATCAAGCCAGAGACTGCCTCATGACTCAGGGGCATGAGAAGAGGAAAAGGTGTGTGTGTGTTTCTCAGGGCAGAAGTGGGGGGTGGAGAAGTGAAACAGCAACGTGAACCAGGGTGAATCGCAGCTCTCTGTTGTGCAATGTTTCAAACTCAGTGACTGACACCTCCAAATCTCCAGTCTCCCCCCTCTCTCACCCGCCTCCTGCCCCTTTCACCCGGTCTCCCCCCCCCTCTCTCACCCGTCTCCTTTAACCCTAAAATAAGTTCAGTAAAACGCTGTAATAAACAGGATGAAATGATGTGTGTGCAGAAATAAGATTCATTAATACAGATCCTCACATCCTCACCGAGTCACATCCGACTCACAAACCTGCACTTCTTTCATTAAGAAACACAATGACAGCATCAGCGGTGTTATAAAGCTGCGCTGTTCACGACTGCGAGTGTAAACACGCCTCAAGATGAACTAACGAAACAATTAATTTTAGGATGAAAAATCTAAATTGACATTTTTAAAAAACTAAACGTAAATTAAGAAGCTGGTGATAAAATCTTAAATGAATATTGTTAAAATGGAGACGAAACATTTTTCTGTCAAAGTGTTAAAAACTTTTATATCCATCAACATAAAAAATGAAATCAAAAAGCTGAAGAGGAAACAGCAACAAACGACAACGACACGTCCACGTCACTGAACTTCAAACACCACACACACACACACACACACACACACACACACACACTTTACCTGCAAGTCAAAGAAAACATTTTAGATTGGTCCTGTAGGTCACCAGAAAAACTGAAAACCCTGAAAACAAGTGAGGAACAGAGAAAACAGAGAGAAAGAAAGAGGAAGAGGAGGATGATGAGAGACAAATAAGACTGGAGAAAAGACAGAGAAAAAGGAGAGAAAGAAAAGTGGATTCAGGACAAGACAAAAAGACAGAAGAGAAGCTCGCGGACAGCAACGAAGAGAGAGAGAGAGAGAGAAAGAGAGGGAGGGCGAGAGGGATGGAGGTTAGGGTGAATGTGTGTGTGTGTGTGTGTGTGTGTGTGAGCGCATGCGCAGGAAAGAGTGAGAAGGTAAAAAATAGGACAAATTAACTACAAAAGAAAAAAAACAAATACAGAAAAAAGATGAAAGCAGCACATCACGGACCAGAGAGAGACGAGAGAGCGAGGGAGAGAGGAGAGAGAGAGAGAGAGAAGAGAGAGAGAGAGAGAGAGAGAGAGAGAGGGAGAGAGAGAGAGGGAGGAAGAGAGAGAGAGAGGAGAGAGCGAGAGAGAGAGAGAGAGAGAGAGAGAGAGAGAGAGAGAGAGAGAGGAGAGAGAGAGAGAGAGAGAGAGAGAGAGGGGAGTTTGAGAGAGAGAGAGAGAGAGAGATCGGAGAGAGGGAGAGAGAGAGAGAGAGAGAGAGAGGGAGAGAGAGAGAGCAACAGGTTGATAATCTCCCTAGAAACAGGTTGTGTGTGTGTGTGTGTGTGTGTGTGTGGGCGAGCGCATACATGTGGCTGCTTGTATTGTGTATGAAATCTATTATTGACGCTAAGGTTCCTCATCAGTAAGCAGATACGAGTGCATACAAACACACACACACACACACACACACACACACACACACACAGAGTCTCCTGGTTCTGTCACCAACAATAATAAGAGAAGAACACCTGAGCACAGTAAAACACTTACACATAAAACTTTTAAAGATTAATTACGTGAAATTCAGAAAGGGCGCTGGGGGGTGGGTGGGTATGGCAGTCCTAAACATCTGGAACCTTCCAGAGTGTAAATGGTCATGGAGGGTGATTAGGGATGTCATGGCAACCCGTTTGATGAAGGAGGAACAGGAACTGCTGACTTGGGTTGCGGCGCTCGGCCGGCGTCTGGTTTCCGTTTCCCTTTTAAATATTGTAGGACTGTAATCAAGAGCCGAGAACTGAAAACCACCTGAGAGGCTGAGCAGAAAGACGAGCAGTCAACTGATCCAGGGCCACCGAACCACCAAGCCAAGGGGCCATCAGGCCACCGAGCCACTTACACACACTGTATTGGGAAGCACAGCAGAGGGGGAATTCTGGGTAATAGAGCAGGCATTATTGGTAATAGTGATGACAGAGAGGGGGATTATGGGTAACAGTGATACCCGAGAAGGGGATTATGGGTATAAATGGCAACAGAAAGGGGGATTATGCGTAATAGTAGTAACAGAAAGGGGTATTATGGGTAACAGTGGTAACACAGAGAGGCATTATGGATAACAGTAATGAAAGAAAGGGCTATTATTGGTAACAGTGATAATAATGATAATAGTAATAGTGATGACAGAGGGGAATTATGGGTAATAATGGTGATAAGCGGATTATGGGTAACAGTAATGACACAGAGAGGGATTATAGGTAACACTGATGACAGAGAGAGAAGTAAAGGGTAACAGTGGTGGCAGAGGGGGTTGGTAGGAGAGGGGGATCATTTAAATTTCTGTAAAATGGGGTTTGATTGGTGTTACAGTTGCCCTTGGTGGACACGCTGATGTAACCTGGTGCAGATGGTCCTTTTCAGAAACCAGACCCTGAGCTCCTCAACACACACACACACAGCTGCAGTCCATAGAGCTTCTGTCCTGCAGCAGGTAGAACGTTCCGGTTTAGAGCTCACCTTGGGGCAACTCCCCTAATTTTAAAGATGCAAATAGTTTGCCAAGTGAAAAGAAAAGCTGCACTGATGTCATGAAGCTTCAGCTGAGCTACAGTGAGGAATACGCAACATGGGAGAGACGACGGTACGTACTATTCTGGTCTGATCCAGATCACCACACTGCTCTGCTTGCTCGGAGATGAAAAGAAAGGAGGTTTATCAACAGCAACGTTCCACCGGCCAGTAGAACCACAACAATCACTGAGAAAACAAGCCAAAGACAAAGCCAACCACAATAACAAGCCATCAGCAGTCAAAACACGGCAGGAGGAGAAGCTGAGATCATCAAGCGCTTCATGTTTAAACACACACACACACACACACACACACTTCTCTGGCCTTGGTCTCTTAGCACTGTGGAAAGACGTTGTTGTGACTCGTTTGTGGAACTCTGAAGCCCAAGGACATCAAAATGTTCACAAAAACATGGAGTTCAAGGCAAAGAACGGGAGCCAGAAGAACTCAGAACATGGCAGCAAATTCCAGAAAGGAAATATGAGATAAACCAGAACCAGTTACAGCATTCGGCTAGCAGCATTCGGCTAGCAGCATTCGGCTAGCATCATTCGGCTAGCATCATTCGGCTAGCAGCATTAGCAGCATTCGGCTAGCAGCATTCGGCTAGCAGCATTCGGCTAGCAGCATTCGGCTAGCAGCATTCGGCTGGAAGCGTTAGCTTCTTAAAACACAGTACTGCACACATTTTAGTATAGATTAGATTCAAATTTCACACACACACACACACACACACACACACACACACACACACACACACACACACACACACACTATATACAAATGTTATTATCCAGTGTATTTTTGGTGACTATACAGAGGAATGAAGAGAGAATAAATACACTAATATCCTGCAATTCTGCGGGGTTAAACAGTAAAAAGGGGAATTTCAGTCAGTGGAGCGTTTTTTCACTTGAATCGAGTGCAGCTAACGGAGCAGCTAACTGAGGCGCTAACTGAGGCGCTAACTGAGGCGCTAACTGAGGAGCTAACTGAGCAGCTAACTGAGGCACTAGCTGAGGAGCTAACTGAGGCACTAACTGAGGCGCTAACTGAGGCGCTAACTGAGGAGCTAACTGAGGCGCTAACTGAGGAGCTAACTGAGGCGCTAACTGAGGAGCTGAGGCGCTAACTGAGGCGCTAACTGAGGAGCTAACTGAGCTTAAAATGTAGCCTGTCAATATTACACTTCTGAAGGTATTTTAATAAATATGCTGTTCAGGTGAAGTGGGTGTGTTTTTTTATTTCACCTGCATGTTTGTTTCAGAAAAACAGAAAGAAAGAAATGAAGAGAAGAAGAAAGAACTTTAATGTTCAGTGCTGGACAGAATCAGATGCTGGTCTTAAAGCTGAAAGAGTCAATGTGAAGCTGCAGTGTGTTAAAGGCCGTGTGTAACTGGAGAAACGGACCAGCCCACTGCTAACGTTTCAGTCCACAACAAAGTGGCATGTGTTTGCCAGAAGGACACACTGCGTGTGTGTGTGTGTGTGTGTGTGTGTGTGTGTGTGATAAAGTATATGTGGTAAAAACCAGTTCTTCCAGTAAAGTGACATTGTGGATGAAGGTCTGAGTTGTTTCTTCTTCAGCATTAACTATGATCAACCTGAGACAGATGGAGATTAAGAGCCTCACACAATAAGGAGAATTCTGAGCACAGAATCAACTCACCAACACAGAGTCTCGGCTCACCAACACAGAGTCTCGGCTCACCAACACAGAGTCTCGGCTCACCAACACAGAGTCTCGGCTCACCAACACAGAGTCTCGGCTCACCAACACAGAGTCTCGGCTCACCAACACAGAGTCTCGGCTCACCAACACAGAGTCTCGGCTCACCAAACCACAGAGTCTCGGCTCCCAAACACAGAGTCTCGGCTCACCAACACAGAGTCTCGGCTCACCAACACAGAGTCTCACAACACGCGTCTCGGCTCACCAACACAGAGTCTCGGCTCACCAACACAGAGTCTCGGCTCACTAACACAGAGTCTCGGCTCACTAAAACAGGGTCTCAGTTCAGTTCTTTAGTTTAAAACGTTTTTTTCTGAAAACAGTTGATCCATAATTATTGGCACCCCAGGAGTTAGAGGCTGGCTTTCTTTGTGCAGAACAGTGCAAGGTCACGTCCTGTGATTTCTAACAAGGCCACGCCCCCGACTTTTACACAACCACCAAATCGCTTCCTTTCGGCACAGGATAATTGATGTAACTTCACTCCTTTACATTTATTTTCACACACAAGTTAGTTTTTAAGTCGGAAACTGAAAGCAACTCACACAAACTGATGTTTTTACAGAGAACACGTGTGTGTGTGTGTGTGTGTGTGTGTGTGTTTAGTCCAGAACTTCAATGTGTCAGCAGAGAAATTTTTTACATTTTTTTATCCAGGGTGCCACTAATTTTGGAATAAAGTCCAACTCTGAGTGATTGAACTCATTCCATGTTCCTGAGATGAGTGAAGAGCGGGCAGATAAACCAGGAGAAAAAAAAGAGAGAGTTAAAAGAGATTTTCAGGAAAGTGGAAAGAATGAGTCACAGAGACACATTCCATTCTGTCTCTCTGTCCATGTCTCTCTCTCCCCCTGGACAGGAAGTGAGATGGCAGAAAAGGAGGAAATGGGCAGCAGATTTTTTTCTATCACAGAGACTCATCACCATCAAACACAGGATCACAGCGAGAAGAGGAACACTGACTGTGACTCTCTGCATGACCTTTAAACCTCAGCATGTTCTCGTCCATCTCCTGTAATACTGCATAACAACAAAATCATTTATTAAACTACTCACTTGGACTTATTTTTATTCTTTATATAACATATCTTTATATAAAATTATTGATATTTGGTTCAATCATCTCCAATCTGTTACCAAACACCTCCAATCATCTCCAAACATTTCCAACCGTCTCCAATCATGTTTAATTATCTCCAATCATCGCCAAATAAGATCAGATGCTGACTGGATGATTTTGTTATGGAGTTTCTGACCAAGCACCACCCCCAAAACCTCCAGAAAAAGAAGCCCCACCCAATTTCACAGATACACACCTCTGTGTCCAACAGCAGAACATCCAGTAAACATAAAACCCTGAAGGCATCATGAGCCCCTTACTACCATCAGGAGAAACTTTATGCATGGAAGAAGCCTTACACGCCACATACATACACACACAAACACACCCATATCCTCACATCATACACTGTACACACACCTCACACAGGCAATACATACATCTTACACACATCAGAAACATACCTCATATCCACTCCTCATACACACATTTTACTAGGGCTCTCACACGTCATGCCAGTCAACTTACAACCCACACGAGTAAACACACACACACACATACACACACACACACACACACACACACACACACATTACAATCAAGTACAATCAGATACAAATCATGACTCAGGAGCCGGAATCATCTTCTGATGCTAACGAGTATGTGACAGACACTGCTGCTTAAAATTTCTGTATAAATATGACCTTCAAGATGATCAGGTGTTTCTGAAAACAGAACCAATCAAAGAAATAAGACAAAACATTGATTTATTTCTTCAGTAAAACAATCCTGTCTTATATGTCTGCGAGTGGACATTATCCTTCAGGATCTGATGTGATGATCCTCTTGTAAAAGTTAATGTTTCTGAGTTGGTTCCTGCACAACGTCCTCTTCCTCATTACAGTGATTTGCTTGGGGTGCAAAAACTTTTAGACACCACTGTAAATATCACATTAATGATCAAACACTGCTTTTTCCTAAAAGATTAGATTTTCTTCCTCACATCTCAACATTGCTGCACAAAATGCTGAAAAGTATTGGGACACTAGATTGGGTCATGTGACTATGTTGATCATTCAGTTCCATTAGTATTAGTGAGATCAGACACTAATGTTGAGGTCTGGGGTTCAGTTGGGGTTCCAGTTCATCCAAAAGTTTAATCGGGTTTAAGTCAGAATCAGGACTCAGTACAGGACATGAGAGATCTTTTCCTCCAATTAGAAGACATGGAGATCAGGGGATTTGTGACGGGAACATTGTCATGCTGGATTCGAGTCTTGCAGTTAAATGATCTGACATACGGAGATGTAAGTGTGTAATGCAGAGTGTGAGCCAACAGTCTGGAGAAACACACTGATGGGGGTGGGCTGGTCTGGTCAGGTGTCCACAAACCTTCATCAGTCAACAGTATCATAGAGAAGACAAAGTTCTGGAACCACCAGACTGAGGAAAGACAGTGCTACAGAATCACTCTGGAGATCCTGCTAGATCTTCTGTAAAGCAGCCTGGAAAATCACGTGTGTGACATAACTGCTGCTGCCAACACACACACACACACACACACACAAACACACACGTGGGATTTCTCCATTCGTGTCATTTCTGTTTAAAACTTTTTCCTCTGTTGCCAAAACTTCAACAACACACCTTAACCATAATACAAGGAAAAACACAACACTGTTTAACACACACACACACACACACACACACACACCTGATAAGCATGATGCAATGATGCAATGAAGCATGATGATGATGATGAACAGCGAGGCAGCAGCATCATTCCACTGCCGCTCCAGCTGCAGCCACACGTCAACACACAAAGTTCAGCTTCATTTCCGCTCTTTACAACAGGAAGTGACGACAAGAAGTGACAACGCTTAATGATGTCACTCACAGACAGGAAGTGTAACAGCTCAGTTTAAGGGAGATCCTTTGACATGTCATTCAACTTACTGTCTTCATCCAACAACCGGAAGAAAACACACCTCTTAACACCCCCCCTCCCTCCCTCTCTCTCTCTCTAGAGTAGAGTTAAAGGTAGAGGTAGAGAGAGGTAAAGAGAGAGACAGTAGAGTTAGTTAGAGGTAGAGGTAGAGACAGTTAGTGCTCACCTGTTCAGTGGGATGTCTGAGTCAGTGTGTTTGGTGTGTGTGAGACGTCGCTCCTGCAGACGGGTTTGGCCAGTTTACAGATGAACAAGCAGGAGATCAGATCAGTTCAGCATCGCCACAAACTCGCACCTGACAGAGCCGACAAATCGTTTCACACAGTCTGCACACACTTAAACTGTACACACACTATACTCACACACACAAACACACACACTACACACCATCAGTGCTCACACACCACCGCAATAAAATAACACACTTCAATAAAATAAACTACTCTGACAATTTTCACTCTTTTACCATCTCATCACATTAGTGTCCACTTCATTCAGTCACACACACACACACACACACACACACACACACACACACACACACACGACTGACCTCCATACTGTACATTACCACACACTTAGAGAAAAAGAGAGAGAGAGATCTAAAGTCCATGGCACTGCTGGGCCCCTAAGCAAGGCCCTTAACCCTTTGACTGTAAATAAATCAGGAAGTCTTTATTTGTTACATCTATATTGAAATTAATTACTTCACAATTCTCCGATGGTGAAGTGTGTTAGACGGCAGGGCCGGGTGTGATACAGCCCCCTGAAGCAGAGAGGGTTAAGGGCCTTGCTCAGGGGCCCAACAGTGGGGGTTGGCAATGGTGGGTCTTAAACCCTAACCCTGATCAACACCCTGGAGTGTTAAACCCCTCTGAGTTTCACTGCTTCAGTTTTTACAATAACATGGTGATGACATCGTTTACAGACGTCCCCTTTAAAGTCACCATTACACAACCTACACACACTGATTTGAGGCCGAATCTCTTCAACCTGCTGGTGTGAAGGGTTCGAGTCCATGCACTGCTGTGTGGTGTGAAGGGTTCGAGTCCATGCACTGCTGTGTGGTGTGAAGGGTTCGAGTCCATGCACTGCTGTGTGGTGTGAAGGGTTCGAGTCCATGCACTGCTGTGTGGTGTGAAGGGTTCGAGTCCATGCACTGCTGTGTGGTGTGAAGGGTTCGAGTCCATGCACTGCATGTGCCGGTGCAATGCTGTGTGGTGTGAAGGGTTCGAGTCCATGCACTGCTGTGTGGTGTGAAGGGTTCGAGTCCATGCACTGCTGTGTGGTGTGAAGGGGTTCGAAGTGCTGGTGTGTGTTATGTCTTAATGCTGGCAGGGGGGCCATTATTCTTCTCTTTGACCTGGAAATCCCCAGGGAGGAGAGAGCAAACACACAACCTCCTGCGTTCAGTTTTCCCGTTACACTCACACACTCGCGCTCTCACACACAGCTTGCACTCAGAAGGTTCTGTGCAGTGTGGAGCTCAGTTAGAACCCAGAAAAGCTGCAATCAGATGCAAGTTTTACACTCTGAAGATTTGAGAACATTTCCATTGAAAATCCCATCCAAAATTTCTGCTGGAATGTTTTAGGTCTCGGCTGCAATTTATTTATTTTATTTCAAAGAGAAAGAAACAAAAAAAACTGTCGTTTCTCCGCTGAATGTAAATCCCTGCATCCCATCCTGATCTAATCATCAAATCAACAACAACTATAAACTTAGATGCAAAGTCTGACAACCCAAACAAACAAACCAACAACCCATCAGAACTACCACCACCCCATCAGAAACCACCACCCCATCAGAACTACCACCAACCCCCAGAACAAACCCCCACAGAACCACCAAACCCCATCAGAACTACCACCAACCCCATCAGAACTACCACCAACCCCATCAGAACTACCACCAACCCCAACAGAACTACCACCAACCCCAACAGAACTACCACCAACCCCAACAGAACTACCACCAACCCCAACAGAACTACCACACCCAACAGAACTACCACCAACCCCATCAGAACTACCACCAACCCCAGAACCCCAACCCAAGAACACCACAAACTACCACCAACCCCATCAGAACTACCACCCCCAACCAAAACCAACAACCCCTCAGAACTACCACCAACCACCATCAGAACTACACCAACCCAACAGAACTACCTACCAGACCCCAACCATACACAACCCCATACAGAAACTACCCACCGAACACCCACCAACCAAACTAGAACTACCACCAAACAACCCATCAGAATACCACCAACCCCAACAGAACTACCACCAACCCCAACAGAACTACCACCAACCCCAACAGAACTACCACCAACCCCATCAGAACTACCACCAACCCCAACAGAACTACCACCAACCCACAGAAACTACCCCAACCCATCAGAAACTGCCACCCAACCCCAACAGAACTGCCACCAACCCCAACAGAACTACCACCAACCCCATCAGAACTACCACCAAACCCCATCAGAACTGCCACCAACCCATCAGAAACTGCTGACACCACAACCCATCAGAATACCACCAACCCCAACAGAACTACCACCAACCCCAACAGAACTACCACCAACCCCAACAGAACTACCACCAACCCCATCAGAACTACCACCAACCCCAACAGAACTACCACCAACCCCAACAGAACTACCACCAACCCCAACAGAACTACCACCAACCCCAACAGAACTACCACCAACCCCAACAGAACTGCCACCAACCCCAACAGAACTGCCACCAACCCACCCGTTAACAACAACCCCAACCCCATTATTAACAACAACCACAACCACCAACAACCCCACAAGCACTACCACCAACCTGACCACCAACAACCCCACCATTAACAACAACCCTAAAACCACCAACACCCCCCCCACACACACACACCAAGGCTGAAACACTTCTTTAATGTCTTTTAAAATGGCAGCCGCTCATCAGCTTCAGTCCGAGAGGAAGAACAGGAACCCGGTGGAAAACTAGCCAGGATGCGATCAATCCCCGAGCTTTATTCGGTTTATCTACAGGGTGAGGGAATAAACCCGTGCTGTGGGTTTGATTCGGGATTCGATTCAGAGAAGCTTCACTTCCTTAAAGAGAACTTTTCTGTTCTGTCTACGCCCAGAATCTCTCTCCCTCCTAAACACACACACACACACACACACACACACACACACACCAGAATGTTACAAAACACTTCCGCTTTAATATTTATTTTGCCTTTCGTACCGATCAGTTCAAAGTAATAACGCAACACTTTGACTCGCGACTCCAGATCAAAACAACAGCACCTCCACACCCCCTCTTCAGCCCCACCCCATCTCACCTCCACACTCCTCCTCACCCCCTTCACCGTTTCCGCTCCTCTGAGAAGATCTCGGGAATGTTTTATGATCGTACAGAACAGTAATGGGTCGTGAACATCTCATGATGTGGTGTGAGTGTCATGGAAAGCGCACAGAACCAAGAGAACGAGGAGAAAAACCGCACACACAAGTCAGTAAAACACAACACCTACCCATCCATTGCAGAGCAGAGCAGCCTGTGGTGAGAAGAAGCAGTCGGTGGACATCAGGAGAAGAAGGAGAGAAGAAAGAAAAGCGCTGCAGAATCCGAGCTGTGTGCTGGTCGAATCCCAGCGCGACACAAGCTTCACTCCGCCTGCAGCACAATGCCACCACTTCCTGCTCCTGACGCCGAGCGCACAAACAACACACACATACACACTACAAAATGGCCTCCTCCTCCTCCTCCTCCTCCTCCTCTCTGAGCGGACACACCTTTTTTTAAAGAATGGCGAAATGCGCGCATGGCCGCGCGACAGCTTTACGGTTTATTCTAATAAATCATAAGCAGTAGAACGCAGAATAAAACCCATCCAGCGGTGGAGTATGTGAAAAAATCAGTGTGGCGTTAATGTTTATAGTGTGTGTGTGTGTGTGTGTGTGTGGAAACTACAGTATGTACAAACACACTAATTAATTACTCCAATGAACCAAAGGAATCATTTCAGGGAGTCGGTTCCGCGCTGAAAACAGCAAGCATTGTAAAAATGTAAAACTGTGAAGTCGCTTGTGGCTTCTTTACTGTTAGGAAAAGAAAGTGTGTGTGTGTGTGTGTGTGTGTGTGTGTCGTATGATATTTTAACTTTCATGTTTTACATGATTTAGGAGAAAGTCTCTACCCTGTCATAGGAAATTCTGCGAACCTGTTGCGCCAGTTAGACCGGATTCACTGCAGTCTCACACACACTAACACACACCATTTTACAGCATTTGGCGAACGCCCCTACATCAGTTAAGGCTTAAGGACCTGACTCAAGGGCCCAGCGGTGAAAGCTCGTGAGTGCTGGGAATCAAACCCACAACCCTCCGGTTAGCAGTCCAACAGTTATCTTACCCACTGAAGTTAATCTTACACCCAAGAGTATCTGTCTGTCTGTCTGTCCGCCCATCTATCTATCTATCTATCTATCTATCTATCTATCTATCTATCTGTCTATCTATCTATCTGTCTGTCTGTCTGTCTATCTATCTATCTTATGAATATATTTTATGGTAAAAAATAATAAATTAAAATAGAGGAAGTTTGTCCAGCAGAAGGCGCAAACGTAATTTAACTGAAAGTACGTACTTTTTTGTTTGTATTAAAGTGCAAATGTAAAGTTTTAGTTTAAATTCCAACCCTTTTTCTTGTTTAATAATATTTCTTAAAGTTATTCTAGTAAAACTAAACTACAAGCTTCATAGTGCGGATGGTTTTTCTGTACTTCCGGTTTTGAGTTCGCCTCGGAGAAGTTGCACCGGAAATAAATGCGCGTGCACGAGGACCGGTTCAGAGAGTTAAAGGACAGGAGCGGCTGTGCGGACACGTCTGACTGATACAGTAAAAACTGAGAAACTAAAGAGAAGTCATCTTTCTGCACGTGGATAAACTCGGAGCAATAAATACCCTGAATGTTCCACTGCTGCTTACATAACAACTCTCTTAATTAAAGGCTTAAAATAACAATACGTTTATGTAAAATGGTATTTTTTTGGAATGAATAATCTGAATCCGTTATTTGGCGGCGTGACAGACTGGGAGGACTACTGAGTCTGTAACCCTTAAAATAAATATAAAGTGACTGTCAGGTCAAAATTTATCAACCTCAAAATTTTTACTACAACATTTAGTGTTTATTTGACATTAACATCATTTGGCAGATGTTCTTATTCAGAGCGACTCACATTTATTTATTTCATACACTAAGCAATTGGGGGTTGAGGGCCTTGCTTGGGGGCCCACAGTGGTACCTTGGTCTTGGTTAGATAAACTAATGTTACCTGTTTAAAAGGAAGACCTTTCTGCTCCAGGGGCGCTGTATCATAACTGACCCTGCGCTCTGACCCCCAACCTTGGGGGATATGTGAAGAAAAACATGTACAATCATGTGACAACATCCTAAACGGCTATAAAGACAGAATATTTCCTGAGTTATTAAAAAATCGAACATACAATTCTAATATTTATCATTACAACATAGTCCCACATCAGTCAACATCAGTAACATATCATAACACATCAGTAACACATCCAGTAAACACATCAGTTACACATCAGTAACACATCAGTTACACATCAGTAACACATCAGTTACACATCAGTCCACCAGAAACCAATCAGTAAACACATACACATCAGTAACACTCAGTAACACACAGTTCACATCGTCCACATCAGTAAACACATCGGTAACCTCTTAACAACCAGTTCCAAAGCAGTTCACATCAGTAACACATCAGTTCCACATAAGTTCCACATCAGTAACACATCAGTTACACATCAGTAACACATCAGTTACACATCAGTTTTACACATCAGTACACCACATCATCACATATCACACATCACTCCACCTCACCTCCACATCGTAACACATCAGTACACATCAGTAACAATCATTACATCAGTAACATCACCACATCAGTAACTCAGTAACACATCATTTCCAACATACACATCAGTAACACAATCAGTTACACATCAGTAACACACATCAGTAACACAGTAACACATCA
>VCAZ01000370.1:2500-55342 GCA_005784505.1 Bagarius yarrelli | reverse complement strand
CACATCAGTTACACAATAGGAACACATTCTAAACTATATTAATGCCCAATTGCGTTTGTGAATAAAGTATTGATCATATATAATAATTAGATTAAATATTACACACCAGATTTTATAGTTAATTGTATCATTACTGCTGCTCCCGACCTGTTCTACAGCACTGATCTGATCAGTGATCCTGATTTTTACTTCTATCATTTAATTATTAATACAAAACCAGCTGGAGATTTTACAGCTCATTTGTGTACGATAATAAACCCTTTCTGTTCTCAACTGATCAGATTTATTAACAAAAAAGATGAACTTCAAGGCGATTGGTAACCGGAAATGACGTGTTTTCGAGTCGTCCTGTTAGAAGAGCGAAAGAATCCATTTTTGTTTGGATTAAAAACCTGTCATTTTTATAAGTTATAACCGATAATTAAGTTGGATGAATTCGTTTTTAATATTGCGTTAAAGTTAACGCATCACTGTATGTGAGCTCTGTCAGTGTTTCATCTCCTGTGTGAAGGTAAATATTTGTGCTAGCGAGGATGCTAGCGCTCTTTGTTAAATTAGCTAACTAGCTTTTAGCTCTGTTTCGCTTTCTGGCTGTCTGACGAACTCATTTGACTTAGAATTGACTCCGTTTTTCTCTCAACAGTCAGACAGATTAGCGTTATTTAGCGGACACGATAGAGAAAACCTTCCGTTGTGATTTAATTTAGCTGCATGATTAGCACTGCGGCTAAACTGTCACCTGTGTGTTCAGAGCGAATTTACCTCAGTTTTTACCTCAGATTTGGGATAAAGTCATCATCACTCCTCTATGTACACTCTGTTGTAAAGGAATGGACGATAAACTGTAAAAAAGGAGATTTAATTAGTTTTTTAGTAGATTGCAGTTTAATGCTCGCGCTATAAATGATTAAGTGATGTAATATTTATTCGAATTAAACAGTTTGTGCAAAATAATATGTAAAAAACCCCATGACGTTGAGTCATAAACCTGATAATCTACTTTGTCATGTGACTAATCGTCAGGCGTTTAGATAATAATAAATACAGTGTTTCTGTCGTTCACGTACGAGTCGACTCTTTGATTCGGCTCTTTTAGGTGACTCGCGCATATTAAGCATCTGCATAAAGACATGAAGTTGAATCTGACTCTGAATGTTCGCAGGTGATCATGGGAGACTGCTTACATACCTCAGCGGACAGTTTGTCGAAATTGGTGAAATGGGCTCACAGTCATGGGACGATCTGCTCACTCATCCCAAACCTGAAGCACTTGTTGACGGAGGGAGCACACGGAAACCTGACCGCACTGTGGGGCTGCGGCGCCGGCCATGCCTATCACTGGCCCTTAACCACCTCCTGTAAAATGGTGCACAAAGATCGGCTGTGTTACGAACGAAGCAGCCGAGGGATCGGTTCCGAGTCTCTGATTCAGGGATCAGTGTCCATGCAAAGCAGCTCTACGCCGAGGTTCCACACCAGCGCCGGCAAAACGAGCAAAGGGGACTCAAACCAGACCAGAGACTCTTACGACTTCTCCAACTGCAGCGAGCCGTCTGAGATGGATGACAACACAGAGGAGCACCTGTTTGACATCGTGTGTGAATCCTCAGCCACTGATGAAGAAGGCGACTCGGAGCCCAGAATCACGCCCGGAAAACAAAGCACTAAGGGTCCGAGGTCAGACAGCTCCAATGAGCCAGGTGCAAAAAAGATCAAGCAGGAACGAGCGGAAGACTATTACACGGTGGCCAACACGCAAGCGCAGGCCACCTCAGAGGGTGCGCTGCCGTGTAGCTTCTCGCTGTCACCCAAACACACCGGTCAGATTGGTCCTTCATCTAGGTCTTCAGCACCACACAATTCACAGCTCCTGGAGGATGGAGATCTGGTAGGCGTGTCCTCCTCACCGCTGGAGAACTCATTATCATCTGTGACTAAGCACACGCCAGTAAACAGCTCACAAAGCAGAACACACATGAACTCTCACCTGAACTCTGCGACCAATCAGAGCACGTCGTCTCTGAGCCAACCAGGAAGGAGTGACATGGTGGAAGTTCTTCCTAATGGAGATTTCAGCCTTCCCTTTGAGGATCCTTCAGGTGTTGAACATCCTGAAATCGACATTTTAGCAGCACAGAGTCTCAGCACAGAGCCCAAAGATGACACAGGTAAAACTTATAATACTCTAGATAATGTTGAACTCCAGATAAACATGTATCAGGCATGCTAGTAAAACAGAACACTCGAATGACTTAACCGAGTGTTTCACCCGAGTGACTTAACCGAGTGTTTCACCCGAGTGATTTAACCGAGTGTTTCACCCGAGTGACTTAACCGAGTGACTTAACCGAGTGACGTAACCTTAGTGACTTCAGTGCCCTTAACCGAGGGTTTAACCCGAGTGTTTCACCAGTGACTAACCGAGTGACTTAAGCCGAGTGTTGCCCCCGACTTACCGAGGTGACTTAACCGAGTGAATAACTTAAACGGGAAAGGGAGTGGCTAACCGGAGTGTTTCACCCGAGTGACTTACCGGAGTGTTTCACCCCGAGTGGGGGGACTAACACACGATTGACTTACCCGAGTGTTCAAACGAGTGTTTTCAACCGAGTTGTTTCCCCGAGTGTTTCACCCGAGTGTAACCGAGTGTTTCACCCGAGTGACTTAACCGAGTGTTTACGAGTGCCGAGTGTTTCCACCCGGTGTTTTAACCGGGTTTCACCCAGAGTGTGTTTCACACGAGTGTTTTAAACGAGTTTTTGCACCCGAAGTGTTTCACCCGGGAGTGTTCAACCCGAGTGAATTAACGAGGTTTCACCCGAGTGACTTAACGAGGTGACTTAACCGAGTGTTTCACCGAGTGGGGTTTTTCACCCGCGTTGTTTTCACCCGAGGTTTTCACCCGAGTGTTTCCCGAGTGTTTCACCCGAGTGTTAACAGAGTGTCACCGCGTGGTTTCACCCGCGTGTTTCACCCGAGTGTTTCACCCGAGGTTTTCACCCGCGACAAGTGTTTTCACCCGAGTGACTTAACCGAGTGTTCACCCGGACGTTGTTTCACCCGAGTGTTCCGAGTGGTTCACCGAGTGGTTTCACCCGGTGTCACCCGAGGGTGTTTCACCCAGGTTGTTTTACCGAGGTTTTCACCCGAGTGTTTTCAACGTGTTGGAGGTGTTTCACCAAAAGTGATTTGTTATTTAAAGAGATTTTCTACTAGTGGCCAGTTTAAAGATTTAGTTTCAGTGACCATTTGATTAAATTAAATGTTGTTTTAGTGATATTTGAGTGAGTTTAAGGTGACCGGGTTTCCATCGACTGGGAATTACATTCTTCACTAGTTAATATTTGAGCAAAAAAAATAACAAAGCCAAGTTTGGGGGGGGGAACAATTCCCATGCTGTTATTTATTTCAGGAGAGCAGGGAAATTAGGGAAAATGCCCCCCATAAAAATCATCATCATTATTCATAAAAAACAAGGCCTGAGTTTAAGCATTTTCAAAATATGCCAATAGAGACCCAAATGTTTTTAACATGTCTCTCCATTATATGAGAGACAAAAAGCAGTCATTGGTAGGTTTAACTAAAACATCTTACATTTATATTTCAACGGGGAGAGAGGACCTTAAAAAGACAATGTAATACGAAGAGAGGACATAAGAGACCTGCAATACAGAAACAGAGACACTGTAATACAGAGAGAGGGGACATAAGAGACAACTGATGGGGAGAGAAAAACATCAAAGAGAGGGAAACATCAATGTGAGAGGGAAAAAGGACATCAAAGTAAAAACTGACAGTTCAAAGACACTGGAAGGGAGAGAGAACATCAATAAGACCACTGTAAACAAGACGATAAGACATCAAAGAGGGATATAAGACATCGAAGAGACACTAACAGGGAGATAGGACATAAAAAAAAATGGAGACAGGGACATCATAGAGACTGTAACAGGAAAGAGGAAATTAAAGACACTGGAAGGGAGAGAGCTTATGAAAGAAACACTTGTTACAGAAAGAGGAAGACATCAAAACATAGTATAACAGGAAAACACCCAAAGAGGGAAAGAGGACATCAAATAGGTAATGTAACAGGTAAAAAAGGACACCAAGGAGACACTGTAACAGGAAGGGATGACATAAGAGACACTGTTACAGGAAGGGTGGGAATTAATGAGACACTGGACAGGAAGGGATGAACAGGACACTGTAACGGAAGGATGGGAAATTTAATGAGACACTGTTACAACCGGAGGAAGGATGACATTAATTAAGGACACTGTGTGTAACCGGAAGAGGATGACAGATGAATGACAACATAATGGAGGCACAGGGTGTCATTAATGTAACAGGAAGGGATGACATTAAGGAAGGTTTGACATTAATGAGACACTTGTACAGGATAAACAGGAAGGGTGAACATAATGACACTAACAAGGGGGAAAAGGGATGAGGACACTGTAACAGGACGGGAAGGTGACATAATAAATGACAGACACTTTACACTCAGAGGGATGACATTAAGGAACAGGGATGACGTTCAGGAAGGGTGGATTACTGAACATTAATGACACTGGAAGGGATGTAATGACACTTAAAGAAGAGGAGACACTGTTACAGGAAGGGATGACATAATGAGACACTGTAACAGGAAGGGATGACATAATGAGACACGGTACAGGAAGGGATGACATTAATGAGACACTGTACAGGAAGGGATGACATTAATGAGAACTGTACAGAAGGGATGAATAATGGACACTGTAACAGGAAGGGAGACATTAATGAGGGACGCTGTTACAGGAAGGGATGACTTATGAGAGCTTTACAGGAAGGGAGACATTAATGAGACTGTGAAGGGAGACATAATGAGAACTAACAGGAAAGGATTGACATTAATGAGACATGTAACAGAAGGGATTGACATGGAGGGGATGACATTAAGATGACAAAGTAACAGGACCGGGATGACATTAATGAGACAAAGGTGAGACTGACTTAACAGGAAGGGATGACTAAGAGGACACTGAAGGAAGGGATGACATGAGGACACTGTAACAGGAAGGGATGACATTAATGACACTGGTACAGGAAGGGATGACATTAATGAGACCTGTTACAGGAAGGGATGACATTAATGAGACACTGTTACAGGAAGGGATGACATTAATGAGACACTGTAACAGGAAGGGATGACATTAATAATGAGACACGTTAACAGGAAGGGATGACATTAATGAGACACTGTACAGGAAGGGTGACATTAATGAGAAAGTGTAACAGGAAGGATGAAATTAATGAGACACTGTAACAGAAGGGATGAACATTAATGAGACACTGTTGACTTAGAACACTGAAGGGACATTAATGAGACCACTGTTACAGGAAGGGATGACATTAATGAGACACTGTACAGGAAGGGATGACATTAATGAGACACTGTTACTGTAACAGGAAGGGATGACATTAATGGAGACACTGTAACAGGAAGGGATGACATTAATGAGACACTGTAACAGGAAGGGATGACATTAATGAGACACTGTTACACACATAATGGACAGGGATGATGACATTAATGAGACACTGTAACAGGAAGGGATGACATTAATGAGACACTGTAACATTAAGAGACAGGGAAGTGACATTAATGAGACACTGTAACGGAAGGGATGACATAATGAGACACTGTAACGGAGGAAGGGATGACATTAATGAGACACTGTAACAGGAAGGATGACATTAATGAGGGTAACGGAAGGATGACATTAATGAGGACACTGTTACAGGAAGGGATGACATTATGAACACTGACAGAGACACTGTAACAGGAAGGAGATGACATAATGAGACACTGTAACAGGAAGGGATGACATAATGAGACACTGTAACGGAAAACAGGAAGGGATGACATTAATGAGACACTGTACACACTGTAACAGGAAGGGATGACATTAATGAGACACTGTAACAGGACGGAACAGGGATTTACAGGAAGATGACATTAATGAGACACTGTAACGGAAGGGATGACATTAATGAGACACTGTAACAGGGAAAGGGAGACATTAATGAGACACTGTAAGGGATGAACAGGAAGGGATGACATTAATGAGACACTGTAACAGGAAGGGGATGACATTAATGAGACACTGTTACAGGAAGGGATGTGACATTAATGAGACACTGTAAACAGGAAGGGATGACATTAATGAGACACTGTAACCGGAAGGGATGACATAATGAATACTGAGACACTGTAACAGGAAGGGATGACATTAATGAGACACTGTACACAGGAAGGGATGACATTAATGAGACACTGTAACAGGAAGGGATGACATTAATGAGACACTGTAACACGAATGGAAGGATGACATTAATGAGACACTGACGGAAGGGATGACATTAATGAGACACTGTAACAGAAGGGATGACATTACTGTATGATGACACTGTACAGGAAGGGATGACATTAATGAGACACGTTACAGAAGGGATGGACATTAATGGACACTGTAAACAGGAAGGGATGACATTAATGAGACACTGTAACAGGAAGGGATGACTAGATGAGACACTGTTTACAGGAAGGGATGACTAGATGAGCACTGTAACAGGAAGGGATGATACATTAAGGAAGGGAGGAACTCTGTAACTGTAAGTAAGGGATGACATAATGAGACGCTGTTACAGGAAGGGAATGACATTAATGAGACACGTAAAGGAGGTTACCGGGATGACATTAATGAGACACTGTAACAGGAAGGGATGACATTAAGAGGACACTGTAACAGGAAGGGATGACATTAATGAGACACTGGATGACAGGAATGATACACTGTACAGACACTGTAACAGGATGACATTAATGGGATGACATAATGAGACACTGTAACAGAATGAGACAGTAATGAAGGGATGACATTAATGAGACACTGTAAAAGGGATGAAATAATGGAGACAGGAAGGGATGACATTAATGAGACACTGTTACAGGAAGGGATGACATTAATGAGACACTGTAACAGGAAGGGATGACATAATGAGACACTGTAACAGGAAGGGATGACATAATGAGACACTGTAACAGGAAGGATGACATTAATGAGACACTGTTAATGAGACACTGTAACCGAAGGGATGACATTAAGAGACATTTAAGAAGGAGCATTAATGAGACACTGTTACAGGAAGGGATGACATTAATGAACACTGACAGAAAGGGATGACATTAATGAGACCACTGTAACAGGAAGGGATGACATTAATGAGACACACTGTTACAGGAAGGGATGACATTAATGAGGGACACTGTAACAGGAAGGGATGACATTAATGAGACACTGTTACAGGAAGGGAACTGAGGACATTAATGGACACTGTAACAAAACAGGAAGGGATGACATTAATGAGACACTGTACAGGAAAGGATGACATTAATGAGACACTGTTACAGGAAGGGATGACATTAATGAACACGTAACAGAGGACACTGTAAGGAAGGGATGACATTAATGAGACACTGTAACAGGAAGGGACATTAATGACATTAATGAGACACTGTAACAGGAAAGGGATGACATTAAGAGACACGTTACAGATGACATTAATGAGACACTGTAACAGGAAGGGATGACATTAATGAGACACTGTAACAGGAAGGGATGCATTAATGGAGGATACATTAATGAGGACACTGTAAACAGGAAGGGATGACATTATGAGACACTGTTACAGGAAGGGATGACATTAATGAGACACTGTAACAGGAAGGGATGACATTAATGAGACACTGTACAGGAAGGGATGAACCATTAATGAGACACTGTAACAGGAAGGGATGACATTAATGAGACACCTGTAACATTAATGAGACATGGAAGGGATGACATTAATGAGACACTGTAACAGGAAGGGATGACATTATAATGAGACACTGTAACAGAACAGGGGATGACATTAATGAGACACTGTAACAGGAAGGGAATGATGACATTAATGAGACACTGTAACAGGAAGGGATGACATTAATGAGGACACTGTAACCGGAAGGGATGACATTAATGAGACACTGTAACAGGAAGGGATGACATTAATGAGACACTGTTACAGGAAGGGATGACATTAATGAGACACTGTAACAGGAAGGATGGACACACTGTAACAGGAAGGGATGACATTTAATGAGACACTGTAACAGGAAGGGATGACATTAATGAGACCCTGGACACTGTAACAGGAAGGGATGACATTAATGAGACACACTGTTACAGGAAGGGATGACATTAATGAGACACTGTGTTACAGGAAGGGGATGACATTAATGAGGACACTGTAACAGGAAGGGATGACATTAATGAGACACTGTAACAGGAAGGGATGACATTAATGAGACACTGACAGAACTGTTAACAGGAAAGGGATGACATTAATGAGACACGTAACAGGAAGGGATGACATTAATGAGACACTGTTACAGGAAGGGATGACATTAATGAGACACTGTTACAGGAAGGGATGACATTAATGAGACACTGTTACAGGAAGGGATGACATTAATGAGACACTGTTACAGGGTGAAGGGATGACATTAATGAGACACTGGTAACATTAAGAGACACTGGGAAGGGATGACATAATGAGACACTGTAGACAGGAAGAGACTGTAACGGGACAGGAAGATGATGACATTAATGAATGAGACACTGTTACAGGAAGGGATGACATTAATGAGACACTGTTACAGGAAGGGATGACATTAATGAGACACTGTAACAGGAAGGGATGACATTAATGAGACACTGTAACAGGAAGGGATGACATTAATGAGAACTGACATAACAGGAGAAGCCAAAATCCAATTTCTCCCAACAGGACAGACAGTAATAGGGAGTAAGTTAATCCTGACTGGTTAAGAGCCTTTTTTTGGGGCCCAACAATGGTAACTTGGTGGTGCTGGGAATTTAACACAAAATCGTCTAATTAGCAGGCCACCTTAAAAACTGAGCCACCACGTCCAAAAAAACATGATTTAGGTCATTTATGTATCCGAATCCAGAAGTGTGGACAGACGCTGAAAGGTCGATTAATAAAAGTCGAGTTGTCCCAGTAAATTTCCCCTTTTTCTCAAGTCGCTCTATGGATGTTTTTAATTTCACTCCAGATGACAAACGGACGCCGTGCTTTCTGACGGCAACATATAAAGCGGTGAGTTTAGTTGTTTTTTTTTTTATTACCTGATTATTTTTGCTTGGAGTATTTTGCTCTGCAGTGTGTGTTGTCCAACTGATGTGTGTAAACTCTGATTTTAATGTTTCAGGTTTGGACTGAAGATGTAAAGCTCCTGAATGCCTCTCAGGGTTAGTTGTGAAAGACTTTTCTGTTATATCTCAGTTGTAGTAAACTTTTTAGCTTTTTGTATTTTAAGGAAAGTAATTTGGATGAAGCTTCGCATAATTGCAAATAAAACCTTTCCAATTTCATTGTTGAAAATGTTTTTCTTACTTTGGGGATATCTAACAACCGCAGTACTTATCATGTATCTGGTGCGGATGGTGTGGAGTTATTAATTAAACAAAATGTCCAACAGTCTCATCTGACATGCACATGATTCAGCATCTCTGTCTTTTTTTTAAATTTCACCCAGTAATTGTGGTTAATGTGGCTGTGATGTGGTTCGAGCTGAATCCAGTGTTAAACTTGATCGCAGGATGTTTGAACTCGGAGGAACCCTTTTGGCCGTCCACCTCGGAGCTCTGTCCCGACACCGAGAGTCATTCAGAAGTAAGGAAGCAGCTGGAGGATTACATCACCAGCGTGGGTAAGATTCAGATTTGAATAATTCAGTCACATTTTTTGTGATTTTTTTTAACAGTTAAAGTTATCTAATTTTTAACAATATTTTATTATTGTGTTTTTGTTTGTTGAGATTTTGCAACACTGCGGAACCTCCAGGGGGTCATCTCCCGGGTTTTGAGGGTACACGAGCAGAACCGCATGCAGGCTCGCAGCCCTCCTCGTCCCGGAGATCAGGAACTGTTTCCAGGTTCCGGACTTTTCCTCCCCCCGTATAAACTGGCCTGCATCCACCAGGAGTCTCGTCAGGACAGCATGCGACTCTTCCACCTGCTGTTTGAGCACTTCTTCACCGAGGAGGACCTCATCGGGGCTGTGGCTTTTGGGAAGAGAGGCAAAGTGCCAGACGGGAAAAAAATCCTGGACCGGAGAAAAGTTGACGGGATTATATGTAAGCCGTTTATCAGTACGCAGAGTTCTAAATTACGATTGTTTAGAAGGTGTTGAGGAATTTATTCACGGTTTCACCCTGACCACCTAAAACTATTCTAAAATTATAATGGCGAAAAACAATTACATTTACATTTACATTTGGAGCATTTAGCAGACGCTCTTGTCCAGAGCGCAGCAGTGGAGTGGTGTGTGAAAACTTTGGTAGGTTGAAAAACAACACGTGCAGCTGCATTCTGAATCATCTGCAGAGGGCGAATAGCACAATTTTACTGTTACTGTGGCGAAATTCACCATTTTTCTTTAATGAGGACATCAAAGAGATACTGTGACAGAGAAAGGACATCAAAGAGATACTGTGACAGAGAGGGGACATCAAAGAGATACTGTGACAGAGAGAGGACATCAAAGAGATACTGTGACAGAGAAAGGACATCAAAGAGATACTGTGACAGAGAGAGGACATCAAAGAGATACTGTGACAGAGAGAGGACATCAAAGAGACAGTGTAACAGGAAAATAGGACATCAGAGATACTGTAACAGGGAGAGAGGGCATCAGAGAGATACCAACAGGGCGAAAGGACATCAAAGAGACAGTGTAACAGGGAGAGGGAACATGAAAGAGACACTAGAAAAGGCATAGAGGACATCAGAGAGAAATAGTAAGATGAAGAGAAGATATGAAACACTCTATAACGGGGAGAGAGGACAGCAGAGAGACACAGTAACAGGGAGAGAGAACATCAAAGACACAACCTAAGCTGCGGTTTTAGAGATGTCTTTAACACCTGATCACTATTCAAAAAGAGAGATGAATGACATGTAGATAATGTAAAGATGATGAAATGAAAATAATAATAATTTTTTTAATGACATCCTTTTCATTCTTCACAGCTTACATCCTGCGCTGTTCTGCGATGGACGGGTGGACACCGGTGGAATCGGCCAAGTTAAAAAAAGCGTGCATCAACAAGTGCAGACTGAGAATCGGGCAGAGGAAGAAGTTGGCTCAGGAGTCGTACCTGTTCCACAAGTCTGGTTCATCGTATATCTGAGACACGCAGGGAAACCTGTGGAATTTAGGCTGTTCCCTCTTTGTGGTGTGTCTCGTGTGTTAGTGATGCGTGCGCTGGAAAACACTTCTGTAGCAATAGAACCATCCCAATCTCCAGTATCTGAAGTCTAACAGCTGGTTCATTTTTATTTCCAGATGTTCTGAAAAGTGAAATAAAAAAAAACATTTGTTTGGACATTTCTTTGGATAAGATTTCTTCACACTACAGATTTTTTTCTGCAGTGTTTGGTTCTTGATGATTTTCTGTCAGGTCAGTAACACTAACCAGAACCAGAAGTCCATTCATCAGGATACTGTGTGTGTGTGTGTGTGTGTTTTTTCTACTGCCTGAAAAGTGTTTTAAGGTTATTTGCTTTATACAGAAAGGAATGGATTTGTTCAGTATCTGCAGTGTTTTTCTCTCCTTATAATCAACAGAATTGTGTCCTTTTCTCATCATGAACTAATTAATCAGGAGGTTAAAAATACTCCTGCCTTGTACATGTACATGAGCTCACAGATGCCTGTGATTGGCCGTTGCTCCTGTGATTGACAGGAGACAGGTCTCACTGAGAGAGAACCAAAAAAACTAAATTTGTCCTTTTATAAGTTAAACATAAAAATAAATAATCACTTTGAGTTTCTGAGCAGAGAGAAGAGACGACCCGCAGGTATTTTCAGCTTTTTTTATAAAAAATCCTTAGTGATGATCAGCATATTTTATTATCTATAATAAATGTTGGGAATGTTTTCTGGAGTAACCGCTCTGGATTTCCGCTTTAATGGATGAATCGTAAATATTCCGTCTCGTTTGAGTTTATTGGCATGCAAACTGATGTTTTAGAAAGATTTGTTATTTTATAACTGTACAGAAATGCAGGATTCTCTGATCTGTGCCGCTCCAGTTAATGTTCCGTTTTTCTTTACTGATCTTCATATTGTGCAGTTTTAGGTTTATGTTGCGTGTGACGATCTGCAGGTACGTCACGTCCGTCCCTTTTTTCCCTTGGTGAAGTGTATCAGTCCTGTAGCTCTGAGCTCCTAAAGCTGTCGGTTCTCAGCAGAACGTTTCCATGGAGACGAGCGACTATGAGTCACAGCTACAGTCAGGATTTCTATTTCTGTGTAAAGAATCACTTTTGATATGGACGCACTGTCGGATTTTAGGATTTTATTTTTTAACAAATGGTTTAAATAAAAATCACTGAAAAAAAGTTTCATTATTTTGTCTTTGTTTTAAAGCTGAACATTTTTATGTCATGATGATAAAATATTTGAAATCTTAAGTATGATGTGAGGGTCTGTGTAGATTTGTGTTCAGATCTTTACCATTGCGTGTGTGTGTGTGTGTGTGTGTGTGTGTGTGTGTGTGTGTCAGTGTCTCCTGCCAGGTGAGATTGAACGTCTGGGTGAAACCATCAGCAGCCTGAAGCAGGATAAAGAACTGCTGCAGTAAAAGCATATGTTGGGTGAACCATCAGCAGGAAACTCTGCACCAAAAAAGCTGAGCTCATCTGTGAGTTCCTCCAGGATCAACTCCGCCCAGGTACACACCCGAACATCTGCTGCAATCGAACACGGATAAACATCTCACAGGAGCAGTCATAATGTTAAGACACGGGCGTCCAATCTCGGTCCTGGACTGTGTGTGTGTCCTGCAGAGTTTAGCTCCAAATTGCCTCAACACACTTACCTGTACGTTTCATGTCTACCCAGCAAGATCTTGATTAGTTGGTTCAGGTGTGTTTAATTAGGATTGGAGCTAAACTCTGCAGGACATGACATCATAAACACGCTCTAAAAGGGAGGAAAGACATTAAAGAGACCCTAAGAAACACACAGTTAATGATGTAATAAGGTAACGTGAATGTAGTGATGTTACATGGTAACAGTAGTGTAATGGTGTAACGTACGCATCATCTATATCTATGAAAGCTGAAAATACAGTCTATCACAGGTTCTGCACTGTAGATCAGCAGGAGTATCAATGTGTGTGTGTGTTTAAAGTAGTTAAACAATCTGTTGTGTCTTTCTGTCAGATAAAAGACGAGTTTCTTCCTCCAGCCAGATGGAGGCGGGAAGTTCTCATCAGCTGATCAGCTCGTTTCCTGATGAAGGAGCTCAGTTCGAGTCCCCAGCACTGTTTGACTCTTTCGAGGAGGTGGAGCTTCACCCACTGGACAGACAGAGAACCATCAAGATCTCCTCCAAGAGGAACCGGGATGGAGAGAACACCCGTGTCCGGAGTACGTGAAGCTTTAACACACAGTCATGGGCTTGGAGGTGGATGGTGGGGGGGGGATGGGGAAATCCACTTAATCCATTAACCCACATCAGGAGCTCCACACTGGTCACTGCAGCTCTTCAGATGCAGTTTCTATTAATGATCTGAAGAGCAGTAAGACGTGTCTCAGTGTTGCATGTTTTTGTGACAGGAAATGCAGTGTGTAGATTAAAAACACACCACATTCAGATCAGTGTGTAAGTCAGGGGTGTCCAAACAGTCCTGGAGTGTGTGTGTCCTGCAGAGTTTAGCTCCAACTTGCCTCAACACACCTACCGTTCAGGTTAGGTACAATTAGCATTGTAGCTAAATTCTGCAGGACACCCCGACCCGCCAGGATCGAGATTGGACACTGGTGGAAACACTAAAATGCAGCATGAGACGTTAGTTTCTTATTATTCTGTTAATGGTGGTCTGGTTGGTGATCTGGTGGTGTCTGTGTTGGATTCAGTAACCCGTGTTCTTGTCTTTTCCCCGTAGTGAAGAATGTGGTGGGTGTGATCGCGCGCTACATGACGGCACTGCAGGAATTCCGCCGCAGCGTCTCCATGAAGGTGGCGTTCGACCGGGTGGGCGTGGACCGGAACACCATCTCCAGGACGGCGGCCATCGCAGAGCTGAGTCTGGCAGCACCGGAGGTTTTCCACGCTTTGCCTCCGTGGGACGAGAAGGAGGAGACGCTGGCACACTACGCCGTGAGGTGCAGACAGGCCATGGACGAGAACATCAAAGCCAAGATCAAAGCCATGAAGGCCAGAGGAGAGCTCTTACCCATCGTCAGCAAATAAAACACCCAGCACGACATCACCGCGCTCACAACATGGGTTAGAACTGAACCCCTCCTGACCTTTAAACTCTTCTTCAGTCCATCAGCATTCACACTACAGTATCAGACCCAACAGCGTTCCTGTTCATTTAGTGTCAGATGTGGACCAGTGTCGACCTCACAATTACACACACACACACACACACACCTCTTAAAGTGTTAACCTGCATGCTTAGCTCACTCACACACTATTTTACTTTATACACACGCCTGCAATAATAAAATGTTTCTATTAAACGATCATTTTTTAAGGTTGTTATTTAAAAAAAAAACTTAGTGGTAGTTCAGTGGTTAAAATGCTAACTGGAAGATCGGGGTGTGAGTTTCATTCCCAGCACCACCAAGCTACCATTGTTGGGCCCCTGAGTAAGGCCCTTAAACCCCCACTGCTCAGTTGGATAAATATAATAAATGTAAGTCACTCTGAATGAGGGCGTCTGACAAACGCTGTAAATGATTAAAGTCTGTTTAAATATGCTAATTATAACCACGCCCACCTCTAAACCCCACCCCTTCCTCTAACCGTTCGCATTAACTCTAACTTGAGCGGTCCTTCATTTGCATATTTCACTCTGATTGGTTCTTATACTTTATAGAGCAAAAACTTCCCAACAAATCTCCCACTTCCGATAATCTGTGTTTTAATTAAGAGTTAATCAGAAATTTCATTTCATTAAACAAACAATAAAAACCTGCAGCTGTTTTATCTGTTCGAGTTATTAAACCTCGCAGTTTAATGATAAAGGAAACATCTGGAAACACCTGTAATTATTGTAACTATTGAACGGTTATTTATTAATAACCGATTAGAACAGAATGATTTTTTTATCTGCTTTTACTGGTGATTCAAACCGGCAGAGGAGAAAAAACGCCCAATAATCAGTGTGTGTGTTATTGTGTGTTATCAGTGTGTGTTTAGTGATCAGTGTGGTGTGTTATTGATCAGCGTGTGTTTTATTGATCAGTGTTTGTTTATTGATTATTGATCAGCGTGTGTTTTGATCAGTGTGTGTTATTGATCAGTGTGTGTTATTGATCAGCGTGTGCGTTATTGATCAGTGTGTGTTATTGATCAGCGTGTGTGTTATTGATCAGTGTGTGTTATTGATCAGCGTGTTATTGATCGTGTTATTGTGTGTTATTGATCATGTGTGTGTTTATTGATCAGTGTGTGTTATTGATCAGTGTGTGTGTTATTGATCAGTGTGTGTGTTATTGATCAGCGTGTGTTATTGATCAGCGTGTGTTATTGATCAGTGTGTGTGTGTGTGTGTTATTGATCAGCGTGTGTGTTATTGATCACGTGTGTGTTATTGATCAGTGTTGTGTGATCAGTGTTGTTATTGATCACGTGTGTGTATTGATCAGTGTGTGTGTTGTGTGTTATTGATCAGTGTGTGTGTTATTGATCAGTGTGTGTTATTGATCAGTGTGTGTTTTGATCATGTGTGTGTTTATTGATCAGTGTGTGTTATCAGTGTGTGTGTTATTGATCAGCGTGTGTGTATTGATCAGTGTGTGTTATTGAATCAGAGGTGTGTTGTGTTGGTTATTGATCAGTGTGTGTGTTATGTCAGTGTGTGTTATTGATCAGTGTGTGTTGTTGATCAGCGTGTTATTGATCAGTGTGTGTTATTGATCAGTGTGTGTTATTGATCAGTGTGTGTTATTGATCAGTGTTGTTGATCAGTGTGTTTTATTGATCAGTGTGTTGTTATTGATCAGTGTGTGTGTATTGATCAGTGTGTTTATTGATCAGTGTGTTGTTATTGAATCAGCGTGTGTGTTATTGATCGCAGCGTGTGTTTAATAATCAGCGGGTGTGTGTTATTGATCAGCGGTGTGTGTTATTGTTATTGTGTTTATATGTGATCAGTGTGTTATTGTCATGTGTGTGTGTTAAATGAATCAGCGTGTGTGGGGATTGATCAGCGTGTGTTATTGATCAGTGTGTGTTATTGATCAGCGTGTGTTATTGATCAGTGTGTGTTATTTTCGGTGTGTGTTATTGATCAGCGTGTGTTATCCAGTGTGTGTTTATTGATCGTGTGTTATTGATCATGTGTTATCAGTGTGATCAGCGTGTGTTAATAATCAGCGTGTTGTGTTATTGATCAGAGTGTGTTATTGTCAGCGTTTGATCAGCGTGTGTTATGATCAGTGTGTGGTATCAGCGTGTGTTATTGATCAGCGTGTGTTATTGATCAGCGTGTGTTAATAATCAGTGTGTGTGTGTTATTGATCAGCGTGTGTTGATAATTAGTGTGTGTTATTGATGTGTGTGTGTGTTATCGATCAGTGTGTGTGTGTTATCGATCAGTGTGTTTTTTTCTCTCTCTGTTTTAATTCTGCTGTTAAAGTCCTTAAATGGGTTTTGGGGGTTTTTCCTCCTCGTCACTCCGCATCGAGTCTGGGCAGCACCGGGAGAATCAGATTTCCGAAAGACGAGTCCTGTGTGATGAAGTATCCCGAGGAATGCGCATGCGCGTGCTGAAACAACACACACACACACACACACATTCAGCTGCTGAAGCTTTCAGAAAAACCTGCCAGTCAGTGAAACTTTACCTGTAAAGCTGCTTTCTGCTGCGCGGCGATGTGCTGCTGCTCGGCGTGATCCCGAAACTCCTTTACCGGTGGTCTGGACAGAGGAATCCTAACACACACACACACACACACACACACAGAGGAATACAGAACACTGCCTATAATCAGACCGCAGATTAAATTAGATCGAATCCCCTCATAGAGCCGAGTGACACGCGGAATAAAACCCAGTCAGTGTTTTAGAAAAGGTGTCAATTCTCACGTGGCTCCAGGACTGTTTACGGACTGATTCTGGATCAGGCGCCGCTTCTCTTTATCCAATTCCGCTAAAATCGCCACACGGTTTTTATTCTGAAACCCTAAAACAGGAGAGAGAGAAAAAAAGAAGAAACGGATCTAAAGAATAACCTTTAACAATAAACCAGTAAATCATAATGGGAAACCTTTAAAAAGTGCAGTTCAGTTTCTACAGATCAGATTCTGGGATGTGATTAAAGAAATTCATTAATAAACTGATGTAAACAGAAAGCTGAGTTTGCTCGTTAACACATTTCCTAAACACGAATCGGTACCTTGTCCCGGCGGGTTTGACGCCATTGTTGAGTTTCCGTTAATTTATATTTTCGGTGTGATAAATTTAGGAATCAGTCCAAATTAAAAAAAAAAACACCTTAATATATTTAAATCACGCTTTGTTTATAGCGCTGAAATCTCTTCTTCTGCGTTCTCCGAGTTTGTGTCCTGACGCTCAGCACTGACACCCAGCGGACAGGAGGAGTTAATTAACCACTAATACTGACACCTAGCGGACAGGAGAAGTTAATTAACCACTAATACCTGACACCTAGAGGACAGGAGGAGTTAATTAACCACTAATACGACACCTAGCGGACAGGAGGAGTTAATTAACCACTAATACTGACACCTAGCGGACAGGAGGAGTTAATTAACCACTAATACTGACACCTAGCGGACAGGAGGAGTTAATTAACCACTAATACTGCCACCTAGAGGACAAAAATAAAACATATTTCAAGTTAAACAAATAAACGGTTATTTTTCTACTGCTTAAAAGTAACAATTACTAAAATAAAATAAAAGGATTTACAGGCTCGCGGTCGGACGGTGGTCATTGCACACAGATACGACAGACAGCTGTATCGTTATTCTGTTATACATTTACATGTACAACATTGGGCAGGCGTCCTTATCCAGAGCGACTTACATTTGTCTCCTTTATACAACTGGGCAATTGGGGGTTAAAGGCCTTGCTTAGGGGTCCAACAGTCCAACACCTTAACCACTGAGCTACCACCCTCCTCTCATTTCATTAAAATAAACTCAAATAAAAGGATGGATGTATATTTTCTGTTGCTTTTTATTTATATTTAAAGGAGAAGCAGGTGGAACAGAGTACCAGGAAGAAGCAGTGAATATAAATGTTCCATTATTTTGAACTTTACTCATCTTTACATTGTTTCTTAATCTTTTTTTCTGGAACATCTGAAGGCTGAAGGATGTTAAAGTCAGACACCAGAGATATGATTGGTCAGGTAAAGGAACATGAAGCCAATCAGAGGCAGGGAAGGGCGGGACAATTCGGTAGTCTAGGTAACAGAACGATAATTATAGGTGGACGTGATGTGCCGCTCACTCCAACTGACGAGGTGGATGAGAATCTCATGTTATCCTCAGACTCCACACTCACTCCAGGTTTAGGTTCTCCCAGATGTTCCGGTCTTGAAGCTGCTTTTCTTCCTCATGAACATTTTTTTTTGTGGGAAAAAAATTAGGTTTTCTTGTTGGATCAAAAACTGAAATATTTAACTTAAAATATTAAATAATCTTATAATGAGTTGTTTAAAATCTCTGTCACCTCACACTGAAACCCTGTGCTGAGCCCTGAATTGGTGTGTGTGTGTGTGTGTGTGTGTGTGTAGTACAGCAGAAACGAGACAGACAGGTAGAGGAAACGTAGGTGTTTAGTAATGATTTCACATCAGCAGGAAGTCAGTCCGCGCAAATGGAGGAATAAATCCCACTGTGTCCTGAACAGGGTGAGGGTGAGGGGCAGGGGCAGGGGCAGGACTCCATACTGAATATAACCATGATTACTGAAACTGAACTCATCAGACTGACGCCTCAAAGAGAAAGAAAAGAAGAACAATGTTTGATTGCTGCATTTAAAATGAGGCCAATAAGCATAAAAAGGAGTTTTAAAATCATTTCCACTCTATACAAGTGTTCTGTGCACACACACACACGCACACGCGCACGCACACACGCACACACACGCACACACACGCGCACGCACACGCAGATTACACTGGCAGACATTGCAATTTGCAATATAAAGTTTGTCTCTGCATGTCCTCTTTAACTCGGAGCACACACACACGCACACACGCACGCACACACACGCACACACCGCACGCACACACGCGCACAGCAAATAGAAATCAGACTCTGTATAAAAACACCAGCTCTGCCCAGAGTTTGTTGGAGGAAGAGAGTTCAGTTCCTGGCCCTGTGTGTGTGTGTGTGTGTGTGTGTGTGTGTGTGTGTGTGTGTGTGTGTGTGTGTGTGAGGTTCTAGCAGTGGATGGAGTGTGTGTCTGTCTTGGCTTTGGCAGCAGAGCTGATGATTCTGCGCAGACAGTGACCGAACTCCTCCAGGATCAGTCGCTCTGCTGTGGCCTGCGGCTGCTCCTGCTGCTCTGCTTTCCTCGCCTGTTCCAGGAGACACTCGCACGTCGCCTCGGCAACCTCCTTCGTTACAAAGGTGTACGGCAACCTGGGGGGGGGGGGGGGGGGGGTGGGGGGGGGGGTGGAGTTAGACAAAATGTCTATTGAAGGGGTTGGCAATACTTTAGCTCAACACAGGAGAGTAAAAGCAGTAACTGAGCGTCCGTACTTCCCGCCGCCGCTGCTGAGGGCCGGGGTGGTCCTGGTCAGCAGGTCTGAGATCTGAGAGGACAGTTTGGTCTTGGCGGCGGTTTGCTGTTGCACTCGGACCTCCGCCGCATCAGCCAGGTGCATCAGCGTCTTCCTCTCAGGACTCTCCTCAAAGTTCTTACAGCCCACACACTTACAGATAGACGAGCACATGATCTTCGCCTGGGACGGACAGAGGAGAGGAAAGAGAGAGAGAGAGAGGAGAGAGAGAGGAAGAGCGAGAGAGAGAGGAAGAGAGAAGAAGAGAGGAGAAAGGAGGGAAGAGAGAGAGAGGAAGAGAACAGAACAGAGAGAGAGGAAGAGAGAGAGAGAGAGAGAGAGGAGAGAGAGAGAGTAGAGAAGAGAGAGAGAGAGAGAGAGAGAGAAGAGAGAGAGAGAGAGAGAGAGAGAGAGAGAGAGAGAGAGAGAGAGAGAGAGAGAGAGAGAGAGAGAGAGAGAGAGAGAGAGAAGAGGAGGGAGAGAAGAGAGAGAGAGAGAAGAGAGAGAGAGAGAGAGAGAAGAGAGGAGAGAGAGAGAGAGAGAGAGAGAGAGAGAGAGAGAGAGAGAGAGAGAGAGAGAGAGAGAGAGAGAGAGAGAGAGAGAGAGAGAGAGAGAGAGAGAGAGAGAGAGAGAGAGAGAGAGAGAGAGAGAAGAGAAGAAGAGAGAGAGAGAGAGAGAGAAGAGAGAGAGAGAAGAGAGAGGACGACAAGGGAGAGAAGTAGAAGAGAGGAAGAGAGAGAGAGAGAGGAAGAGAGAAGAGAGAGAGAGAGAGAGAGAGAGAGAGAGAGAGAGGAGAGGAGAAGAGAGAGAGAAGAGAGAAGAGAAGAGAGAGAGAGAGAAGAGAAGAGAGATAGAGAGAGAGAGAAGAGAAGAGAGAGAGAGAAGAGAGAGAAGAGAGAGAGAGGAGAGAAGAGAGGAGAGAGAAGAGAGAAGAGGAAGAGAGAGAGGAGAGAGAAGAGAGAAAGAAGAGAGAGAAGAGAGAAGAGAGAAGAGAGAGGAAAGAGAGAGAAGAGAGAGAGAGAGAGAGAGAGAGAGAGAGAGGAGAGAGAGAGAGAGAGAAGAAGAGAAGAGAGAGAAGAGAAGAGAAGAGAAGAGAGAAAAGAGAGAGAGAGAGAGAGAGAGAGAGAGAGAGAGAGAGAGAGAGAGAGAAGAGAGAGAGAGAGAGAGAGAGAGAGAGAGAGAGAGAGAGAGAGAGAGAGAGAGAGAGGAGAGAGGAAGAGAAGAGAGAGAGAGAGAGGAGAGAGAGAGAGAGAGAGAGAGAGAGAGAGAGGAAGAGAGAGAGAGAGAGAAAGAGAGAGAGAAAAAAGTATCACAGATCAAAGCAAAAATATAAGTGGAGTTCAGTCCCTCCAGGATTCACTATGATGCATTCTGTCCCACTTCATCCAATCACAGTCAGTTTTTGCACAGTTGACCAATCATTGTTAAGCCCCGCCCAAAACTTAACTACGATGCCACCATTTACAGCATTTGGCAGATGTCCTTATCCAGAGCGACTTACATTTATCTCTTTTATACAATTGAGCAATTGCAGGTTGAGGGCCTCACTCAGGGGCCCAACAGTGGCAGCTTCGTGGAGCTGGGAATCGAACCCACAATCTGAAAATGTTAATGTTTAATCTTAAAATAAAATGTGCCATAAAGTCTGTAACTCAAACTGACCATGAAAAGAGCAGTAAAATCCCGGAGGAACCGAACAAACATCTCACTGAGGGAAAAACCCGCAGATTCTTCACTGTTTTCTGCCACCAGAAGTTAATTGATGAGACGTAATGATTAATTCATTCCTAATTATTGATTAAAGAAACTGAATGAAATACCCGCGTCCGGTTCAGAGTTTTGGGATTGAGAGTAAATCTGGTATAGACGGCGTTCGTGTCAGTCGTCTCACTCACCTCATAACACTCGCAGTAATTTTTTAAACAGCCGGATTTTTTACAGTTGCAGCCTTTACTGTGTCTCCGCTCCGCCTCGCCTTCTTTCCCTTTACCGATCTTCGGTTTAAAGGCCACCGGGTTTCTGTCCAAACACGCCTGAAACCGTCACATACCACAAATCATCATCATCATCATCAGTTCTTCATCATGATGTATTATCATCCTGTGGCTTTCTGATCCAGCCCTTTCCACCCTCCTCCGCACACCTTGATGGCTTTGAGGCGGTCACTCTCGTGGTCCAGGTTGTTGAAGCAGTTCACGCAGTTGCAGTTGTTACAGAATTCTCCGTTGGCGAAGCAGTCGCAGTATCTAACAGAGAGACAGAGCAAAGGGATGAGGTGGGGCTTCACAGACACCAGGAGAAAGTGTGATGGAGGAGAAGGTGTGTAAGGGAGCAGATTTATGCTGCTGCAGCACACGTACAGTTTCAAACACTGAGACTTGGTGCAGTTACAAGGCTTCCGTGGTCTGGATGTCGTCTCTGATGGAGATAAACTGCAAAAAAGTTACAATTTTTTATTGTTTTTAGGCGTTTTGTTGAAATAAACGTCTGAGATTCCTGTAAATCACAGCAGCACAATAAACACTTTGTAAAACAGTCTGTCTCTCTCCATCTCTCTCGCCCCGTCTGTCTCTCGCCCCGTCTGTCCATGCAATTAATTATGATCAACTAAATTCCTAACGATTATTTATTGATTAGTTACACCTATCCTGAGTGCAGAACCTCACTTCAACCAGGCAGATTCCTGTAGGGTTAAGTGTGTGTGTGTGTGTGTGTGTGTTACCCGTTCAGAGGAAGTCTGGCCTGTGTCTGGATGGAACTTGGGGTAGAAAAACCAGAGCTGCTGGCTAAAGTCACAAATGTGGACTGCTGGAGCTGCGACACAAACCACAATCGATAAGATGACATAAGTCACGAGCTGGTCTGCTCACTAGCAGCACACCTGACACACACTCTCACCTGTGTGACGTACTGGGCCGGCAGCACGGCGTAGCCCATGTTGCCCGAGCCTGCAGCCGGGGCGAGCACAGTGCCAGGGGGCAGGTTGGTGAGGTTGGGTTGGATCTGAGGGAGCGGAGCAGCAGGCATGATGAGCCGCTGCTGCGTCTGACTGCCGCTCACCACCTGAGCTGCCGAGGTCATGGGCTTGGGCACCACCTGAGTGGGTAAAGACAATAAAGAGCAAAGTCTTTGCTTTAACTCTATAGTGAGGAATAGGGTGGGGGTTAAACGGGTCATAGTCTAGATTTGGGTAGGGCAAAATGATGGGATGGATTATCAGTCAGTCAGTTAACTGAGCAAAGTGAGGTAACCTGTTTAACAGTCTGAGCGGGAATGATGGGGACAGACATCCTTACTGCAGCCGTGTTCATCACCATGGACTTGGCTAAAAGAGCAAAATCATAAAAATAAATCAATCAATCCTAAATAAGAGGCATAGACCTACCACATTCCCCACCAGTGTGAGTGTGTGTATACCAGGTTGGATGGTGGTGGGGTTGGTGGTGGTGCTGGCATTGGCTGTCTGGGCAGTGTTCCCAGTGGTGGCTGTGACCAGACGGACATAATGGAAGCGGCTGCCAGGCACCTGGATCTGTTGCACGTTAGGGGGCGTGGCCAATGGGATAATGGTCTTAAACTGAGGTGTGTTGACTCCACCCACTGCCACAGCCTGCACCGGCTTCACTGTCTGTAAGAGGAGTAAGGGGGAAAAAAAAACCCCCAGCAGATTTACATTCCACCAGGCGAGTCACTCACACTCACAGTTAGGTTAAATAAATATATATCACTAACATTCCACTGTGTCTGAGTATATATATATGTTAGTGTGTACATTTTTGAAAAGCATGTGATTTGAGGATGAGCTCTAATGGTCTTCGTTAGATTCTCATTTTATTGTTCTCCCTCTAGTGGACAACATTAGTATCACAGACTTCCTCTGATTCCGGGTGAAATTATTCAGTGATTAAATTCACATTGAACGCAAACGCAATCATTTATAATACATTTATTACATTTAATTTTAAAAGAAACTTTTTTAACTATTTTAGTTAGCAATAATATGACATTATCACCATCAGATACTTCATTACAGTCCTGCATTAATAACAGTTTAATTTTTTTAGTTTTTAGTATTTTTTAACCCTTAAATATTCACAGCTCCATCTGGTCTCTTAAAAAGTGAGCGCTGATGAATAAATCAATGACAGCGACACTCCAAAATGTTCTAACAAACAGTTTAACAGTAAGACATTAAACGCTGTTTCTGCTGATGACAGGATGATGTGATGCCTGTGTATGTGTGTGTGTGTGTGTGTGTGATACCTGAGCAGTGGACTGACTGCTTCCTGCTTTGGCTGGGGAAGTAGGTGTTTGCTGCACGGTGAGAATCTGCTGCCCTAGAGCCACGTTCAGAGGCACAGCCACCGGTTTCTGAGGTGAGTTCGGAGGCTGAGCGGTTACTGTGACCTGTACCACCAAGAACACAGCAGCGCTTAGATCCAGGCTGATTAATCAATCTCTCATTAAACAATGAAAATCCACCCTAAACGGTGTGCGTTTTAGGGTGGAGCTTTGCACTAAACACGGTGTGGGTGAAGGACAGAGCAGGAGCACCTTGCTGGGAGATTTGAGAGGAGAAATGGCCACTTTGCTGTTGCTGCTGGAGCAGAGACTCTGTGGTGTGGTGCTGATGGTCTCGCCGATGGTGATGGTGCGTGGAGGGGTCACCGGAGTACTCTGAGTCAGAACCCGTCCTGTGGAAGAGGACAGGAACAGCTGAATAAAAATGACTGAATGAGTGAGAGCACATTCGTGTGTGTATAGTCTTGGTGTGGAGCACCAATGTATGGTGTTATTGTGCTCCGGGTGTCCTGGGTTTGATTCTCAGGTCAACAACTTCAGAAAAAAAAAGGTTTGGGGGGAAAAAAAGACCTCTTTCTATCTCCCACCACAGTTTTAATCTAAATAAATAAGAAAGATAAAAAAAAATGGGATAATAAATCGTTCCTGTCAGACTCCTCCCTGCAGTCTTTATACACACGTTTTAGGTAACTCACCTGTGACCACCGGAGTGACGGTAGCTTGGCTGGTCAGGCTCTTGTTGTTCAGAGCTTTGGTGATGATAAGCTTGGTGATCATGGGTCCTGCTGTGGAGACTGGGTTTTTTTTCGTGATCTGTTGAAAGCGGGATTTAAAAAAAAACAGTCAGAATTTATTTATTATTATAAACAAAAGGTAACATGGAAATGAGCAAGTGAGAACGGGAACTTTAAATCTCTCTATTACACACACACACACACACACACACACACACACACACCTGTACAGTTTTAAGTTGCTGAGAAGAGGATGCCAGCAGCTGATTGGCAGAGCTCATAGTTTGTACACCAATCACAGGCTTGGTGCCGGCAGACACCACTTTGAACTGCGTGGGCTGAGGCTTCCCGTCGCCCCCCGTGCCCTGAGACGTAGCTGGTTTGCTCCACATGTTGGGCAGTGCCAGAACAATGGGCTGCCCGGTTTTACTCAGACCGGTGACCAGCAGTTTCTGCCTATCCTGTTTGAGCAGTGTGCTACTGGGAGACTTGCCGTCTGCTACCACTTTGTTGATTATGAGCTGATGGTTGGACGGGCTGGTCGGCGTGAAAGGGGTAGAGAGCTTAGACACACTCTGCCCCACTACAGGACTGCTGGGCTGCATAGGGGTCACAGTGGTGGTAGCGATGGCCATTTTAGGGCCAGCTGAAGAAGAGGTGATGATTAGCTGAGTCCCAGCCCCGACGCTGCACAGCGGGGAGTCCGTGGTGGTCAGAGCTTCTGTCTTCTGTGTCAGCGCGGTAGAAGAACACAGGCTGACGATTTCGGGCACCTCTGTTTCCATGGGAACCTGAGGCTCCGGGCCTAAGAGAGAGGACGGAGCTGGGGTCTCGTCGACAGAGGGGTCCTCCTCCATGGCCATGGCCTCTGTGTCCATGATCTCATCAGGGAGGATGCTGTTCAGGTCGGGAGACACCACGTCCATTCTTTCACGCACACGCCGTCACTAAAACACAGACACACATTGAACGTAAGGAGAAGTCTTGTTTCTCCATGCAGAAACATGCTGAGACTCGTTTCTCTCTCCTCTCTCTCTTCTCTTCTTTCTCCATCTTTCTCTCGCTCGCTCTCTCTCTCTCTCTGTAAAAGGGTTGAGGGTAGAGGGCCCTGCTGAGGGGCCCAGCAGTGGCAGCTTAGGGGTGCTGGGGATTGAAAACCTATTACCTTCTAATTATCAGTCCCAAAACTTTAAACAACTGCTAGGGGTTTAGTTTTGTCTCTCACTGCCGTTGCCTTAAACTCGTTTATTTGGGAATAAATAGGAATTAAATTTTATACTTTGTGGTTTCTATATTCCTGTAAATCTGCTGTGAGACATGGTTAAAAGTGCAATTAGAATAAATAAGCAGGATAAAATAAATAATAGGTGTAAATAGATGAATCAGAGGATCAGTTCAGTTTTCAGCCTTTAGGTATAAATTTGTAGAAACAGTTTTAAATATATTTTTTAGTGCTGATGACGGTTACAGAGTTTATTATTATTATTAGCAGAGAAATACAAGAAAAGATGGACAGATGCAGACACTAAGGCGAGTGTGTAGCACAGAAGAGTGTGTGTGCGTTCAGCTCCTCAAACGTGATGATGGGATCAGAAGAGAAATGCGGTAATAAACCACAAACTGAGCATCACATCAGCTTCACTCTGAGGAGCTTTAGTGAGAGTGAGGAGAGTCAACATCCCCGAGGAGGGAGTCGGGCGGCAGGGGGCACCCACTCTCGGCTATTTCAGGACCAGGGATTGGATTTCGAAAGATCTGCCATTTTTTCTGCCAAACAACACTACACAGATGAAAATATCACACACACACACACCTAATGGCAAAGTGAGACCAGAGGCACAACATTCATCAGGAGTCTGATCACAGAATAGCCACCTGCTCATGTCTGTCTGTCTGTCCAGCTCTCTGTCTCCCTGTCCGCCTGTCTGTCCAGCTATCTGTCTGCCTGCCTCCAGCTGTCCAGCTCTCCTGCTAGCTCTGCTGCCTGCCTGCCTGCCTGCCTGCCTGCCTGCCAGCTGCCTGCCTGCCTGCCTCCAGCTCTCTGCCTGCCTGCCTGCCTGCCTGCCTGCCTCCAGCTCTCTGCCTCCCTGTCCGCCTGTCCTGTCCAGCTCTCTGCCTCCCTGCCTGCCTGCCTGTCCCAGCCCTGCTCCTGCCTGCCTGCCTGCCTGCCTGCCAGCTGCCTGCCTCTCCTGCCTGCCTGCCCTGTCCAGCTCTCTGCCTGCCTGCTGCCTGCCTGCCTGCCTGCCTGCCTGCCTGCCTGCCTCCCAGCTCTCTGCTGCCTGCCTGCCTGCCTGCCTGCCTGCCTGCCTGTCCAGCTCTCTGCCTGCCTGCCTGCCTCTGCCTGCCTGCCTGCCTGCCCTCTCTGCTCCTGCTGCCTGCCTGCCTGCCTGCCTGCCTGCCTGCTCTTGCCTGCCTGCTCTCTGCCTGCCTGCCTCCTGCCTGCCTGCCTGCTGCCTGCCTGCCTGTCCAGCTCTCTGCCTGCCTGCCTGCCTGCCTGCCCTGTCCAGCTCTCTGCCTGCTGCCCTGCCTGCCTGCCTGCCTCCAGCTCTCTGCCTGCCTGCCTGCCTGCCTGCCCCTCTGCCTGCCTGCCAGCTCTCTGCCTGCCTGCTGCCTGCCTTCCAGCTCTCAGCTCTCTGCCTGCCTGCCTGCCTGCCTGCCTGTCCGCTCTCTGCCTGCCTGCCTGCCTGCCTGCCTGTCCTGCCTGTCTGCCTGCCTGCCTGCCAGCTCTCTGCTGCCTGCCTGCCTGCTGCCTGCTTGCCTGCCTCTCTGCTCTGCCTGCCTGCCTGTCCTGCCTGCCTCCTGCCTGCTCCTGCCTGCCTGCCTGCCTGCCTGTCCAGCTCTCTGCCTGCCTGCCTGCCTGCCAGGTCTGCCTCTGCCTGCCTGCCTGCCTGTCCAGCTCTCTGCCTGCCTGCCTGCCTGTCCAGCTCTCTGCCTGCCTGCCTGCCTGTCCTGCCTGTCTGCCTCTGCTCTGCCTGCCTGCCTGCCTGCTCTCCTGCCTGCCGCCTGCCTGCCTGTCCGCCTGTCCCCAGCTCTTGCTGCCTGCCTGCCTGCCTGCCTGCCTGCCTCCTGCCTGCCTGCCTGCCTGCCTGCCTGCCTGCCTGTCCAGCTCTCTGCCTGCCTGCTGCCTGCCTCTGCCTGCCTGCCTGCCTCTCTGCCTCCTGTCCAGCTCTCTGCCTGCCTGCCTGCCTGCCTGCCTGCCCTGCCTGCCTAGCTCCAGCTCTCAGCCTGCCTGCCTGCCTCCCTGCCTGCCTGTGTCCAGCTCTCTGCTGCCTGCCTGCCTGTCCAGCTCTCTGCCTGCCTGCCTGCCTGCCTGCTCCTGCCTGCCTGCCTGCCTGCCTGCCTGCCTGCCTCTGCCTGCCTGGCTGCCTGCCTGCCAGCCTCTCCTGCCTGCCTGCCTGCCTGTCCAGCTCTCTGCCTGCCTGCCTGCCTGTCCAGCTGCCTGCCTCCATCTGCCTGCTCCGCCTGCCTGCCTGCCTCCAGCTCTCTGCCCTGCCTCCTGCCTGCCTGCCTGCCTGCTGCCCTGTCCCTGCCTGCCTGCCCAGCTCTCTGCCTGCCTGCCTGCCTGTCCAGCTCCAGCTCTCTGCCTGCCTGCCTGCCTGTCCAGCTCTCTGCCTGCCTGCCTGCCTGTCCAGCTCTCTGCCTGCCTGCCTGCCTGTCCATCTCTCTCTCCTGCCTGCCTGCCTGCCAGCTCTCTGCCTGCCTCCTGCCTGTCCAGCTCTCTGCCTGCCTGCCTGCCTGTCCAGCTCTCTGCTGCCTGCCTGCCTGCCTGCCTCTCCTGTCCGCCTGCCTGCCTGCCTGCCTCTCCAGCCTCTGCCTGCCTGCCTGCCTGCCTGTCTCCAGCTCTCTGCCTGCCTGCCTGCCTGCCTGCCTGCCTGCCTGTGCCTGCCTGCCTGTCCCAGCTGCCTGCTGCCTGCCTGTCCAGCTCGCCTGCCTGCCTGCCTGCCTGTCCAGCTCTCTGCTGCCTGCCGCCTGTCCAGCTCTCTGCCTGCCTGCCTGCCTGTCCAGCCTCTCTGCCTGCCTGCCTGCCTGCCTGCTCTCTGCCTGCCTTGCCCTGCCGGCTCCTGCCTGCCGGTCCAGCTCTCTGCCTGCCTGCCTGCCTGTCCAGCTCTGCCTGCCTGCCTGCCTGTCCAGCTCTGCTGCCTGCCTGCCTGCCTGTCCAGCTCTCTGCCTGCCTGCCTGCCTGTCCAGCTCTCTGCCTGCCTGCCTGCCTGTCCAGCTCTCTGCTGCCTGCCTGCCTGCCTGTCCAGCTCTCTGCCTGCCTGCCTGCCTGTCCAGCTCTCCTGCCCGCCTGCCTGTCCGCTCTCTGCCTGCCTGCCTGCCCTGCAGCTCTCTGCCTGCTGCCTGCCTGTCCAGCTCTCTGCCTTCCTGCCTGCCTGTCCAGCTCTCTGCCTGCCTGCCTGCCTGTGCCAGCTCTCTGCTGCTCTGCCTGCCTTCCTCCTGCCTGTCCAGCTCCTGCCTGCCTGCCTCCTGCCAGCCTGTCCAGCTTCTGCCTCTGCCTGCCTGCCTGCCTGTCCAGCTCTCTGCCTGCCTGCCTGCCTGCCTGCCTGTCCAGCTCTCTGCCTGCCTGCCTCCTGCCTGCCTGTCCAGCTCCTGCCTCCTGCCTGCCTGTCCAGCTCTCTGCCTGCCTGCCTGCTGCCCTGTCCGCTCTCTGCCTGCTGCCCTGCCTGTCCAGCTACTCCTGCCTGCCTGCCTGCCTGCCTTGCCTGTCAGCTCTGCCTGCCTGCCGGCCGCTGCCTGCCTGTCCACTCTCTGCCTGCCTGCCGCCTGTCCAGCTCTCTGCCTGCCTGCCTGCCCTGCCTGCCTCCTGCCTGCCTGTCCAGCTCTCTGCCTGCCTGCTGCCTGCCTGTCCAGCTCTCTGCCTGCCTGCCTGCCTGCCTCCATCTCTCTGCCTCCTCCTGCCTGCCTGTCCAGCTGCCTGCCTGCCTGCCTGCCTGCCTGCCTGTCCACTCTCTGCCTCCTGCCTGCCTGTCCCTCTCTCTGCCTGCCTGCCTGTCCACGCTCTCTGCCCTGCCTGCCTGTCCAGCTCTCTGCCGCCTGCCTGCCGTCCAGCTCTGCCTGCCTGCCTGCCTTCTCTGCCTGTGCCAGCCTCTCTGCCTGCCTGCCTGCCTGTCACTCTCTGCCTGCCTTGCCTGTCCAGCTCTCTGCCTGCCTGCCTGCCTGTCCAGCTCTCTGCTGCCTGCCTGCCTCTCTGCCTGCCTGCCTGTCCAGCTCTCTGCCTGCCCTGCCTGCCTGTCCAGCTCTCTGCCTGCCTGCCTGTCCCATGTCCGCTCTCTGCCTGCCTGCCGCCTGTCCAGCTCTCTGCCTTGCCTGCCTGCCTGTCCTCTCTCTGCCTGCCTGCCTCCAGCTCTCTGTCTGCCTGCCTGCATGCCTGCCTCTGCTCTCTGCCTGCCCTGCCCTGCCTGCCTGCCTGTCAGCTCTCTGCTGCCTGCCTGCCTGCCTGTCCAGCTCTCTGCCTGCCTGCCTGCCTGCCTGCCTGCCTCCCCTGTTCCCAGCTCTGCTGCCTGCTGCCTGCCTGCCTGTCCAGCTCTCGCCTGCTGCGCCTGCCTGCCTGCCAGCTCTCCTGCCCTGCCTGCCTGCCTGTCCAGCTCTCTGCCTGCCTGCCTGCCTGCCTTCCTCTCGTGCATGCCTGCCTGCCTGCCTGTCCAGCTCCTGCCTGCCTGCCTGCTGCCTGCCCAGCTGCGCTGCCTGCCTGCCTGCCTGTCCAGCTCTCTGCCTGCCGCCTGCCCTGCCAGCCTGCTGCTGCTGCCTGCCTGCCTGCCTGTCCAGCTCTCTGCCTGCCTGCCTGCCTGCCTGCTCCAGCCTCTCTGCCTGCCTCCTGCCTGCCTGCCGCTCTCTGCCTGCCTCCCTGTGCCAGCTCTCTGCCTGCCTGCCTGCCCAGCTCTCTGCCTGCCAGCCTGTCCACTCCTGCCTGCCTGCCTGTCCAGCTCTCTGCCTGCCTGCCTGCCTGTCCAGCTCTCTTCCTGCCTGCCTGCCTGTCCAGCTCTGCTGCCTGCCCTGCCTGCCTGCTCTGCCTGCCTGCCTGTCCTGTCCTGTCTGCCTCTGTCCCGGTCTGCTGCCGTCTGTCCAGCCTCTGCCTGCCTGCCTGCCTGTCAGCTCTCTGCTGCCTGCCTGTCCGCTCTGCCTGCCTGTCGTTCCAGCTCTCTGCCTGCTGCCTGCCTGTCCAGCTCCAGCTCTCTGCTGCTGCCTGCCTGCCTGCCTCCATTCTCTCTGCCTCTGCTGCCTGCCTGTCCAGCTCTCTGCCCTGCCTGCCAGGTCTGTCCAGCCCTCCTCTGCCTGTCTGTCCAGCTCTCTGTCTCCGCTGTCTGCCGTCTGTCCAGCCTCTCTGTTGTCTGCCGTGTCTGTCCAGCTCTCTGTCTGTCTGTCCTGCCTGCCTGTCCCCCTGCTGCCTGCCCCCCCTGCCCTGCCCTGTCTGTGCCCTCTTGTTGCTGCCTGTCCATCTCTCTTTTGTCCCTGTCCTGCAGCTCTCTGCTGCCTGCTCTGCTGCCCTATGCTTCTGCTGACTGCTGCTCTGTCCAGCTCTCTGTCTGCCTGCTGTCTGTCCATCTCCAAGCGTCTGCCTGCCGTCTGTCCAGCCTCTCTGTCTGCTGTCCTCCTGTCCCTGTGCCTGTCTGTCCAGCTCTCTGTCTGCCTGTCCTGTCCAGCTCTCTGCCTGCCTGCCTGCCTGCCTGTCCAGCTCTCTGTCGCCTGCCCTGTCCCTCTCTGTCTGCCTGCCTGCCTGTCTGTCCAGCTCTCTTGTCTGCCTGCTGCCTGTCCAGCTCTCTGTCTTGCCTGCCTGCTGTCTGTCCAGCTCTCTCAGCTCTGCCTGCCTGCCTGCTGCCTGTGCCTGCAGCTCTCTGTCTGCCTGCCGTGCCTGTCCAGCTTCTCTGTCTGCTGCCCTGCTTGCCTGTCCAGCTCTCTGTCGGCTCTGCCTGTCTGTCCAGCGCTCTGCTGTCCTGCCTGCCTGCCCGTCTCTGCTCTGTCTGCCTGCCTGCCTGCCTGTCTGCCTGTCCAGCTCTCGGCCTGCGCCTGCTGCCTGTCCTGCTCTCTGCCCTGCCTGCCTGCCTGTCCAGCTCTCTGTGCCATGCCTCTGCCTGTCCAGCTCTCTGTCTGCCTGTTCCTGTCTCTGTCTGTCCCTGTCCAGCTCTCTGTCTGTCTCTGCCTGTCTGCCAGCTCTCTGTCTGGCCTGTCCAGCTCTCTGTCTGCCTGCCTGTCTGTCACTCTCCTCTTCCTGCCTGCCTGGTCCAGCTCTCTGTCTGCCTGCTGCCTGCGTCCAGCTCGCTGTCTGCCTGCCTGTCTGCCTGTCCAGCTCTCTCCTGCCTCTGTCTGCCTGCCTCCGTCTGTCCACTCTCTGTCTGCCTGAGTGGCCTCTCCCGCTCTGCTGTCTGCCTGCTGCTCTGTCAGCTCTCTGTCTGTCCAGCCTGTCCAGCTCTCCTGTCTGCTGTCCTCTGGTCTGCTGTCCTCTCTGACTGTTCTGCCTGTCCAGCTCTCTCTGCCTGCCCTGCCTGTCCATCTCTCTGCTGCTGTCCTGCCTGTCCTCTCCTCTGCTGCTCTGTCTGCCTGCCTGCCTGTCCAGCTCTCCCTCTGCCTGGCCTGCCTGTCCAGCCTCTCTGTCTTCCTGCCTGCCTGTCCGCTCTCTGTCGGCCTGCCTGCCTGCTCTCTGCCTACTCCTGGCTGTCCAGCTCTCTGCCTGCTGCCTGTCCGCTCTCTGTCTGCCTGCCTGTCTCCAGTCTCTGTCTCTGCCTGCCTGTCCAGTCTCTGTCCCTGCTGTCCAGCCTCTGTGCCTGCTCTCTGTCTGCTGCCTGCCTCTGCTGTCTGCCTGTCTGCCGTGCTGTCTGTCCTGTCTGTCTGACGTGTCTGCAGCCTGTCTGCTGTCTGTCCAGCTGTCGGTGTCCTGCCCTCTGTCCTGCTGTCCCTCTCCCTGCCTGAGCCTGTCCAGCTCTCTGTCTGCCCCTGTCCTGCTCCTTGTCCAGCTCCACTCCTCTCGAGTATGCTCTGTCTGGCCTGTCCTGCTCTCCCTCCCTGTCTGTCTGCCTGTCCAGTCTCCCTCCCCTCTGTCTGACTGTTCCTGCTGCCATGTTCCACTCTCTGTCTGCCTTGTCTGCTGCTGTCTGTCTCCCCTGTCTGCTGTCCAGCTCTCCCTCTGCTGGCTGCCTGCGCCTGTCCAGCTCTGCCTCTGCCTGGCTGTCGCCTGCCTGTCCAGCTCTCCCGCTGCCTGCCTGTCTGCCAGCTCCAGCTGTCCCTCTGCCTGCTGTCTGCTGCCTGTCCACTCTTCCCTCTGCCCTCTGTCTGCCTCCCGTCCAGCCTCCCTCTCCTGGCTCCTGCCTCCTGTCCCGTCATCCCTCTGTCTTGCTGCGCCTGCCTGTCCAGCCTCTCCTGCCTGCTGTCTGCCTGTCCACTCTCCTCTGCCTGGCTGTCTGCCTGTCCAGCTCTCCTCTGTGTCTGTCTGCCTGCCTGTCCAGCTCCCTCTGCCCTGCTGTCTGCCTGCCTGTCCAGCTCTCCCTCTCCTCGGGGCTCCTGTCCAGCTCCCTCTGCCGGCTGTCTGCCTGCTGTCCGCTCTCCCTCTGCCTGGCTGTCTTCCTGCCTGTCCCAGCTCTCCCTCTGCCTGGCTGTCCCGCTCTCCCCTCTGTCCCTGTCTCGCCTGTGTTCTTCTGCCTCTGTCCTGTCTGTCCTGTTCTCTCTACCCTGCTGTCTTGTCTGTCCTGTTCTCCTCTCCCTCTGTCCCTGTCTGCCAGTCTCTCCCTCTGTCTGTCTCCCTGTCTCTCTCCTCTGTCTGTCTGTCCACAGCTGCTCTCTGTCCAGTCTCTCCCTACTGTCTGCCTGTCCTGTCTCTCCCTCTGGTCTGTCTGTCCAGTCTCTCCCTCTGTCTGTCTGTCTGGTCCAGTCTGGTCCCTACCGCTGTGTTCCTTCGCTCCCTATGTCGGTCTGTCCGTCTCTCCCTGTCTGTCTGTCCAGTCTCTCCTCTGTCTGTCGTCCTGTCTCTCCCTCTGTCTTGCCTGTCTCTGTCTCTCCCTATGTCTCCGTCCTCCCGTCTCCTCCCTCTGTCTGTCTGTCCTGTCTCTCCCTCTGTCTGTCTGTCCAGTCTCTCCCTCTGTCTGTTCCTGTCAAATGTCTGCTGCCTCTATCCCTTGCCTGTCCCTCTCCCTCTGTCTGCTGTCCCGTCTCCCTCTGTCTGTCTGTATCTCTCCCTCTGTTCTGTCAGCCTCCCAACTCTCTTTGCCTCCGTGGTCTCTGTCCAGCTCTCCCTCTGTCTGTCTGTCCAGCTCTCCCTCTGTCTGTCTGTCCTGTCTCTCCTCTGTCTGTCCTGTCTCTCCCTCTGTTGCCTGTCCTGTCCTCTCCCTCGTCTGCCTGTCCAGCTCTCCCTCTGTCTGCCTGTCCAGTCTACCTCTGTCTGTCTGTCCAGCTCTCCCTCGTCTGCTGTCCGCTCTCCTCTGTCTCTGTCCAGCCTCTCCCTTGACTGTCTGTCCAGGTCTCTCCTCTGTCTGTCTTTCTCTCCATGTCCTCTGTCTGTCTGTCCTGTCCTCTCCCTCTGTCTGCTGTCCTGTCTCTCCCTCTGGTCTTGCCTGTCCACTCTCCCCTCTGTGTGTCTGTCCAGCTCTCCCTCTGTCTGCCTGCCTGTCCTGTCCTGTCTCTCCCTCTGTCTGCTGTCCTGTCTCTACCTCTGTCTGCCTGTCCAGGTCTCCCTCTGGCTGTCTGTCCACTCTCCCCCTGTCTGCCTGTCTGTCCTCTGTCCCTCTACTCCCTCTGTCTGTCTGTCTGTCCTGTCCAGCTCTCTGTCTGTCTGTCTGTCCTGTCCCCCTCTCGGTCTGTCTGTCCTGTCTCTCCCTCTGTCTGTCTGTCCTGTCTCTCCCCTGTCTCTGTCTGTCCAGCCTCTCCCTCTGTCTGTCTGTCCCGTCTCTCCTCTCTCCCTCTGTCCCTGGCTGTCTGTCCAGCTCTCTGTCTGTCTGTCCTGTCTCTCCCTCTGTCTGTCTGTCCTGTCTCTCTCTCTCTATGACCTGATAACCTCTATTACCATTAATGTAATCATCAGCTTTAACGGAAACAGCGAGAAAAACAAACAATCTTCTCAATCATAAAAATGTACAAAAATAAACAAAAGCACACACTGCTTATAGTAGCGATTTTTACATAAATTCAGTACATTTCATTAAACTGATAAAAAGCTACTTAAACATCAACACCGCTGTCATTAGTCCGTCTGTCAAACTTCCACAAGTTAGCATCAGCGGCTAACCCGTCTCTCTCTCGCTAGCTTAGCAAACTGCGCTACGAATAACGTTCGATTCAATAATAAGATAAAATAAACAGCGTCTGTTCGATACAACACATTCTTACACTCGGTGTTCCGCCAGATGTGCTGCCGCCGCCGCCGCTGCTGCTGCTTTTTCTGCGCATTTTTCTGCAATAACTAACTCTGACTAGCCATCAGCTGTTAGCTCGAGTCGCTTTAGCATTAGCATGCTAATATCATACTGTTCACAGGGAACTACAGGCAGCAGAGGACACGGAACTGCTTACACTTCATCCAAATCTCCGTCACCGTCGACTTCTGCGAATATGGACGCGGTCTGGGTTTAATTCCTGCGCCGAAAAGTCCGCTGTTCACATCGGAATGGAATCGGATTGTTTAAAATACCGCGCCGAGCGCCATTTCACTCCGAACAGCCCATAATACTGCCCCGCCCTCACAGGGCACGACACACAGCGGCCGGATTCCAAACGCCTTAACTACTAAGCATGCGCACTTCATACAATACTATATCACGCGTTCTGCAGCCTTTGTAGTGCACTAGAGTCTAGAAATAGAGCGGTTTAGGACACAACATGTTTTGCGCTGTTTCCATTGACGCCTTTATCCGCGTAGCTGCAGAAAAAAAACAAGAAAACTAAAAACAGCGCAAATAGAAAAAAGGATAAAGTTAAAGAAAATACTCGTTTTCTGACGATAGTTTGGTTCTAACATAAAATATAGAAAACAAAATAAGAAAATAAAACAATAAAAACTTGTTTCATTTGTTTATTCATGTTTGTGTGTTGTTTTACATATTGTATATTGTTGTATATATCTATCGCTGTGACTGTCTATCGCTCTCTCTGTCTGTCTGTCTGTTTGTCTCTGTCTTTACATATCTCTTATATCCTGTAACTGTGAAATCTTTTATTATGACTATTTTATTTAATTGTATAGATTATGGCTTATTGGTTAAGGTGTTGGATCACTGTTGGGCCCCTGAGTGAGGCCCTTAACCCCCCCAACTGCTCAGTTATATAAAAAAAAGGTGATGTATGTCGCTCTGGATAAGAATGTCTGCCAAATGCTGTAAATGTAAATGTTATTCTAACAGCGCTCCAAATCTGTGAAAATGTTTTACATTAAAATAAGTAATGCAAAATATAAATTATAACTAAATTACACAGGAAGTTCCACTGAAAAGCTGTAACTGCTTTTTTTCTTATTTGTTTCATAAAATAAAGTGAAAACACAGAGCTGATGATACTTTCTGTCGATCATCTCCGGGTGTTTCACAGGGTTGATGTGAAATGTGTGTGTGAATCAGTAAACACACACTTTACCCTTAAAGGCCTTAAACTCACTCGTAATCAGTGGAAACTGGCTTTAAACTCCGTGACTGTGTGTAAACCTCGTGTTTGAGGTTAAACTGATCATCTGGAACAGCCGACTGAAGGGTTGAACTTGTTACATTTACATTTTATTTATCCAGAACAATGTAAAATTTACTACAATCAGGGGCCTTGCTCAGGAGCCCAGCAGTGGGGCTAAAGATTAAACCCGTAATGTTCCGTTCAGCAGTCCAACGTCCAGGAGTGCCGTTAAGGGAGGGAAGTTAGGATTATTGTAAGGGCCCGCACACTTTCAGGGGCCCCCAGAAATCTGTTTTGTTAGTTTGTTAACAGACCCCCCCCCCTATATTCTTTCATACGGCCCCATCATTGCTAGCAGCGCCCCTGCTAACACCTTCATCACCGCATGACCTGTTCCTGATAATCATCACACTTTACTCTCATCTTCCAGTGAAAAACATCACTGCAAAATCTGCTGGTATTTCATCATCAATAATTAATATAAATATAAATCTATTTATTCATTTTATTATTTATTTACACTGATATAATCAAAAACTGAATCATTTATACTTACTGGTGCTTTTCATGTATTTTTACAAATCACAAAAAAACCATTTTTAATTCAAACATCCCACATTAATATTTCTGTTTAATCTATCCACATTTACTTCTGGGTATAAACAATTAAATAACTAAATTAATGTTTAAAGATATCATCTAGTAAGCAGTTTGACTAGTTAGATTATTTGTTGATTTTTTATTTATTAAATATTTGTAATTATTAACTCATATTTTCATCAGACTTTTTAGAGAATCTTCGCCATTGATTGTGTTGTCAAAAATCACAGACTGACTACAAACGGCTTCTTCATACCTACTTAGGTGCCCTACATTATCAGTAATATGATAGGTTTGTGAGCACTATGTAGGGCACTACGTAAGGGAACTAATGGGAGATTTGGGACGCGACTTTTAGTGCTCGCCTATTGAGCGGAAAATGGCGTCTGGTGTGAGGCAGGAGCTCGCGCAGCTAATGAACTCTACCGGTTCTCATAAAGATCTTGTGGGAAAGTATGTGTCGTGTTAAAAAGTGTTTCTTATTATATTTCTGTCAGATTGTTTAGTGTAGTTATGTTATATAGTTATGACACTGTAAGCTAGTTTAGCCAGTTAGCCAGAAGCTAAGCTGCTGTATTTATTTGCAGTTTGCCGGTTAGCTTAGCTTAGCGGTTAGCTTAGCATGAGTGTTAGCTTAGCATGAGTGTTAGCTCGCTGTTACACACAGGCTCAGAGACACATTTAGAGAAAATTTAATACATAAATGTTTTAGATTAGTAAGATTTGAACCTGTTCGTATGTGTTTGCAGTTAATGTTGCAGTTAGTGTTATATTAGTGTGACGCATCCTGTACTAGTCGTGTTTTTACCCAATGAAATTCTCTTTAGCAGTTTTAAGCTCTGCCCAAAGTGGGCGTGTCTTCAGCTGTGTATCTCTGTGCAGTTTTTATTAAAGGCGGTGGAATTCCTGGAGTTTATTCGGTTTGTGCGGTTCCTGTGAATTTTTTAGCCTTTAATAAATGGGGGGTGTTTTGTGTTGCAGGTATCGTCAGATTCTGGAGAAAGCGCTTCAGTTAACCGACACGGAGCAGCTGGAGGCGCTGAAAGCCTTCGTGGAAGCCAGTACGTTCCCTGACGTCAGCTCATGATCTGGTGCTGTGGAATAGTTTATCTCAGTGGTGTCCAATCTCAGGTCCTGGAGGGTCGGGGTGTCCTGCAGAGTTTAGCTCCAACCCTAATCAAACACACCTGAACCAACCAATCAACATCTTGCTAGGTAGACCTGAAACTTACAGGTAAGTGTGTTGAGGCTAAACTCTGCAGGACACCCGGACCCAGCTCTTCGCCGCCTTCTCATAAAGCGGGAGATAAAATGATTTCAGGGGTGCATAAACTTTTGCCATACATTTTTGCCAATTGACAGATGCCCTAATTCAGATTGACTAAACTGAGTGGTTTGAGGTCCAGTGGGGCCCAAAAGGGGCAGACTGGTGGTGCTGGGAATTGAACCCCTTAACCACTGAGCTACCTCTTCCCCTAATCACCACTGTTATTGTTTATTCTAGAAGACTAAATATTTGCCTGCTCTTTCCTGTTCAGTGGTCAATGAGAACGTGAGTCTGGTCATATCACGGCAGCTCCTGACTGACTTCTGCACACACCTCCCAAACTTACCCGACGGCACGGCCAAATCCGTCTACCACTTCACCCTCGAGAAGATTCAACCCCGGGTCATCTCCTTCGAAGAGCAGGCGAGTCTCAGGGCGGCGTCTGGTCCACAGAGCTTCACTCTCTGTGAGTTACTGTTTGGAGTGAAGTTTGACGTATTAAATGTCGTCCTCGTCTGCAGGTGGCGTCCATCAGACAGCATTTAGCCACTATATATGAGAAGGAAGAGGACTGGAGGAACGCCGCGCAGGTTTTAGTGGGCATTCCGCTGGAGACGGGACAGAAGTAGGTCTTATTATAAAGCGGATTTCTACACACTATACTGCAAAAGTATTGGAACACCATTACATACATCAGTCAGACAACACACACACACACACACACACACACATCCTATTCCAGATGTTAGTTGCACTGCCACTGGGGTTTATTGTGTCTGTGCTGATCCACCGACTGGACTGGAATCAGACTGGATCTGGTGGTGACGCTGAGCTCGGAATAGGACAGAATCAGACGTATGTTAGTGTAGATGTCCTTCGACTTATGATACACAAATATGTGTTAGTGGAGGTGTTTCCGGTTCTCCGGTTGATCTGATTATTGCAGTCTGACAATCCTTTAACGCATTTAGATAATGAAAGTGTGTGTGTGCGTAAGTGTGTTTCTTCTCTTGTGTCTCAGGCAGTACAACGTCGACTACAAGTTAGACACCTACCTGAAGATTGCTCGGCTTTATTTAGAAGATGATGATCCGGTTCAGGCTGAAGCTTACATCAACCGCGCCTCCTTACTGCAGAACGAGTCCACAAACGAGCAGCTGCAGATCCACTACAAGGTGCACAAACTACATCCTAAACAGTCACACACAGCGAGTCACACACGGAGAGACAGCGAGTCACACACGGAGAGACAGCGAGTCACACACGGAGAGACAGCGAGTCACACACGGAGAGACAGCGAGTCACACACGGAGAGACAGCGAGTCACACACGGAGAGACAGCGAGTCACACACGGAGAGACAGCGAGTCACACACGGAGAGACAGAACAAAAGAGCTGGTTAAAAAAAAGAGTTAAAGATAAAAACGATCTCATTAAACTGTCTGTGTGTGTGTGTGTGTGTGTGTGTGTGTGTGTGTGTGTGTGTGTGTGTGTGTTTCTCCTGCTTTATGTTGAAGGTGTGCTATGCCAGAGTGTTGGACTACAGGAGAAAGTTTATAGAAGCAGCTCAGCGCTACAACGAACTCTCGTACAAATCTATAGTTCATGAGAGTGAGCGTCTGGAGGCTCTGAAACACGCTCTGCACTGCACCATTCTGGCCTCAGCAGGTGAGACACACACATTGAAGACGTTTGGGATCTGATGGTGGGCTATACACTGACTCCGGCTCTGTTTGCTCCTCAGGGCAAGGCAGCAGCGGTCCCGGATGTTGGCGACGCTGTTTAAGGACGAGCGATGCCAGCAGCTGGCGGCCTACGGCATTCTCGAGAAGATGTATCTGGATCGGATCATCCGGGGGAACCAGCTGCAGGAGTTTGCTGCTATGCTGATGCCCCATCAGAAAGCCACCACAGCAGACGGTAAGTGAAGAAAGAAAGGGAATTATTCAAAGAGTCATAAACAGTGTCCAACTAAACAAATCCCACAAATAATCCCAGAAACCCAAAGAAGTACAGGTGACGGTATCAGCACCAGTGCTTGTGGCTCTGCGGGAGTGCGGTGCGGTGTGAGGAGTGAGGAGTGCTTTAGGATAAGATGCTGCTGCTTGGTATTTGGCTTTATAGGCCAGTATCAGTGTTTAGAATCTGATGATCAGCTACTAGAAGCAACAAATTGTTACTGGTACTGGCAGTCACTGTGATTCAGAGCGATGATGAAGAACAGTGAGATCTTTATCCTTTCAGTTATTTAAATCCTGTCCTCAGGTTCGAGTATCCTGGATCGAGCCGTTATTGAACACAACCTTCTCTCAGCGAGCAAACTATACAACAACATCACCTTCGAGGAGCTTGGTGCACTTCTGGAGATCCCACCTGCAAAGGTAATCCTGGAGAAATCCCATCTCGACTTTCTTCCACACCCGAATGTTTATTTATATCTAAAGACTGACTGAGCTGCAGTAAACACTTCTCCTCAATGTATGGATGAAACACTGCAGTGTGCTACAGCCTTCATTACTCTTTTCACACTTAGGAATAGTGTTCATGAGTGATAAAAGAAACGATCAGTCTGTGATTTTAATGTTGGTTTATTTTAACAGCGAGAAACAGAATAACAACACAAACATCCAGAAAAACACAATTCCAAAAAAAAGTTATTGATTTGTGTTTTAATGAGTGAAATAAGAGTTTGACCGTTGACCGTGCTCCTGTATGAAGTCACCTGTACAAGATTGTAGTCCTACACAAGGCTGGGGTGGACTACAGGACCATCACCCATCAGCTTGTTAAGAAGGTCACAACAGTTAGTTTAATTATTCACAAATAAAATAATCTTCCTCAGTCTGGGGCTCCATGTAAGATCTCACCGTGTGGCGTTTCACTGATTTATGAGAATAATGAGGAACCAGTCCGGAACCACACGGAGGCAAATGGGATCAAAGTCACCAAAAAAACAGTTGGTAACACACTACACTGTAAAGGACTGACGTCCTGCAGCGTCTGTAATGTCCCCCTGCTTATGAAAGCACATGTACAGACCGTCTGAAGTTTATTAATGAACATCTGAATGATTGGGAGGAGAACTGGCTGAAAGTGTTGAGGTCACATGAGACCAAAATCGAGTGTTTGGAGGAGGAGGAGGAACGCTGCTAAGGGGACAGGACGACTTCACCACATCAAAGGGATGATGGATGGGGACATGTACTATCAAACCCTGGGTGAGAATCTTCCCTCAGTCGCGACGTTGAAAACAGGACATGGATGTGAATTCCAGCATGACAATAACACCAAAACACACCACCAAGACAACAAAGGAGCGACTTAAGAGGAAGCACATTAATGTCCTGGAGTGTCCTACAGTCAGTGTCCAGATCTTTAATCCTATAGAAAATCTGTGGAAGGAGCTGAAGGGTCGAGTTAAACATCAGACTGGAAACTTTAATGGCTTGTAGAGAATCTGCAAAGGGGAGTGGAACAAAACCCCTCCTGAGACGTGTGTAAACCTGGTGGAACTACAAGAAAACGTCTGAACTCTGTGATTGACAAGAAGAGTTTAACCACCAAGTACCAAGTCTCGTTTAGTGACGGGATTAAACTCTTATTTCACTCGTTAAAATACAAATCGATTTCTAACTTTTTTTTTAATTGTGTTTTTCTGGATGTTTGTGTTGTTATTCTGTTTTTCACTGTTAAAATAAACCAACATTAAAATTACACCGATCATTTCTACATCAGTGGACAAACGGACAGAATCAGCAGGAGATCAAATCCCTTTTCCTCCTATAAAGAGTTGTTAGTTCTATAACTAAAACTTTAATAATAATAACACACTAATACGTTTTAACGTTTTTAATAATAACACACTTGTGTGTGTGCAGGCAGAGAAAATCGCCTCCCAGATGATCACAGAGGGTCGTATGAATGGCTTCATTGATCAGATTGATGGAATCGTCCACTTTGAGAGTAAGTCTGGTCTCACACACTCCCGCTGCTCTCGGTGTCTCTGAAGCCTGAGGAGATACACAGCTCTGTTTTCTCTCCTGTTAGCTCGAGAACCGCTGCCCACCTGGGACAAACAGATCCAGTCGCTCTGCTTCCAGGTGAACAACCTGCTGGAGAAGATCAGCCAGGCAGCGCCGGAGTGGACGGCACAGGCCATGGAGGCCCAAATGTCTCAGTAAACCCAGACACCTTCAGCGGACACACCACAGCTTGTAAAGGACGCTGTATAAAATGAGCGAGTGGTTTTGGTTCTTTCTTTTAGAGCAGTGAAGTTCTGTGATGACGGTGTGTTCACTCGGAACCCTTCAAGTTTTCAGCTCATGTTAACATTGGACATGTCAATAAACCTGTGTGTGAATCTACCGCCTCTTTTCAGCTCATCTGTTCAGGAGCCACCAGTCCATTCACACCAAATGGTGTCATATCTCAGGAGTTGGATAGTCCCCCTAAGTTGTATAGCCACAGATAGGGTAGGGTAACCACCAAAGAAGTCCTATTCCCCCCACCCCCTCCAAAAAAAACAGAGCCGTGTAGCACCCACAAAACTTGTATAGCCCCAGAGGGGGTCAGTTAGCCCCCAAAAAGAGTCATATAGTCTCCAAAAAGTGTAAGATAAAAAGTTAGATACCCCCAAAAAGTGTCTGATATCCCGCAAGTTTCATAGCCTCCAAAAAAAGCATTGTGTAGCCTTTGTAAGTTTTATAGCACCAGAACACGGTTGTGTAGCCCCTAAAGTTGTTCTAGCACAGGAGTTGTATAGCCCCGCAGCGTTATTTCTCCATTGTCTTGTTAATGATGTACGTTTGCATTAGTGTTAGAAAAGGCATCTATATATTTATTTATTAGATCTTTTTCTGGGCATTTTTGCCTTTATTTATAGGACAAATAAAATGAAGAGGGAGAGACGGAGGGGAGGTGGGACCGGAAAGGACCTGAGCCAGAATCAAACCCGGGTCATTAGAGCGCAACTGTGCATGTAGGTGTCGGTGCCTTAACCCACTACCCCACCACGCCGGCCTCCGGAAAGGCATCTATAAATAAAATACATTATTATTACAGTATTTTATATTGTTATGTAGCCCCCTATAGAGTCATATAGCCTCAAATAGTTGTATAATGTCATCTAGCAAACCCCCCCCCCCCCCCCCCACACACACACAGAGTGGTAAAACCCTGACTGAGGAGATGAGTGTGTGTGATTATAAACCTGTGCTACTGTCAGAGCTGCTGTAAATCAGCGTTAGTGAGGAACAGACGGACGTTTTATGGTTAAAATCACTTTGTTCTTTATATATTTTATAAATGAAACGTTCAGCACAATTTTGTTGAAGAACACAGACAGGAGGATCTCAGCTGGGGTTGATCTTCAGTGATGTGAAGGTTCTGTACCAGAAGGAAAAATCACAGGGTTTTGGGAATTAATCTGATGTGTGTGTTGTGTGTTAGTTATTAGTTAAATCTGTGTGTTAAAAATCTTGTGTTAAAAGCTGTAGATGTTTTGCAGCTCACCTGAAGAGCTTTAGAAGATTCTCTGCTGCTTCCTCCTGTCTATATCTCTCTTCAGCTGGCAGGTTGCACACAGCAAGCAGCAGCTAGTCACCATAAAGTCCTTACACATTGAGCCCTGAAAGCAGAACACACACACTGAGGAATCGTCACATCTCCATCACATCAGCACCAGTGTTGAGGATGAGACTGGACCAGGTGCAGCTTAGATACCGGCTCTGAATAAACACCACCCCAGAGAGAATAAACCTACAGGACCTGTGAGAAGACCTGCTTCTGGTAGATGCATCATTTCATCATTTTTATTGAAAGTTGTATTAAATTGATGATTCTGAATAAATGAGCTTTAACAGCAGAACCAACGCAAATCTCGCAGGAGCCCAAATCCAACAACGTCCCACTGACGATCCAGTCATTTCAACTGCTGCTTAAAAATAGTTATAATAGTCTTTGAATTAAAATCTGTGAATGAGCAGCAGGTCTCCGGGACGTCCCTGAGTTCCCACTGTTGGTTGGTTGGTTGGTTGGTTTTGTTTGCCAGCTCTGAGATGTTCTGGCTGGGTTCTCTGGGTCTGTGTGGGATTTGCTGACTGACCTTGATGTTGTATTTGGTTCTGTAGACGCTGCGAATGGGCATTCCCAATCCGCACAAACAGCACTCCCCCATATCACTGGCAATGGAACAACCCAGACAGCAGAGACAGAAGTATCCACACAAACCTGACACACACACACACACACACACATCAGTCTTCTTTTTTTTTAGTTCTTTTAAAAAATTTTTTTAACCCTTTAAATCCCAGAGCCGCAGTCCGACTCTCTGCTGTCTGAGAGCAGAAACGGGTCAGATGTTCTTTAGTGTTTATTGAGTTATAAACCTGCTCCATTTGCAGCATTCGATTGGATCAGAGACTCGTTTTCGACAGCAGCCTCTAATCAGCGTTACAACATTACTGACACAACAGGGCCATAAACACACCCCGATTTCTTACCCTAGTGACGTCAGACACCAAAGTATTCAATCGGAAATTTTTTTACTGTCATAAAATGATAAAACACACCAAGTCACATCATGTCCATGTAACAGCTGTAAATAAATAACTGACAGACGGACAGACGGACAGACGGGTTACAGAATGTAATGTTAATGTAGAGTCGTACAGGTGCTGCAGTCATCACAGCAGTCGAAGAGTCCAGTCTGAAAATCAGACGGAGCGAAAGGCCCAGGCTGAGACGTCACCTCCATCTCCTACTGTCACACACACACACACACACACACACACACACACACACAGTGTGTACAATATACATCATACAATATACAATGTACATCATTTGAAAAAAAAAGGGCAGATAAGCTAAAAAAAAGTTAAATAAGTAAAAATAAATAAATAAACAGTTTGCTAAACACCATTTATTCATTTATTTATCATTTATCTGTATTTTGATTAAATCAATACAGTATAAATAAGCCACACACACACACACACACACACACACACTGATAACGTTCAGTATTTAAGAGTAAAATAAACAATTCTTACTAAACTAAAAATTGAACAACAGATTTATGAAGTCTTTTTACCAAAATTATCAGAATTATTAAGGAAGAAAAAGAGAGAGAGAGAATAAGAGAGAGAGAGGAAAAAACGAATAAAGAGAATAAAGAGAGAGAGGGAATAAAGAGCGAGAGAGAGAGGGAAAAAGAGAGAGGGATAAAGAGAGAAGAGAAATAGAGAGAGAAAAGGGAATAACGAGAGGGAATAAAGAGAGAGAGGAAGAGAGATAAAGAGAGAGGGGAAATAAAGAGAGATAAAGCAGAGGGGAGAGAGGGGAATAGAGAGAGAAGAAAAGGAGAGGGAAGAGAGACTAAAGGGAGATAAAGAGAGAGATAAAGAGAGATAAAGAGAGAGAAAAAGAAGAGGAAAGAAATAAAGATGAGAGGGAATAAAGAGAGAATAAAGAGAGAGAGAAAGAAGAGAGAGAGAGATAGAGAGAGAGAAGAGAGAGAATAAAGAGAGAGAATAAAGAGAGAGAATAAAGAGAGAGAGAGAATAAAGAGAGAGAGAGAATAAAGAGAGAGAGAGAGAGAATAGAGAGAGAGAGAGGGAGAAGAGAGAGAATAAAGAGAGAGAGGATAAAGAGAGAATAACGAGAGAGAGGAATAAAGAGAGAAATAAGAGAGAGACAGAATAGAAAGAGAATAAAGAGAGAATAAGAGAGAGAGAGAGAATAAAGAGAGAGAGGGGAATAAAGAGAGAGAGAAAAAAGATAGAGAGAGATAGAAAGAGAGAGAGAATAAGAGAGAGAGAGAATAAAGAGAGGGAGCAGAATGCAGTTTACCTGGTCAGCAATGCACCTGAATGAGCAGTCTGGGTTTATCAGGAAACAGGTGAGTCTTTTAAAGTGCTCTCACACTTCCTGTCTCTCTCCTCCCACCACCTCTCTCATAAATCCCCCCCAATCCCCCCCTCCCTCCCTCCTCTCTCTCTCTATCTCTCCCCCTCTCTCTCTCTCTCTCTCTCTCTCTCTCTATCTCTCCTCCCCTCTCTCTCTCTCTATCATCTCTCTTCCCTCTGTCTCTCTCTCCCACCAACCCCTCCTCTCTCCCCCCCCCCCCCCCCCCCCCCTCTCTCTCTCTCTCTCTCTCTCTCTCTCTATCTCTCTCTATCCTCTCTCTCTCTCTCTCTCCTCTCTCTCTCTATCTCTCTCTCTCTCTCTCCTCTCTCTCCCTCTCTCTCTCTCTCTCCATCTCTCTCCCTCCTCTCTTCTTCCTCTCTCCTCTTCCTCCCTCTCTCTCTCTCGCCTCTCTCTTCCCCCCTCCCCATTCTCTCTCTCTCTCTCTTCTCTCTCTCTCTCTCTCCTTTCTCCCCTCTCTCTCTCTTCTCTATATCTCTCTCCCCTCTCTCTCTCTCTCTCTCTCTCTCTCTCTCTCTCTCTCTCTCTCTCTCTCTCCTCTCTCTCTCCTCTCTCTCTCTCTCCTCTCTCCTCTCTCCTCTCCTCCCACTTCTCTCTCGCCTCTCTCTCTCTCTATTCCCCCCTCTCTCTCTAATCTCTTTCTCAATCAATTTACAACTTTCAAACCTGCCAATCGTCAGAGTCCATTGCTGCTGTTAATGCTGGTGGTGGTGGTGGTGGGGGGGGGGTAAAGGGTCAAGGCCACTGTACATTATATCTTTCCCTGAAAGTAAAGCAACACGAGTCTGATAGCAGGAGGTTCTGAGTTTCTACATCACAAAGCTCCCAAATCATTCACCCCCCCCCCCCCCCCCCCCGCTGATAGGACACGCCCACTGTCACAACTCAATACACATCAGTGCGCTTAATTAATCATCTGATCAGACGGGAATAAATTCAACCCCAACTGTATTCAGCGCTCTAATTCTGCAGGTTTTCTAAAAAAAAAACTACGTCATACGTCTCTGTTCTGTAATGGAACCCTGTATAAAAATTACTACATGGACACTCCGATATTACCTTCCAGGTATTATCACCTCCCTAAAAACCTCAAAAAACACCCCAGCTAGAGTTCTACACCCGCAGGAAAGAAACACAGGATTAACCCTTCAACTTTCATCCAGGTAACACTGAGATTCCTTAAGGAGAAGAAACTGCAAGAGTATGAGAAGTATCTCAGAGGAGTACCTCAGGGAATTACCCAAGGGGAATGCCTAGGGTGAAAGCCTCAGGGGAGTACCTCAGGGGAATGCCTCAGTGGAGTACCTCAGAGATGCCTCAGTGGAGTACCTCAGAGGAATGCCTCAGGGAATGCCTCAGTGGAGTACCTCAGAGGAATGCCTCAGTGGAGTACCTCAGAGGAATGCCTCAGGGGAGTACCTCAGAGGAATGCCTCAGGGGAGTACCTCAGAGGATGCCTCAGGGAATGCCTCAGGGAATGCCTCAGTGGACCTCAGAATGCCTCAGAAGCCTCAGGAGTCAGGGAATGCCTCAGGAATGCTCAGGGAATGCCTCAGGGGAGTACCTCAGAGGAATGCCTCAGGGGAGTACCTCAGGGGAGTACCTCAGGGGCCTCAGGGGAAACCTCAGAGGAATGCCTCAGAGGAATGCCTCAGGGGAGTACCTCAGGGAATGACCTCAGGGGAGTACCTCAGGGGAATGCCTCAGGGGAGTACCTCAGGGGAGTACCTCAGGGGAGTACCTCAGGGGAGTACCTGTGCAACTGCATGTGCTGTACAGTGTGTTTTGTACAGTTTGTTCTCTAGTGTCTGTTTTGCGCTGTTTGCACACATGCACTTTATGCTGCTAAAACATTCTTAGTCTTTATTCTTAGTCTTTAGCTCTGTGTTGTTGTTTTGTGTAATTCTGTGTTTTTGTGAAGCACCATGGGGTTCCAGGAGAAACGTTGTTTTATTTCACTGTGTACTGCGTCTGCTATATACGGTTGAAACGACAATAAAGCTTCTTGAACTGGAACTGGAACAGTGAGTGATGTGATGAGTTACAGAAAAACTCATAAACCCTGAAGTCGGTTATGGGTTATAGCTTTCGGTTCTAATGACTTACATGATAAGATAACGGCGTTTCCAGGAACGGACCTAAAACCAGCTCTGAAATCTGGACAATCATTTTTACAGCATTTACTGTCTGTAGTTCTTCCTCCACCTCTACATTGTCCTTCCGGAGCTCTTAAAGGTTCTGTTTATGTTCTAAAAGAGTTTCAACTCTAAACATTTTTAGCCAGCTTTTCTAGAAGCCTGTTAGGAGGAGTAATTATGATAACTGAAGTTTTTACATTGTTAATCATCCTGAGGAACGCTTAAAGAACTCATAAAGAACCTGTGTTTTTAAGAAAGCTCTGAAAGATAAATGTTAAAGGGTCTAGACATGAGAACCTTGAGGGTGCCTTTCGTTTCAGAATGTGTGGAGCCTTGAAGCTCCAGTCCAACAACCTCTTGGTTTCTTTAAGTTTGATTGGACCAGAAGATGTTCTCAGGCTGATGAACGGCTTCTTTGTAAAGCTTGCAACACACACATATACAGATGTTTTACAGCTGGATAGAAATACAGATTTTCTGTCTAAGGGATGATTAATAAACCCCAAAAAACAAAAGCTATATATATATGTGCACCTTTGAAACCATGGCAACAATCTTTAGTTTCATTATTGATGAATTCTGCTGAGGTGTGTGTGTTGTGTGTGTTGCGTGTGTGTGGATCTATATTTGTGTTTAACTTTTGTAACAGAAACGTTTTCCAAATTAAAATCAGTTCAGATCTCCACATTTTCTATAAATCAGCCAGAATAAAGGTGAAGGTTCAGTTCCAGACATGAAGATTGCACTGAACTTTGAACAGAAGCCTTTCTTTGATCATGATCAGCGGTGGGCGGTGCATTTGGTAGCCGGTCCTTCAGTGTGGATTTACCCGACTGATACCCCCCTTAATACCCCCACTATCACATCCCAATTACAGAAACACATCAATACTAAACAATCACACAATATAACACGGCGTGGAATTACAGACAGAGAGACAAGAAACCCGTTAACACACAACTCCAAACCTCTACACTACAACCACAACTGTACCACCTACAACATCTGGATCAGTTCAGAATCAATATTTATCCTAATATTAATATAACATCAGAAAAACATTACAGATATCAATCAAATCTATCAGACATTTAAAGGCTGTAAGTCGGTGTTACCGCTCGGCGGCGCTGGTCTGGATTCTCAGTGATCCACACACACTGAAAGAAGAACTACAGCACTGGAGGATCTCAGTATGAGGAACCACCCGGAGAACAAAACCAGCAGATCAGCTGAACGTTCTGATACCTGAACATCAGAATGTTTATTTAAATTAGCTAATAAATTAATAAGTAAAAGCTTATTATTAATTATTACTCTAATTATTTATTTTAATAAAGTTTATCATGCTTATTTAATCATTAACTATTGATCAACTGATTAATTACTAAGAGTTTAAGTTTTCTTTTTCATTAAATAATTATTCCTTTTTTTCACTTTATTAACTTTATTATTTATAACTTTAATACAACAATAAACAATTAAATCAGCACTTTGTGTTTTTTTATTATTTTATTTCTGTATAAAATTTAATGACATCATAAAAAATACAGAGATGGAAATGAAATAAAGATGAAGAGAAATAATTCCCTACTTAAGCACTAACACACACACACACACACACACACACACACACACACACACACACACACACAACAAGTTTAAGGTCATGGGTTCAATTCCCAGCAGTACTAAGCTGCCACTGCTGGGCCCCTGAGCAAGGCCCCTAACCCCCACCTGTTCACATGGATAGAGGAGATAATGTGAGTGACTCTGAATAACAGCATAACAACTATGTGAACCTGAAGCAGGGGGGCACAAACTTTTGCTCTGGGTGCAGAAGCGGTGGTTTGATGGTGGTGAGAAAGGCTGGGAGACACCGCTTCAGTCTGTGTCTGAGGAATCACTGGAGCTGCTGGAGGAAGAGGAGGAGGAGGATGAAGCATGTGTATGTTTCTTCTTGCGCTTCTTCGCATGTTTCTCTTTCTCTCGTTCTTTTTTTCCTTTTTTCTTTTTTCTTTTTTCTTATGGCTTTTCTTCTTCTTTCTTCTTTTGACTAAATTCTTCATCATCGTCATCATCATCGCTGGAGGAATGAGTCCTGAACAGAGACACAGAACATCTAGAGTGTGTGTGTATATATAGGTGTAAAATGTGAAATATAATGTGTGTATATGTGTGTGTATATATATATAGTGTGTGGTGTGTGTGTGTGTGTGTGTGTGTATATATACACACACCTCTTCTTTGCCTTTGCCTTTTGAGAACGCGCTTTACTCCTTTTTTTTATGTTTCTCTTTGCGGGACTCTGGAGAAAACACACACACACACACACAACGTTACACTTAGACAGTGTTATAAAGTAGGACAATGTGGACTGAGACCCAGTCTGTGTGTGTGTGTGTGTGTATGTATAAAGTGTTGGACTTTTTTTCTCTACTGTGACTGATAAACATTTAGCTCGAGAATTTAAACTGCACACAGCACAGAAAACTCAGAGTCAAAGTCACCGAGCCACTGATTCACCGAGCCACTGATTCACCGAGCCACTGATTCAGAGAGCCACCGAGCCACTGATTCACCGATCCCACTGATTCACACGAGCCACAGCAGCCCACTGATTCACAGAGCCATGACAAGAGCCACTGATTCACAGAGCCACTGATTCACAGAGCCACTGATTCCCTGATTCACAGAGCCACTGATTCGGAGAGCCACCACTGATTCGGAGAGCCACTGATTCGGAGAGCCACTGATTCGGAGAGCCACTGATTCGGAGAGCCACTGATTCGGACGAGCCACTGATTCACCGAGCCACTGATTCACGAGCCACTGATTCGAGAGCCACTGATTCAGAGAGCCACTGATTCAGAGAGCCACTGATTCAGAGCCACTGATTCAGAGCCACTGATTCAGAGAGCCACTGATTCACAGAGCCACTGATTCAGAGAGCCACTGATCACAGAGCCACTGATTCACAGAGAGCCACTGATTCACAGAGCCAGAGCCAATGATCAGAGAGCCACTGATTCACAGAGCCACTGATTCAGAGCACTGATTCACCACTGATTCAGAGCCAGAGCCCACTGATTCACAGAGCCACTGATTCAGAGCACTGATTCAGAGAGCCAGAGCCACTGATCAGAGAGCCACTGATTCACAGAGCCACTGATTCACAGAGCCACTGATTCACAGAGCCACTGATTCAGAGAGCCACTGATTCAGAGAGCCACTGATTCACAGAGCCACTGAGCCACTGATTCAGAGAGCCACAGAGAGCACTGATTCAGAGCCACTGATTCAGAGGACTGCCACTGATTCACAGAGCCACTGATTCACAGAGCCACTGATTCACAGATTCACAGAGCCACTGATTCACTGACTGACCGAGTGACAGGGCGACTGATCCACAGAGCCACTGATTCACAGAGCCACTGATTCACAGAGCCACTGATTCACAGAGCCATGATTCACAGAGCCACTGATTCACTGACTGACCGAGTGACAGGGCGACTGATCCACAGAGCCACCGATCCACCCACCAGATCCACAGAGCCACCGATCCACAGAGCCACCGATTCACAGAGCCACCGATTCACAGAGCCACCGACTCACAGAGCCACCGACTCACAGAGCCACCGACTCACAGAGCCACCGACTCACAGAGCCACCGACTCACTAATTTACCAAGAACACTGATTTAGAGTCAGTGCTGACAGATTGACTGGTCAACCGAGTGATTGATTTATTAAGTCACTGTTTTGTTCTCCACCTTTAGAACGGCTCCTCCCTGGGATCTTCTCTTTGTGGATCTCCTGCTGCTCCTGGTCTTCACTCTCCTCACTGCTCGTACTGCTGACATCCAGCACAATGTCCTTCCTGGGGTCCACCTGGACAAAGTTACGGCACTCGAATGTCAGGTGACCAGCTGAAGAGGACAAAAACCCCAAAAGAGCGTCAATTCAGTGTAAAGCACCCAGTTTAACCCCCAGCCTGGGACTAGAACCCCACAGATACTCACGATATCCACATCTCTTACAGCCCGCGCGGATGTTGTCTTTATTTACACCTACAAACAGAATGGAGGATTAATACACTTTCATTAATCCCCAACTCACACACACACACACACACACACACACACACACACACACACACTACCAATTCTTCACGCTCATCTGCACCACACGGACCTGTTCAGTCCACCTTTACTTAAAATATCAGTTGTTAATAAATAAATTAAACAGAAAATCATTCCATTATTCAGCATTTCTTTTTTTAAGCCTCCATGACACCAAAGACTAAAAAAAACCGAGACCGAGACCAAGTTTATCGTCTAAAACTCGCGATTATAACATCAAAATAATTTCATAATACAAATTATAATAACATAGAATTTATCATAAA
>VCAZ01000369.1:57500-122126 GCA_005784505.1 Bagarius yarrelli | reverse complement strand
TTCTCTCTCTCTCTCTCTTTCTCTCTCTCTCTCTCTCTCTGTGTTTTTCTCTCGCTGTTCTCTCTCTCTCTCTTTCTATCTCCGACTGAGAGTGTAAACAGGAGAAGAATGTCTCAGTGATGACAATGATTTTAGAGAGTCGTCCCCGGAAACCGGACGCTGTGATGAGGATTGTCTCGTTGCCGTGGATACCAGGTGACCGAGTGCTGCACTATCAAAAGACACAGGGACTAAATAAGATCCACTCCCTATGGTAAAGAGGGGGTGTGGTTTAGGACACGCCCACAGTCTGACACCCCTCACAAACACAGCCTTACACACCTCATGGTAAAGAGGGGGTGGGTTTAGGACACGCCCACAGTCTGACACAGCCTCACACACACAGCCTCATACACACACAGCCTCATACACACACACACGCATGGTAAAGAGGGGGTGTGGTTTAGGACACGCCCACAGTCTGACACCCCTCATAAACACAGCCTTACACACACACACTCATGGTAAAGAGGGGGTGGGGTTTAGGACACGCCCACAGTGACACTGCAGGATGTTGACCTTACGATTGTTTATTACAGAATATTTTCCACAGTGGCGGTGATGAGTTCAAGATCCGTTATGATCTACTGGACTGCCATGTCAGTATCTGTTCCCCACAGGTGTGTGCACCTCACACACACACACACACACACACTCTCACTCTGGTTTATATAGTGAGTGAGATATTCCTGGCTGTTCCTCAGGTTGCTGAACTCTTCACTGATAACTTTGACTATCAGACCAGGAATGACTTCGTCCGTGGAATTCTGGTCAATGAGGAAGTGAGTGTTTACACACTTCTCACACACTCGTCACACACATTCCCATACACCTTCATTGAATATGTGCTGTTTGATTGATTCACTCTCTTTTCTTTGATTTTGTTTTGGGTAAACTGCATGATGGGGTATGTGGTTATAGTAGTATGAAATGCTGTGTTGTCACTTCCTGTTTCCTGTTAGATTTTGGGGAATCAGATCCACATGTTTGTCAGTAAAGATGGCTATGGCGCTCGCGTCTCCAACCTGCACATGTATGACTCTGTATCCTGCGATCTGATTGGCCGCTGGGCGTACCCCATTACCCCTGAGGCTAACTTCTCAGATGAGGAGGGGCGGAGCTGCACACACTCGCGCCACAATGTTTACCGTGAAGTGGGCGTTGGTCTGGGACATGGCAGCCTCATGGAGGAAAATGTTCTGATTGGACGGAACTCTGTGATTGGCGCCAACTGCAGCCTGTCAAACACAGTGATCGGGGCCAACTGTCTCATTGGTAACACTTCCTGTTTCACCTCCACTTCCTGTTAAATTTAGACTGTGTGTGTCTTTCTGATGTGTGTGTGTGTTGTAGGTGATGGTGTGGTGTTGGACAGAGCATTTATCTGGAACAATGTCCGTATCAGTGACGGTGTGACAGTTTGTCAGTCTGTGATCTGTGATGGAGTGGAAGTAAAACCTGGAGTCACACTAAAACCGCAGTGTGTACTCGCTTATGGAGTAAGGACACACACACACATTTTCATTCGCAGCATTTGGCAGAACCTCTTTTTCAGAGTGACTTACATTTATCCCTTTTATATAACTGAGCAATTAGGGGTTAAGGGCCTCACTCAGGGGCCCAACAGTTACACCTTGGTGGTGCTGGGAGTCTTACACACAAACACACACTTTCTCTGCGCTGTGGATTTCTTACCCTTAACACACATAATGCTAATTATTACTCTATAGTCCTTATACCTGACCTTTGACCTTCACCCCTGCTGGCTAGGTGGTGGTAGGGCCGAGTGTGTCTCTTCCTGAGGGGACAGTGGTGTCTTTGCATCACCCAGACGAGGAGGAGGAAGACAATGATGAAGACGAGTTCCTGAGTGATGATAATGACGTCAGTGTTCATAAAGACAAGACCAAACACAAAGGTACACACACACACACACACACCTGTACAATCCACAAGAACACATGCAAGTTTAACCTATTATTGGGTGACAAAAGGGCGGAGCTAAAATTAATGTAAATCTCTGATTGGTCGAACACAGTAAAACGTGTTCTTCACTTGTGTGTTGTTAAGTGTATAATCCATCTGAGGTGGGCTCTGAGGGGCGGGGCTACCTGTGGAGGAACAGTAGCACCGATGATGCAGAGGAGCTAACACAGCGCATATGGGGTAAAACGCGCACACACACACACACACACACACATTAAATGAAAACAGCAAACACAGTTTTTATATAGAGATGTGTGTATGTGTAGGTCTGGTTCTGAAGTCTGATCCTGACAGTGAGACGCAGAGCGAGGCCAGTGAAGGGTCACATGATCCTGGGAGCCGATCTGATTCGCCCGAGCTCGACGATGTTAAAGGTACTGATCTGGTGGCTGTGTCCCAAATCACCACAGTTACCACGACAACAGACACTGGCCAATGGAAACAGTTAGTGGTCATAGTAACCAAAAATGCCAACAAGTTAAAACAGCAGAAACCTCTTTCGTGTGTGTGTGTGTGTGGGTGTGTGTGTGTGTGTGTGTGTGTGTGTCAGTGTTTCAGAACGAGGTTCTTGGCACACTGCAGCGAGGTCTGGAAGAGAACATCAGCTGTGACAATCTGGTTCTAGAGATAAACTCTCTCAAGTGAGTCTGGCAAAAGTCGAGTCACAGCATGATGAAGTTTCATCTGTTCATTTCTATATCAAAGATTATTGTGAGTGTTGGTGTAAATGAAGTAGCTGAGATATCAGAAGTCGTCACGAGTGAGGGGGAGTCGAGGAGTATCAGGTGGAGTCGGGAGTGCAGGGTGGAGTCACGGGAGTGCAGGGTGGAGAGGGTGAGTCACGGGAGTGCAGGGTGGAGTCACGGGAGTGCAGGGTGGAGTCACGGGAGTGCAGGGTGGAGTCACGGGAGTGCAGGGTGGAGTCACGGGAGTGCAGGGTGGAGTCACGGGAGTGCAGGGTGGAGTCACGGAAGTGCAGGGTGGACTTGCAGGGGTTCAGAGGTGGACTTGCAGGGGTTCAGAGGTGGACTTACAGAGGTCGTAGGTGGGGTCGCAGAAGTCCGGGGGTGGAGTCACGGCAGTCCGGGGGTGAACTTACAGGGGTTCGGGGTGAAGTTACAGGAGTTCAGACATGGAAGTACAGGAGTTCAGGGTGGAGTTGCAGGAGTCCGGGGCCGGGGTCACTGAAGTTTGGGGTAGAGTTACAGGAGTTTGGGGCGGAGTTAGACACAGTTACAGGTGTTGTAATGATTTTGCAGGTACGCCTATAACATCTCTCTGAAGGAGGTGATGCAGATTCTCAGCAGAGTAATTCTAGAGTTCCCATTCCATCAACACGGAGATCACATCACTGCAGCCCAGTATTCCGCTCTACTAATGCCCGTGAGTCTGTCTGTCTCTCTCGTCTGTCTGTCTCTCTGCACCATCAACATCAGATCACGGCAGCCAGGAAGCTCTCTCTGCTCTCTGCATTCCGCTCTACTAATGCCCATGAGTCTGTCTGTCTCTCTCGGTCTGTCTGTCTCTCTGCACATCACTGCAGCCCAGTATTCCGCTCTACTAATGCCCGTGAGTCTGTCTGTCTCTCTCGGTCTGTCTGTCTCTCTGCACATCACTGCAGCCCAGTATTCCGCTCTACTAATGCCCATGAGTCTGTCTGTCTCTCTCGGTCTGTCTGTCTCTCTGCACATCACTGCAGCCCAGTATTCCGCTCTACTAATGCCTGTGAGTCTGTCTGTCTTTCTCGGTCTGTCTGTCTGTCTTTCAGTGTCTGTGTGTCTGTTTCTCTCTCTTTCCCACTCTTTAATGCCTTAGTCCTGTAAAAGAAAGGCAAATTAAATGTGTGTGTGTGTGTGTGTGTGTGTGTGTGTGTAGTTGTGATTAGAAGTGGGCTCCAGTGTTTAAGAATTATTGTGATCACACGAGGGAAGTGTCATATAGGCACAGTGTACACACACACACACTGCACTAAACCACATCACACATACACACACAAAACCACAAACACAACACCCTTGGCGGCCAAGTAATACACACACACATGTACAACCAGATCACACCACACACACACCACATTTCTGGCCCTGGGGAAGTGTTTAAGAGCACCCAACACACACTCACTTGCCAAGGTAAATACACACAACCCCTGCAATAACACACCCACACACATGCATCATACACAAAACACACTGTCACCTCCACAATACACACCACACACACACACACACACACACACACACACACACAAACCACTGCACCCTAAAACCACATAAAACATCCCCACACACACCACACACACTACTGCACTCGCCCATATACACACACACACACTGCCTGCACCAATCACACACCACCACACACCACCACTGGAAAGGCCAATACACACACCACCACTACCCACATCACACACACAAAATAAACACACACACACCTCACACACACCACTCCCACTCGCCAAGTAAACACACACATGTAATACAACACCACACCGCACTAACCCACACACACACACCCACACCACATGCCTGCACTCTGCCAAATACACCACACACTGCACGCACACAAACACACACACACACACACATCACCCAAGGTAAAACACAACTGCACACACACACCCTAAACCACATCCACATCACGACACACACACTACAACCAAATCCCCTGTAATACACCCCCAAACACGGAACCACTCAACCACACACACACTCACACACTAAAACCACAGGAACCACACACACACACACACACACCACACACACTGCACACACTGCAAACACAATACACAAACCACACCCACACCCATAACACACAACACACTACACTACACTAAAACCACATTAACCCCCCACCACCACACACAACCACACACGCACCACACACACACACACACTCACTACACTAAACCACATTAACCACACCACCACACTACACTAACCACATGAACACACACACACTCACTACACTAAACCACTTAACACACACAAACACCAACACTAAACCCCTTAACCACTGCACACACACACACACTCACTACACTAACCCACTTAACCCACAACACACCACACACTCACTCAATACACACCCACATTAACCACACACACACACTCACTCACACAAAACCCACTAAACCCCATACAATAACCACAACACCACACACACTCAACACTAAACCAATAACCACACACACACACTCATGCACTAAACCACATTAACCACACAAATACCACAAAACACTACCACACAAACCACATTTAACCACAACACACACTAACTGCACCAAACCACATTAACCACACACACACACTCACTGCACCACAACACATAACCACACACACACACTGCACACTACCAACTAACACACACCACACACACATTAACCACACACACACACTACCACCAACCACATCAACACCACACACTCACTACACACAACTAAACCCCACCCACTTAACCACCAACACACACCACAGTAAACCACACGTACCACCACACACACACTCACTGCACTAAACCACATCGTCACACACACACCACTACACACACAACCGGTTGGGTTTTTTTGGTCACACACACTAAACCACATTAAACCCACTCAATACACCACATTAAACCAACACACACACACACACTACACACCACACACTCACTGCAACCACAAAAAACAACCACACTTATCACACACCACCTGCACAAACCACACACACACACTCACTGCACTAAACCACATTGAAACACAACACACACCACACTTAACCACACACACACACACATCACTACACACACCACCACACACACTCACACAACTAACACACACATTAAACCACACACACACACACTGCACATAAACCACATTAACCCACCACACACACACATCACTACACTCACTGCACTACCACAAACACCACACTCACTAAACCACACACACACACACTACACACACATCAACCAAACACACTCACTGCACTAACCACAACCACCACATTTAACCACCACACCACACACACACCCACACACACTCACACACTAAACCACATTAACCACACACACACACACACCACCACTCACAACAACTAAACCACATTCAACCACACACACACACACACTCACAACTACACTAAACCACATAAGAACACCACACACACACACTCACTACACTAAACCACATTAACACACACACACACACACTTCACACGAAACCACATTAACACACCACACACACACTCACCACTACACTAACCACATTAACCACACAACACCCACACACACTCACTCACACTAAACCACATTAACCACCACACACACACTCACTACACAAACCACATTAACACACACACCACACACACTCACTACACTAAACCACATACCCAACCCACACACCACACACTCACTACACTAAACCACATTAACCAACCACACACACACCACCACTACACTTAAACCACAAACCACACACAAACCACACACACTCACTACACTAAACCACATTAACCACCACACACCACACCCACTCACCACGAAAACACATTACACCAACCACACGCACTCACTAACTAACCACACACACACCTCACACCACACACAACCACTAAACCACATTAACCACACACACACACTCACTCAACACTTAACCAACACACACACACTTAACACACACACAACACACACTAAACCCAACACTACTACACCAACATTAACCACACACACAACACACACACCACACTAAACCACTAACACATTAACCACACACCACACACACACTCACTACACTAAACCACATTACCAACACACACACACACACACACACTCACTACACTAAACCACATTAACACACACTACACACACACAACACTCACACACTAAACCACATTAACCACACACACACACACACTACACTCAACTAAACACCCCACTACACTAAACCACTAACCACATCACTAACACACAACACACACACACTCACTCACACACTAAACCACATTAAACCACACACACACACACACACACACACACACACTAAACACACCACACACTAAACATTAACCACACACACACACTCACTACCACTAAACCACATTAATTAACCACCACACACACCACTCACTACACTAACCCCACAAACCACTCACTCCATAACCACACACACAACACTCACTACATTAAACACATTAACCACACACACACACTCACTACACTAAAACCACATAACCACACACACACACACACACTAACTACCACTAACACCACATTAAACCACAACACACACACACTCACTCACTGCACTAAAACCACATTAACCACACACACACCACCCACATGAACCACACACACAAAACTACACGAAACCACTTAAACCACATTAACACACACACACACACACACTCACTACACTAAAACCACATAAACTAACCACCACACACCACACCACACACTCACTACGCTCAACCACATTCACCACACACACACACACACTCACTACACAAAAACACTAAACCACATTAACCACACACACACACTCCACTACCACACACACTAACACCACATTAAACACACCACTAACACCTAACCACACACCACACACTACACTACCACTCACACAACCACATTGAACCACACACAAACACCACATTTAACACACACACACACACTACACTAAACCACTAACCACACACACTCACACATACCTAACACATTAACCACACACACACACCACACTCACTACACTAAACCACATTAAACACACACCACACCACACACTCACTACACATTAAAACCACATTAACAACCACACACACACACACTCACTACACTAAACCACATTAACCACATGAACCACACACACACACACTCAACACACACATTAACCACATACACACACACACTCACTGCACTAAACCATGTACACTCACTGCACTAACCCCCCCCACACACACACACACTCACTGCACTAACCCCCCCCCACACACACACACACACTCACTGCACTAAATCACACCAACCACACTGATAAACCACACCCAGTATACATAGCCACACCAGTCTGCCTGTTTGCAGTGTGTGTGTGTGTGTGTGTGTGTGTGTGTGTGTGTGTGTGTGCGCTCTGTAGGTGTTGATGAGTATGTACCAGTTGGAGATTCTGGATGAAGACTCCATTAAATCCTGGTTTTCTCTGGATGTACAGACGGAGCGAAGCCGAAACCTGCGCAAGAACCCAGGGGTGAGACACTGACTGGGAAATGTAGTCCACTGCATACTGTAGTCCTTCACTGTTTAATAACACCAATTATAATAGTGATGGATAATAGTGTGTGTGTGTGTGCTGGTTTTCTGTAGCTGCTGAAGTTCATCCAGTGGTTGGACGAGGCTGAGGAGTCTTCAGAGGGAGGCGAATGATTACCACTCCACTGTGTGTGTGTGTGTGTGTGTGTGTGTGTGTGTGGTGTGAGAGAACAGAAGTGACAGTAATCATGTTAATAACGGAATGCTGATGTTAACACCGTGTGTACCGTGCGTACTGTGTGTATTAGCACTTAGCGCTGCTTTTTGATGTATTTGTGGAGCCGCTTTAGCTGTGTGAGTTATTGTCATAATGGACGTGACCTTTGACCTTGATAAACAGACCAGTGTGTGTGTAAAATTCCTATGTGATCCTACCGTGAGACCTGTTCAAGGGTTTTCTTGTGTGTGGGGTATGAAGGTATGTTTGATGAAGGAGTGTGTATGAAAGGAGTGTGTATGAAGGAGTGTGTATGAAGGAGTGTGTATGAAGGAGTGAGTGAGTGAGTGAGTGAGTGAGTGAGTGAGTGTGTGAGTGGGTGTGTGAGTGTGTGTGAGTGCGTGTGTGAGTGAGTGTGTGAGTGAGTGAGTGTGTGAGTGAGTGTGAGTGAGTGAGTGAGTGAGTGAGTGTGTGAGAATGAGTGTGTGAGAATGAGTGAGAATGTGTGAGAATGAGTGTGTGAGTGAGTGAGAATGAGTGTGAGTGAGTGAGAGTGAGTGTGTGTGAGAGTGAGTGTGTGTGTGTGTGAGTGAGTGAGAATGAGTGTGAGTGAGTGAGAATGAGTGAGTGCGGTGAGCGTGAGTGCGTGTGTGTGAGTGCGTGTGTGTGTGAGTGAGTGCGTGTGTGTGAGTGGTGGGTGAGTGGAATGAGTGTGTGTGTGTGTGAGTGCGAGTGAGTGAGTGGAATGAGTGAGTGAGTGAGGAAGAGGTGAGTGAGTGAGGATGAGTGAGTGAGTGAGTGAGTGAGTGAGTGAGTGAGTGTGAGTGTGGTGAGTGTGTGAGGGTGTGAGTGTGAGTGAGTGAGTGAGTGAGTGAGTGAGAATGAGTGTGTGGTGTGTGTGTGGTGCATTTATGCAGTTTGTGTATTACTGCTGGTTTTATATTCAGACAGAACTGAATTGAATGGCTGAGTCTGATGATCTGATTGGTCAGTTTTCTCCCACAGCTTCATTCTGACCTGCTGTCACTTCACTGGCTGTCCTGAGAGTAAAACTCAAACGCAGTGTGAACAAAGCTGCAGTGAATAAACACAACCTGTAAGGAGAGAAATCCTCTGTCAGCTTTTCTGTCCAGTGTGTTAACTACAAACTCACTGTAAATATATCAACGGAGATGATTATTCATAGAATCAACAGGGTTACTGTGTAAAAGTACTCAAACTATAATTACTGCAGAGTTACTGTAAAAGTACTCAAACTATAATTACTGCAGAGTTACTGTAAAAGTACTCAAACTATAATTACTGCAGAGTTACTGTAAAAGTACTCAAACTATAATTACTGCAGAGTACTGTAAAAGTACTACCAAAGGCTCAACTATAATTACTGCAGAGTTACTGTAAAAGTACTCAAACTATAATTACTGCAGAGTTACTGTAAAAGTACTCAAACTATAATTACTGCAGAGTTACTGTAAAAGTACTCAAACTATAATTACTGTACAGAGCTCAAATAATTACTGCAGTTAAAAGTACTCAAAACTATAAAGTACTGTACTCAACTATAATTACTGCCAGAGACTGTTGTCAAACTAAATACTGCAGAGTTACTGTAAAAGTACTCAAACTATAATGACTACAGAGTTACAAAACTATAATTACTGCAGAGTTACTGTAAAAGTACTCAAACTATAATTACTGCAGAGTTACTGTAAAAGTACTCAAACTATAATTACTGCAGAGTTACTGTAAAAGTACTCAAACTATATAAGTTACTGTAACAAAGTACTCAAATATAATTACTGCAGAGTTACTGTAAAAGTACTCAAACTATAATTACTGCAGAGTTACTGTAAAAGTACTCAAACTATAATTACTGCAGGGTTACTGTAAAAGTACTCAAACCATAATTACTGCAGAGTTACTGTAAAAGTACTCAAACTATAATTACTGCAGGGTTACTGTAAAAGTACTCAAAACTATAATTACTGCGCAGTAGAGTTACTGTAAAAGTACTCAAACTATAATTACTGCAGGGTTACTGTAAAAGTACTCAAACTATAATTACTGCAGAGTTACTGTAAAAGTACTCGAGAAAAAGTAAGCGACAAGAAAAAACTGTATAATTACTATATAATTACTGTAAAACTTAATTTAAAAATAATGTAAAAATACTGCAGACGTACTGAAGTTATTAAAAGGCGATTTTTCAAATTTCTCCAAAACACCACACAAACACTGACACACTGTAAATTTATACTCATTTATACCCAATAAACACACATAGACAACTGACACCTAACTCATCTAACTGAAACTCCCCAAATGACATTCCCTGAGAGGAAGAGAGAGAGACAGTGAAAGAAATAAAGAGTGATAGATAGTGGGAAAGAGAGATAGAATTGAGATTGAGTAATTAAATGAATCGTTTATTTTTCCTAAAATTTCCAATCTGTTTTTTTCCCCCTTTTTCTTTTTTTTTTTTTTTTTTTTGCATTTAATGTTTTTGGGACTTTTATTTTGACACACTGAGTCTGTGATGTGGTAATTAAACACCGGAAGTGTATCGGTTTTTCCGGTTTCACTCACAGAACGGTAGCAGATCTGTGAGTTCTGGATTGTGACCAAAATCAATTAAAACACTGTAAACTGTCGCAGTGGGGACAGGTGTGCGGTGGGGACAGGTATGCGTTAAGGACAGTTTTGCAGTGGGGACAGGTGTCAGATGAGGACGGTTTTGCAGTGGGGACAGGTGTGCGGTGAGGACAGGTCGTTTCTGGGTGTTAAAATAAAAGCTCATGAAAAAGTTTTCAAGTTGAAAATTAAAATTCAGTGGATTAAAGTCGATTCAGTGAAATAATTTTTACTTTATTCAACAGAAATTTGTGAATGAAATCTTTAATTGCTGCTGCTGAATTTTAATGAATTTATTTGTTCGATTTTAAATCATTATAAATGTTTTTCTTCTGAATAAAAGCTTTTTTTTTTTTCATTTGAATCGAATGGAGAGACGCGGTTTCACACATCGGCCAGCAGGAGGCGCAGATTCACCAGAACGACACGGCGCCTTATACTAATGTGTGTGTGTGTGTGTGTGTGTGTGTGTGCTGAACATTAATTAATCGGCCAAAGACCAACGGCTCAACAGTGACGTGAAATGTGTATAAATTAAACACAATGTAAATAAATCACTACTTTGTGTTATGGTGCGCCATCTACTGGCCAGGTGAACACACACTGCACTCAGAACAGCAAACAGCGCGGTGGTAGATTCCCAATCCGAAAACGAGTTTAATTCGGATTTATATGATAACATTGGTTTTAAAACATTTTTTAATATAATTACACAATTCGGCCCTGTGATGGACTGGGGCAGTGGTGACTTAAATGGTTGAGCGCTGAGTTGAACACCAGTTGAACATCCCATCTTGCACGGTTGGTGGTCAAAGCGCAGGGTCAGCTATGATACAGCGCCCCTGGAGCAGGATGGGTTTAAGGGTCTTGCTCAAGAGCCCAACAGTGGCGGACCCAGCGGTGGTGGGGCTCAAATCCAGGCAGACGGGGTTCGCCACTGTTGGGTTCTTGAGCAAGACCTCGCTCGTTATATGCGAAAAACACGTTTCACTATATGTTGTACTGTATAATCGTTTATGTGACTAATAAAATTGAGTAAAGAAAGAAAAACCTGAAGATTAAAACCATCACTTTCACTACATTTACCTTTCTGACATTTGTCTAATATTTTACATCTGACTGAGCATTAAGGGTTAAGGGCCTCGCTCAAGGTCCCAGCAGTGGGAATTGAACCAATGACCTGATTAGCAGTCCAACATTTTAACCTTAATCAACAACAACATTTTTTACTTTTCTTACGCCTACAGTTTGATTTGGTAATGAAATTTATTTAAAATATCATCTAAATAAAATATATATTTTCCTTATAAAGTTGTTCTTCATTGGTCAGAAATGCAGTTAATAAAGAAAATCCATCAGAAAAATAATCAGCGGAGAACATAGAACCCCTCTCACTCAAACTCAGTTAAAGTTCTGAGTTGTTGACTGCAGCGCTGGGGGAGGTGGTGGTGCAGTGGCTAAAGTGTTGGACTGCTGATTTGAAGATTGGGGTTCAATTCCCAGCACCACCAAGTTACAACTGTTGGGCCCCTGAGTAAGGCCCTTATCCACTAATTGCTCAACTGTATGAAAAAGTCGATCTAAGTAAAAGAACATCTGCTGAATGATGCAGCCCTGTGCATGGTTCTAATCCCATAATAAAGTTTGCAGACGACGGTGAGATGAGATAAACTACAGAGAAGAGGTGAAGGACCTGAGTGGTGCACTGACAATAACCTGCTCCTTAACTCTAGAACTACCAAAGAGCTCGTTGTGGACTTTAGGAGAAGGAACGGTAACACACACTCCCCCATCTACATTAACGGGAAGATGGTTGATCAATACAGGGCAGTCCTGGGAGAAAACCTGTTGGAGGCTGCAAAAAAGACTTGAAACTGAGATGATTCACTTTCCAGCAGAACAACTGACCCTAAACATACAGCCGAAAGTCCAATGGAAGGGTTTGGATCAAAGAATACTCGTGTTAGAATGGACCAGTCGAAGTCCGGACCTAAACCCATTGAGCTTCTGTGACAAGACTGTCCTGTTCACAGACGTTCCCCATCCAATCTGGCGGATCCGAATACAAGGCACACCTCTGCTCTTCAGATTTTTATTAGCTTTATCATTTTCGTTCCACTTTGTGTTGGTCTGTTAATAAAATCGTAATAAAACATTTAAGTTTGTGGTTGTAAAGTGACAGAATGTCTGGCTCTGCGGACTGTTCTCTTTCCTCCACCCAGCTGAAAGGTTCAGCTGCCTAAACGCCCAGAGCAGCAGGTTGAGAAAGAGTTTTTACCCCACAGTGATCTCCTTAGTGAACTCAACTTCACTTCACTTCAACTTTCTTCATTTCAATGTCTGAGGCAGATGAAGGTCAGGGTATGGACAGGTCGCTCCTGAGTGGACAGTGAGGAATATCACTGTTCTGGTGGTGCTCTTTTCATTTTTCAAAGATTTCCTTTTCATTTTCTTTACACCTTCCCTGGTGTGTGTTGCCATGGCAGCAGGCTGAGGTCAGTCCAGACTACCCTCACTGCTGCACAATCCTGAGTCTCGTGAGGAATCTTCAGATGTTCCTTAACCATCTGTTAGATGGAGATACTGCTAATATAATCAGTGGAGTAAAGCTCATTGTGGAGTCTAATCTACAGCTGTTTGAATGCTTTAGCATTAGCACAAAACCCATTAGATTCTGACACAACCTCAAAGTAACACTTTCATCTCAAACGTTTTCAGACGTTTTCAGAGTTTGGTGTTTAATGTAGTAAATGGACCAAGACCTAAAATTTGCTATGGCAGAAGTGGTAGCTAGACTGCTGTACAGAAGCTGCCACTGTTGGGACCCTTAGCAAAGCTCCAGGCAAGTTGCTCCAGACAAACACTGGATTTACTCGTACTCCGAACCGGGTTTAGTCCTAATAAACCTGTTTGTACACCAGGTCAAGGATATCAATCTGTCAAATGGAAGAAGTGTTGGACTGCTGATCAGAAGATCATGGATATAATTCCTATCACCACCAAGCTGGAGGACCTAGAGACGTCTACCAAACCCTAGAAGTGTAAATGTAACTTTACTGTTAATGTAAATCGTTTCCTGCTTCGGTGGAGATGAAGTTTACAGCAGGTTCACTGGAAAGACAACAGCAGGACAAACCTTTATTACAGTGTGTTGAAGGTGATGGACTCAACCATGTTCTTCTCATCAACTGATTAGTCTTCAGGTTTAGATCCCAGTCAGTACCTGAAGCATAAGGCAGCAGTTCAAATCCCACAATTCAGTTTCCTCAGTTAACCCTTTCGGGTGAGAATTTTACAAGCATTATTTATTAAATACAGCACAGACAACAAACATAAAAAAAACTACAAATTGTGTTAGAAATGCTTCTTTGTTTAAACCCTAGGCTTCAACACTTCCTGTGAAATCTGACCGCTGTATACAGATGTTGGGGCACTTCTGCCCACATTCTGTAAAATAAAAATGACTGTAAAAAAATCTTTTCAACAAAAGATTGAAACATTTCTTAAATATTGCAAACGACACATTTACTATATATTGTGTTAAACATGTTATTCGTGTGTAATAAGTATTTATGGAGTAACACCGACACTGGCATGTTTTTTAGCCAGCTGTGATTCATCCTGTTCTATTTAAGCTTTGTGGGCTACACACACATACACATACATAAGATCTACACACACTTCTTTAAATCCACACACAATGATCCCGCAGTTTCCTCATGGCCATCCCAGGAGCGCCATTTTCCGTTTTTCTGAAGAAGTTCATGATGTATTTTGAGGAACAGTTCTGACTACCGGGTTTATTGCCCAATATTAGCTGAATTTACTGGAATCCATTCTCACATCTACCTGTGGACTGTTTCCTTCAGCAGGACGTGGTTTGCTGCCTGTTTGAAGAAAAACTGACCTTTATGCTTTATCTGTACAGTCCACAGCACTCGCTACCTTAATGCATTTGACTCATGAAGATGCTGGAACACATGATGATCTGATTCTAGGAGACAAGCTGAAGGTGGAAGTTTTTACTGCACTTGACTTGTTTTAAACGAATGAAATGACGAATTTATTTAACACCCAGTTTATAAACGTCAACATAAAAATTCTAGCCTGTACAACTGAAGTAGTGTTTCTGATTTCACCGCCAGACTACCATTTCTACACTGAACCATGAATATTCAAATGGAAAACCCTGTGACTTGGTAAAACTATAAAGGCGAGACACCTTATTGCTTGTAACAGCACCAGATGTTCCAGATGTTCTCCATGACTGCAGCAGCTTTGGATTGAACCAAGCAAGTCTAAAACCAGACCAACGCTGTGACCGGCATGAAAAGCTCCTCACACTCGCTCCCACTAGTCCAAAACGGTGAACCTGGCAGCTGTGCTAGAAATAAAGTGCCTTTGAAGTCTACTCCACAGTCACAGTGTAAATCTCATCATCACTGACCTTCTCAGTGTGGAGGCGCTGGTGGAGTTGTAGTGTGTTTTTGCGATTGAAGCTCTTCCCACACAGCGAGCACTGATAGGGTTTTTCTCCGGTGTGGATGTGCTGGTGGCGTTGAAGAGTACTTTGCTGAGCAAATGTCTGTCCGCACTCTGAACACTGGAAAGGCTTCTCTCCCGTGTGAATGCGGTGGTGCTGCTGCAGCGTATTCATCCGACTGAAACTCTTTCCGCACTCTGAACAAAAGTAGGGTCTCTCGCCGGTGTGAGTGCGCTGATGTCCGATCAGAGTTTTCTTCTGGTGAAAGCTCTTCCCACAGTCCGAGCAGTGGTACAGGTTCTCTCCTGTGTGGAGGCGCTGGTGTTCTTTGAGAGATCCGCTTTCGCTGAAACTCATCCCACACTCCGTACAGTGATAGGGCTTCTCTCCGGTGTGGACACGCTGGTGTCGCTGCACAGCGTTCTTGCGTGTGAAACACTTTCCGCACTCAGAGCACTGGTAGGGTTTCTCTCCAGTGTGAATTCTTTGATGCGTTTGGAAATTCTGCTGATGAGCAAATCTCTTTCCACAGTAGGTACACTGGTAGGGTTTTCTCTCCGGTGTGGAGGCGCTGGTGTTGCTGGAGATTGCTCTCCTGACTGAAGCTCTTCCCGCACTGGGAGCACTGAAATGGCTTCTCGCCAGTGTGAATCCTCTGGTGTTTCTGAAGGTCTCCCAGTCTAGCAAAACTTTTCCCACAGACTGAGCAGTGGTGGATTTTCTTCCACATGGGTTTGGCCGAGGTCTGAGTGAGGAGAGAACCTGACTGACTGCAACCGACTGTGGACAATTTCTCACGACTGAGTTCTGCAGACAGCTGAAGCCTTTCTGAAACAGCGCCATCTCTTGATGTGTTTTTGAAACTCAGGTCGAGAGGCATGTCAAAAATGGACAAAAGGAATCGGAGACGGTGTGCGACAGAACACTGCTTCGTTCTGGTACTAAAAACAAAACAAAAGTAAAACAAAGTAAAACACAATTTTTAGAAGATTAGCAGAGACTGAGACTGGATCAATTCAGTACGTAATCAATAATCATTTTAGCCATGTTTGATCTTGTAGTAGTGAAGGTGTTACAGGTCTCTTATCAACAAATACACACACCAAGATATTAACCTGCGTAACTAAGTGGAGAATCATCAAATAATAAATACTAGGACTTCTCTAGTACTGGTCACGTGCAGGTATCCTATCAGCACACGAGGATCTCATCAGACCAATCACCAACTTACAGTGGACAGCATCTCAGAACCGAGTTCTCCAAACAACTGAAGCCTTTCTGCAGCAGTGCCATCTCTTGGTGTGTTTGTGGAACTCAGGTCAAGAGGAGCGTGGAACCGCACGAAAGGAAGGGGAGACGGCTTGCGACAGAAAATCGGCCTTCTCTGGAACTGAAAAAGTGGAACAAAAGGAAACTGAAAAAATAGAAACAAAAAAGTAAGCATTTTAAATACTTAAAAAATTATAGACAAAAACATTTACGAAACAGAGAGATATAATCCAGATGATCTGACGCTCCTGAGATAGCGATTGCTTCATTGCATGAGGATCATTATCAGTCTCCACGAAAGACATTACACCACCTTACACACACCATTACACCACACCACACCACCACACCATTCCACACCACCATTACACCACCTCCACCACACCATTACACCACCTCCACCAGCTGACCGTGCTTTTACACCAAGATTATTCATTCACACGGTTACTCAGAAGAGCTGCTGCACTTACGGTGACCATGTTCTCCGATCTCCTTTCTCCAGGTATCTGAAGGTTTTCTGTAGCAGCCTTATTGCTTGATGCGTTAGTGCAGGTCAGGTCCAGAGGTGTGTGAAATTCCACACAGGAAGCGGGAGACGACTTGAAAAAGAACATTGTTTCTTTCTGAATAAAAAAAAAGAAAAGAATTAATTTTGAATAGTTTGAATAGACAATAAAAGACGGCAATTACACAGACGGAGACACAGAGACACGGAGACTGATCAGCGTTAATGCGAGTGTTATGTGCAGTTTGAGCTCCTGCAATAAAAACATGTAACAAACTATTTAATGAAACAAATATACATTTTCTAAACACTCGTTCCACTAGTGTAAAAACACATCACTGTCGGCTGTCACACCTCCCCATTATCTCCGAGGTCCTCCAGAATGTTGTCCCCTTTGTCTCTTACTGGGATATAGACCACTTTTATGACCTTTTCCTGCCAGTATTAAAATCTCTTTACAGTAACATCTGGTTAAAGTGGTGAATGACTGAACCCCTGGACTGGAACAGTATTTACCAGTTCGCGTTCCTTTCCCTAAATGAAAAAGTATCTGATCTGATTCACCTGTGTATAAACTAGTATTTCTTTCCCTCTGGATACTTTGATTTGTTTGTTGTTTAATGATTCACGCTCTGTTTTTATTGATATTTTAATACTCGATTTGTCTTTGCTACTTTCCCGAACACATGCTTGCTCTCGGATCACACAACATATTCCGACCGGGATCAACAGCACGAGCACATGCTTTCTGAGAGAACTGTAAACCCCCCCAGCCCCACATCTGTTCAAACTGCTGCATTCAGCATTACAGGGCAACCCTGAATGGGCCCCATTGTGGGTGTATGAGCTCACAGACGCCTGCAACTGGCTCATGGCATTGTAAGAAAGAGTGAACCATCCCTCCCACCAGAGGGGCACGGCCAGGCCGGCTCTTTTTCTACTCCTGTACATGAATGGTCATCCTAATAGCAGCCCTAATCAGTGCCAAGCTCACGTCCGTAGGGGTAAATACTCCTCTGTGCAACAAACAGACCCAAAGTGAAATTGGAAAGTGAATGTGAAGAGCCCACCGTAACCACCATTCTGGCTCCAGCAGCAGTCCTGGGGGAAAAGCGATAGAAGATCTTTTTGCATTTGCATTTGCATTTTGTAACTGCAACCAGTCAAATAGTCACGCTTAGAATCTGTAAATTTTATACATACACACTAAGCAGGCAAACTGCACTTAACATCACAACTCAGGAGCCAGAAGCAGCTAACGCAAAGAAAAAATCAACACAGCTTTTTTCCACAAAGCGTAAGGAATTGAGCTCGACTCATTCCTCAGAATGTTCCTCAGTGGACCTGCTGCTCAGCTAATTCTGTATGTCCAAAACCCAATGAATACATGTCTCATACCGCTACAGAAAAGCACCAACATTTCAGATACAAAATTGTTTGAGTTTATTATAATTAAATATTGTCAAATATATAATAAATACAGTTCCGGCACGGAAATCCTCACATTTACATTATATTTTTTTTTATTTTTAGTTTAAGGGCCTCGAGCTACCATAGATATACATTTAATTAGCAGGTTAAAGCCCTGAACACCGACTCTCTGAAACACAGCTTCTCTCAGGTACACATGTTCAGGTAAATCAGAGAAATGACCAGACACTGAAATTAATTGCTTTTCTTTAGTGTTACACTAAAACATTCCCTCTTTAACTGAGAGGACAGAGCAGATTTGTGCAGTAGAAGTGTCACTACACCGACAGGGGTAAAGCCCTGGGCCGGCCACCAGCATTCCTCCACTCCAAACTGGGCCACTTGTGGCTTTAACGAGCGAGCTTACTGCACACGCCATTGTCATGCTGGAACACGTTTAGGCCCGGACTCTTTGTTCCTGGGAAGGAACTCGTAATACAATGGCATTCTATACAATCCTGTGGAGCGGCTTTTTTTCACCATCACCCTCCCTACATGATAAAACCCCAAGCCATAGCACAAACACACACACACACACACACACACACACACACCTCAGACTCCTGAGCATCACCTAAACAAGCTCACTGCAGAGTCACAGGCATTAATATGGATATTGTTGTGATTTTAGCTTCCACTCCTCCATCTTTCCCCCAGAATCTGGAACATGGCTGTGGGGATTCGGGGCCATTCAGCCAGAGAGCATTAGAGCATTAGTGAGGTCTGGCAGTGAGGCGAGGAGGTCTGGAGTGCAGTCTGCATTCCAATTCACTCCCCGAGGTGTTCGGTGGGCTGGAGGTCAGCGCTCTGTGCAGGCCAATTTATTTCTTGCACAGCGACCTCGACAGTCAGGCTGTGTATTTATAAACCTCTCTTTGTGCACAGAGGCACAGTCACGCTGGAACTGGTTTGGACCGGTTTGTTTCAGTGAGGAGAAATCCCAATTCTACAGGACACACACACAAAGATGTTCTATACAACTGAGTACAATCTGTAGTGGCAGTTTGGAGAAGAATCCAACCACGACAAATTATATATGTTTTATGTTCTACATAATTATAGAAAAAAAAACAGAAAAGCCACAAAAAAACAGAATATACATTTCTGCAGATCTAAAATGTCCTAAATATCATTAATCTACATACAATAGAACTGTATATTACCAAACCATGGTGGACACCTGACATCACAAACATATCTGGTCTTAAACATCTCTGTCCAAAGTTACCCCCTGTGTTGGTGGTGTATTAAACTCCAGTCCTCCACTGAGGACTTACACTGTGATTTACCGAGTGGGAATTTGGGGCCTGTGTTCCCTCAGTTAGAATAGCATTACTGAGATATTCATAAGTGTTCAGTTTAAAGGGGTGGAGTCCGAATCAGGACTCTGTTCAGGACAGGAGAGTTCTTCTCCTCCAATCAGAACACAGCGTGTCTTCATGGAGATCAGGGGATTTGTGCACAGGGACATTGTCCTGCTGGAAAAGTGTGAGTCTCTTGGTTACAGTGAAGGAAAAAATGGAACACTAAAACTTACAAAGTCATTTTAAACATTTTGTGTGCTTCCAAATTTCTAGGAGGAACTACATACAGATCTGACAGTGAGATGTCCTCGAATAATAATAAAGGCTTTAGCAGGGGACAGATCTCTTCCTTATAAACCCCAAAGTTATAGAAGAGCCTTCCGATTATTGTTCGGGACTCAGTCTCAGTGTTCCAACCGAGGCTAAAAACACACATTTATTTAGCCGAGGCTTCAGTCTGTAGGTTATTTTTAGGTGAAGCAGCAGAACTGGAGGGATGATGGATATGGAGTGTTCGGTGAACTGGGATATTTGTATGTTGTCGTTTCTCCACTCTTTTACCTTTACTCTCATCCTTTATGTCTGTGTTACCGTCTGAGTCCCCAAACTACACAACGTCCCCAACTTTTAAACAAAAATACACTTAATAATCTCTCTCTCTTTCTCTCTCTCAGGATTACCATTCACTGGTGTTCCTGCCCCTTTCCAGGGGGTGGGGCGGTGTTCCTGCCCCTTTCCCTTGAATTTGAGGAAAGACGGATATTCACGCTGCTCCACTGACCAAAAGCTACAGTTGACATCACATTTTAATCATGTAATAAACTGTAATTAACAGACATTCTGTTTTACCCACATGGGGATGGGTTCTCTCTTTAGTCTGGTTCTTTTTTAAGGTTTCTGCCTACTTCATCTTAGGGGGTTTTTCTTTGCCACAGTTGCCTCCGGTTTGCTCATTAAGGACAAACTGACACTTTCTCACTGTTACTGCATTCTGTGTAAAGCTGCTTTCAGACTGTTGGTAAAAGTGCAGAACAAATAAAAACTCAATTAAACTGAATCGAGTGGCAATATAGTGTGTGATAGCGTTCTGTCTGAGAACTAACACTGGAAACTAATGGAGGAGGAGGAGGTGCCACACCAGCCACCGCTCTTATAAAAACAAAACTAAAGGTCATTTTTGACTTTCAGAAAAATGTGAAGATCCATAATCCTGTTATTATCAATGGTTCAACTGTGGACATCTCCAGCAGCTTTAGATTCCTGAGGTTTTTCAGCCGTCAGACTCGCTATCTGGATCTCCAAACACCAACAGTTTTCCTCCTAAAACACACCGAAATGTCTGTTCTTTCTGTGAAGAGGTTTGGATCAGGAACAGTGAGCATAGAAAACGTTCAAAACCAGTGACTTACATTAACAGAGGATCCGGACCGCATAGTGTGGTTTTGCCAACCTGATCACATGCATCCAAAAACAGTGAGAAACACAATGCAGATCTCCTACAACCCCAACGGACTCACTGAAACATATCCAGGTCCACCTCACTGACAGGTGTTTACTCTGAAACCATGCTGCTGAATTTGCACTTCGTATTGGTACGAATTCTGTATCTGTTTGGTTGTTTATCTTCACCTCCTGTTTTGTGTCTGTGACCATATAGTGCAAGAACTTCCTGGTTTTTGTCATGTACTCCATATTCAGGAAACTTGTGAACTTGAACTTGGATGGATTGGAATGGCGGACTGTGTGCCAGGCCCTCTCCGCTAACCTCCCTCACTAACGCTGTTGTAGCTGTAGGAACTGAACTCTCCACAGTCAGACCTCAGAACCTGGTGGAAATCCCCACAGTCACACTCCAACATCTGGTGGTAAGTCTTTCACAAGAATGGAGCTCATTACAACAACAATACATCTGGAACAAGACATTCCACAAATACATATGGTTCTGATGGTCAAGGGGTACATACCTAAAAATAACTGCCCCCATGAGATGCATGTGTTCCTTTAGTTTACAATAATCTGAGGGATGTGTTCTGGTATCACTGTAACGCTGCAATGGTGAGACCTGGCTGGATCTTTCTCAGTAGACTAGACTGGTTCATTTGATGGATTCCTAATCTACAATTTGAAGGTTTTTTAAAGCTCACAGGAACCGGAATGTGGGGATTTGTGTTTATTCACCTTAAGAATATCATAAATCATTAGTGAGATCAGACAGTAATGTTGAGGTGAGGAGGTCTGGGGTTCAGTCGGGGGTTCCAGTTCATCCCAAATTCACTCCAACCAGAACACAGCATGTCTACATTAATGCTTGTGCTGGAATCGCTTCGGTCCAGCAGTCTAAATACTCGCAAAGTGTTTCTTTACTACTGAACTCCAGAAATAAGAATGAAAAAATACAGATGAATACAAAGAATAAATAAAAAGAATAAAAAGACGAGTGAAAGGTTGGAGGTGTGAGATAACAGCAAATTAAGAGTGGACAGTAAACAATGACATTAACACACATACTGTAAACAACCAGGTACCGTTCCTGTGCATAAAGCATTTTAATAGTATGTGTAAATATTGATATTAATAACAATAATGTCTCAGGTGGACACACGGGGCCCTGATACTGCACTGCTATCTGGTACTTCCTCGTTCTTCACAGTCTACAGGTGAAACCCAGGTCAGGTGTTCAGAAATCTCTACAGTTTTTATAAAAGATCACATTAGGCACCTTTAGAGGATTCCAGAGCGACTTCCATTCATCGTATTCAGACCGGGCCTTTGCTCAGAAACACAGCAGTTTCAGCTCGGTGGTCCCGGGATTTAAACATGCAACCTTTATATTTTAACAGTCCAACACTTTAATTACATTTGCAGTTAATAATAAACGGGTAATAATTCATTGGTTTGATTATTAGTAAGTTAGAAAGCATTGGACAGTCTCAGTCCTAACTATCTCTGAGGGACAATTAAATTACTTCTTACTAGTTTTAATCTCTGCATATGGTCTATCTGCCATCCATACATATACACTATATGAGCAAAAGTATGTGCCCCCTGTGCACTGTGGACAATGTCCCTGTGCACTGTAGACAATGTCCCTGTGCGCTGAAGACAATGTCCCTGTGCGCTGAAGACAATGTCCCTGTGCACTGAAGACAATGTCCCTGTGCGCTGAAGACAATGTCCCTGTGCACTGTGGACAATGTTTTCCTGTTGCGCTGCAATGGTCCCTGTGCATTGAAGACAATGTCCTGTGTAATGCCTCCTGTCCACTAATCTGCCTGCTCTTTAGGCTGCAGTTTTGTGTGCGGAATATGGTAACGTTATAGTAACACTGCAGCTCAAAAAGGTCAGAATCTTTCTGTATTATATAAAAGGGTAACTGGGAGGAACTGTGATTCAGACAGACCACATGTGTCCTCACTGATGCCTGATGCTCCTCACTAATGTTCCTCACTAATGCTCCTTCATGCGCTCCTCACTGATGCCTCCTCACTGATGTGCTCCTCACTGATGTTCCTCACTGATGTTCCTCATGATGCTCCTCACTGATGCTCCTCACTGATGCTCCTCACTAATGCTCCTCACTAATGCTCCTCACTAATGCTCCTCACTAATGTTCCTCACTAATGCTCCTCACTAATGCTCCTCACTGATGCTCCTCACTAATGCTCCTCACTAATGCTCCTCACTAATGTTCCTCACTAATTTTCCTCACTAATGTTCCTCTAATGTTCCTCACTAATGTTCCCTCACTAATGCTCCTCACTAATGTTCTCCCTCCTCACTAATGCGGCTCCTCACTAATGCCTTCACTTCCTCACTAATGCTCCTCACTGATGTTCCTCACTAATGTTCCTCACTAATGTCTCCTCACTCATGCTCCTCACTAATGCTCCTCACTAATGCTCCTCACTAATGCTCCTCACTAATGTTCCTCACTAATGCTCCTCAGCTCCTAATGTTCCTCACTGATGTTCCTCACTAATGCTCCTCACTAATGTTCCTCACTAATGCTCCTCACTAATGCTCCTCACTAATGCTCCTCACTAATGCTCCTCACTAATGCTCCTCACTGATGTTCCTCACTAATGCTCCTCACTAATTATCTCCTGCACTATGCTCCTCACTAATGTGCTCCTCACTAATGTTCCTCTAATGCTCTTCAGGCTGAACCATCAAGTCCCCACAGTCACACTTCAAAAGCTGGATTAAACTCTTCTAAAAGCTGGAAGATTCACTGCAGTGCAGGAGGAATAAACCTGGAACAGAGTATTTACATACTGCGTCTGACACATTAAGGTGTGTGTTTTTTTATTGCTATATGAGACAGATAAAGACGCCGTCCGAAATCTCATACTACTTCTGGAGCTACATTGTCTTCAACACCACAGCAGCGAATGTAAAGTGGGATAACGTTTCACTACCAAACCCAAACGCCGGAAACATTTGAATAAAATGAAATCTAAAACACTTTTAAATCACAATATTTTATTTCCAATAGAACACAAATAATGATTAAACTGAGAAATTTCACACTTTCATCCACAAAATGAGCTCATTTCAAATTTGATGCCTTCTGCAGCTTTATAAAGGTTTTAAAGGGACATACAGTATGTCCCCCTCCAGACGACGTCTATTTCAGTAAAGATCTTGTGTATTTCAGCAGGACGAACCCACATACTGCAGCTATTCCAACAGCAGGAGTTTATAGTAGAAGAGTCCGAGTGCTGAATGAACCTGTCTGCAGTCCAGATCTTTCACCTGTAGAGAACATCTGAACATCATTTAACCAAAAATACATCAAAGACCACAAACTCTGCAGCACCTGGAAACTGGAATCAGACAAGAATGGAACCAAAGTCTACCACCAAAGCTGCAGAAACTCATACTCTCGATGTCCAGATGTCTTCAGAGTGTTTATAAAAGAAGAGGAAATGATACAGCATAATAAACACACCCCGTCCCGAATACTCTCAGACCTGCAGCAGGAATAACATTTAAAATGAGCTCAGTTAGTGGATAAGAGTGTGAAATTTCTCTGTTTAATCATTTCTTATGTTATTTATCTTTTATTGGGAATCAAATATTGACTTTTGGATCATCTGGTTGGATTTTAAAGTCTTTTAGTTTCGATTATATATTTAAATTTAAAAATGTCCCAACTGTTCTGAAATTAATGTTATAGAATGATGATAAAGAGACAAACGTCGTAGCTCTCGGCCGTGTGGAACTATGACGAGTCGTCTCTCCTGCGGGATCAGATCATAGTCAAGTGTCCATCCTAGGTAAACTCCAGAATCTGCATGGGATTAGGGGATCTGGGAACGTTTTACACACTGTTTTACACATACTTCTCACCCCACACACTCGATTACACACACTATATGGAATGGAAATGTGGGATTTTAGACAGCATGGTCTGGAGATGAATGCAGTATGTGGTCCAGAACCAGGTGCACCTGATAATCATGGTCACGATGCTTCATCATGTACTGCATCAGCAGACGACCAGCTGACACCATCCTCATATCCCAGAGCCTGTGTTTATATTCACTTCCTCACCGAGAACATGAAAACTCCTGACCGTCAGCTAGACCAGCTGGTTGGACCTCTCATTTCAAAATAATAAGCACTGACATAGACCTGCTCTTGTAATTTGTGCCTGCACTCCTCTGACTGGCCACTGGAATCTGAACAACGACTGTGGGGATTCAGGATCAGACACTAATGTTGGGGTGAGGAGCTCTGGGGTTTAGTCGGGGTTCCAGATCATCCTAAAGGTGTTCGGTGGGTCAGGACTCTGTACAGGTCATGAGAGTTCTCACAGGGGTAATCCTAATCCTAATTCTAATCCTAACCCAAATCATAATCACATTCTACAAATGAAGAAAAGAAACAATGGGGTTAGGTTTATTCCACTTCACTGGGAACTCTACACTCTATACTCTGCTCTTGCTCTCTACGCAGCAGTATGGTGGCCTGCTGACCTCCACTGTCATGTACTGTCATGTTCTCTGAACATGTTTGAGAAGAAAGTGGACTTTCACTTGGATGAAGTGGAGTTGGATGATTTGGAATGCTGACCTCATTAATGCTCTGGAGGTTAAACAAACACCGATTCTCACAGACAGTCTCTAAAATTCACATCCCTTCACCACATACTGCATCTTCACACCACCAGCAGACCACCAGTCTCCATTTTAGGAGGGTACAGTGTTTACTCTGTGGGTACTAGGACGTTCAAATTATTTACTTTAATTCAGAAACATTACTGATTAATTACTGATTAATTACTGATTAATTACTGTTTAATTACTGATTAATTACTGTTTAATACTGTTTAATTACTGATTAATTACTGATTAATTACTGTAATACTGATTAATTACTGATTAATTACTGATTAATTACTGATTAATTACTGATTAATTACTGTTTAATTACTGATTACTGATTAATTATTAATTACTGATTAATTAATTACTGATTTGATTAATTACTGTTAATTACTGTTTGATTAAATTACTGATTAATTACTGTTTAATTACTGATTAATTACTGATTAATTACTGATTAATTACTGATTACTGATTAATTACTGATTAATTACTGATTACTGTTTAATTACTGATTGATTAATTACTGATTAATTACTGATTAATTACTGTTTACTGATTAATTACTGATTAATTACTGATTAATTACTGATTAATTACTGATTAATTACTGATTAATTACTGTTTAATTACTGATTAATTACTGTTTAATTACTGATTAATTACTGATTAATTACTGTTTAATTACTGATTAATTACTGTTTAATTACTGATTAATTACTGTTTATTGTTTAATTACTGATTTAATTACTGATTATTATGTTAATTACTGTTTAATTACTGTTTAATTACTGATTAATTACTGATTTAATTACTGATTAATTACTGATTAATTACTGATTAATTACTGTTTTTATTACTGATTAATTACTGATTAATTACTGATTACTGATTAATTACTGATTACTGATTACTGATTACTGATAATTACTGTTTAATTTACTGTAATTATTACTGATTACTTTAATTACTGATTAATTACTGATTAATTACTGATTAATTACTGATTAATTATTCTGATTATTACTGATTACTGATTAATTACTGATTAATTACTGATTACTGATTATTACTGATTACTGATTAATTAATGTTTAATTTACTGATTAATTTACTGATTACTGATTACGATTGATTAATTACTGATTAATTACTGATTACTGATTAATTACTGATTACTTACTGATTACTGATTATTACTGATTTTATTAATTACTGATTACTTACTGTATTTAATTACTGATTAATTACTGATTAATTACTGATTAATTACTGATTACTGATTAATTTACTGATTAATTACTGATTAATTACTGATTACTGATTAATTACTGTTTAATTACTGATTAATTACTGATAATTACTGATTAATTACTGGATTAATTACTGATTATGATTACTTTATTACTGATTAATTACTGATTAATTACTGATTAATTATTACTGATTACTGATTAATTACTGATTAATTACTGATTAATTACTGATTAATTACTGATTAAGTGTTTCTTTTTAACTAGAAAAAACACCACATAAAATGTGTTTATTTTCCACAATAACTTTCTTATTCGGTTTTTCTTTCTGTAATTGTTGTGCGTTTGAATTAATGACTTTACGGCATCTTCTCTAAAATTAAATGTGCTGCAATGTTTTTTTTACAGTGAAGAGAGAGAAAAAGGATCTGATCCCCTGCTGATGTGTTGTAGGTTTGCCCACTGATGTAGAAATGATCAACAAAAACATCCAGAAAAACACATTTCAAAAAGTTATAAATTGATTTGCATTTTTTTAATGAGTAACATAAATATTTGATCCCCAACAAACAGTAAGATTTCTGTCTCCAATCTCGCCTACAGGGACTTGCTTACAGGACTCGCCTACAGGGACTCGCGCTACAGGGACTCGCTTACTCGCTTACAGGGACTCGCCTACAGGGCGCCTACAGGGACTCGCTCGCTTACAGGGACTCGCTACAGTGACTCGCCTACAGGACTCGCTACGACTCGACTCGACTACAGGACTCGCTTACACTCGCCTACGACTTGCCTACAGGGACTCGCCTACAGGGACTCGCTACAGGGACTCGACTCGCCTACAGGGACTCGCTTCCTACAGGGACTCGCCTACAGGGACTCGCCTACAGGGACTCGCCTACAGGGATCGCCTACAGGGACTCCGCTTACAGGGACTCGCGCTACAGGGACTCGCCTACAGGACTCGCTTACAGGACTCGCCTACAGGGACTCGCAGGACTCGCTTACAGGGACTCGACTCGCCTTACAGGGACTCGCCTTACAGGGACTCGCCTACAGGGACTCGCCTTACAGGGACTTCGCCTACAGGGACTCGCCTTACAGGGACTCGCTTACAAGGGACTACAGCGACTCGCCTACAGGGACTCGCCTACAGGGACTCGCTACAGGGACTCGCCTTACTCGCCTTACAGGGACTCCTCGCCTACAGGGACAGGGACTCGCCCACAGGGACTCGACAGGGACTCGCCTACAGGGACTCGCCTACAGGGACTCGCCTACAGGGACTCGCCTACAGGGACTCGCCCACAGGGACGGGACTCGCCGCCCACAGGGACTCGCCTACAGGGACTCAGGGACTCGCCTACAGGGACTCGCCTACAGGGACTCGCCTACAGGGACTCGCTTACAGGGACTCGCCTACAGGGACTCGCCTACAGGGACTCGCTTACAGGGACTCGCCTACACTACAGGGACTCGCCTACACTCGCTACTACAGGGACTACAGGGACTCGCCTACAGGGACCGCCTACTCGCTACAGGGACTCGCCTACAGGGACTCGTCTACAGGGACTCATTATGTTATGGGCAGGGCTTTACAGGGCAGAACGCACATTGATTGGATAAACTTGCATTAATAGTTGTGTTTTGGGCAAAATGTGTGAGGGACTAAACTCAACACACACTTCAGTTTCTGTTTTTAGAGTGATTACTGAAACCAACACACACGTCTGGAACTCTGATAGAAACCATCAATCCATTTAATGAACTATAATCTATAAAATTATTACCGGTATAAACATTAATAAACAGTATTATAACTAGGGAATGACCTGACCACCACCTTACAGCTGGCCTTTATGGGACATACCCTCAGAGTATAATTATATTGTATCACTTCTGAAGCAGGAGTTATGAATGCATGCAGTTTTTGGAATAAACGATGCTCCTGGTAGAAGATTGTTCCACGTGTCTGAGCTCCACCGTCTCATGAGCATTACTGTGGATTTTTGCTGGGAATTCTCGGAGAAGGCTTTCCGACCGTATGTGGGACACGGCAGTGGGGATTTGTGTTCATTCAGCCTGAGAGCATTAGTGAGTCTGGGCAGAAACAGGGGGTGACGCTGGAACAGGTTTGAGCCGGTTTGCTTTGGTTAAAAGGAATCGTAATACTACAGAATACAGAGAGATTTTAAACTAGTGTACATTACTCTGATATTATACCACTTTTTCCTACATAACACATAGCTGCACCCGACCATCACCCACAGACAGCTCCTGTGCGCTGTCTCTTTCACTGCAACTGACAAACCAGATACAATGTTCCAGCATGACAATGTCCCAATGTCTCAAATCTCACACTACTCAATGCTCTACTACATTTGAGATAATTTTGCTCTCTGTCCATTAATAAACTCTGTTCTACAGTCGGAGTATGACTGAAATCAGGACGTTCTCCATCCTCCATGTTGTTATTGGTCACATGACCTGTGATGTCACAGCAGTGTGAATATAAAGTGTGTTAATGTTGAAAGTGTGATGATGATAAAGGAGTGAAATTTTACTACAATGAACAGTGTTTTTATCCTGAAGTATTAAAGTTACTTTAAACTCTGGTAAAGTCGCCGCGGCGCCGCTTTCATTCCGCCATTTTGGAATCTGAGGAGTCGTTTGTCTCCCGCGGGATCATGGGACAGTAAAGTGTCCATCGAATGTGTACTACTGATTTACACACACTCTACACACACTACACACACTACACACCTCACACACTCTGTGTTGATGAAGACATGCTGTGTTCTGATTGGAGGAGAAGAACTCTCATGTCCTGTACAGAGTCCTGATTCTGGAACCCGGACTGAACCCCAGACCTCCAAACCTCAACATTAGTGTCTGATCTCACTGATACTATTGGACCTGAAGGATGACCCACACCGTCACATGACCCAATCTAGTGGAAATCCTGCACAGAAGAATAGATTTTAGTGGAACAGTAAAAGAAGGAACGAATCGATGAGATGTTCATTATCTGTGCGAGATGATCTGAGATGTACGAGTCCATGTACTTTTTGAGGTTTTTTTCAGATGGAGATGTTTACTGAAGCTGATGGAGACACTAAGCTTTGGGTGCAGTTGGTTATTTTAAGCTCTGTTACAGATGAAACTGCGTCCACCTTTAATATCTGTCTATTCTTCTTATCCTGCTCCTCAAAAGCTCATCAAGTTCCTGGAGCCCCCAGCGGAGAGGAACCCTCCTCTGCCCTTTAAACACTCCGCTAATAATGAGGAGATGATTGAGGAGCGCTTACCTGGAGCTCTGGAGCAGAAAGAGGTTTATTCTCCTCTCAGAAACACGGGGTTTATTTCACTGAGGAGGAACTTCAGCTGCGACGCGTCCGGATCTGTTTCTCCTCGCGGAATCTTACTGTTACCACACAAAGTGCTCCGCGCAGCTCCGTGGACACGTGACCGCTGACGTCAGACGCTCACAGCGTCACTGAAACACCGGAAGAGGTTAGACTGATAACTCTTACAACCTGAGACTGAGACACACACACACACACACACACACACACACACACACACACACACACACACACACAGAATTATGTTGTAATGCTTCTGATTTTATGCTACACAAAACTTTTCCCCAGAGCACACCGCTTCTCAGGTTTGTACCATCGGTTCCACAGGGTTTTGGCTCCATCTTGTGGCTGGGTTGGAAATTGCGCGCAAAGCATTGCGTCACATGTCAACAACAGCACTCATCTGTTTGCTTAAATTAATTATATTTATTAGTCTTTAGTCTAAAGTAGAAAAGCTGTTTATTTTATCTATATTTGACCTGTTTGTTTTCCTGATCAGATTATTTATTAAACAGACAGTTTTTTTTGTTTGATTGTTTTAATTCATTTCTGTCCGTTTCTCCGACTCTTTTCTTTACTCTTTTCTTTATCTTACTGTAGAAATGACAGCTATGCTGTTGTGGAAAATTATTCAGTTCTGTTGTTTTCATTGGGTTAAAAACTGAATCATTTTGGACGACTGACTGGAAGATGGTGAGTTAAATTTCTAGAATCACCAAACTGCCACTGCTGGGCCCCTGAGCAAGGCCCCTGACCCCCAACTGCTCAGTGGAGTGAGATGAATGTTAGGACCAAGTAACAGAAATGTACATTTAAAACCATCAGTTCTGAATGTCGCTTTTCTTTTACATAAACATCAATATCGGTATTAATATCAATATCGGTATCAATATCGGTATCAGTATCATTATCGGTATCATTATCAGGTATAAGTATTAGTATCAATATCAGTATCGGTATCAATATCGGTATTAATATCAGTATCAATATCGGTATCCGTATCAATATCGGTATCAGTATCAATGATGAACAAGATCATCAGTGTAAAACTGCCACTGGGGTTTATTGTCTCTGTGCTGATCCACCAACTGGGACTGGATACTGACTGGATGTTGGTGGTGGTGTGTGTTGTTCACTTTAGACTGAAGTACCATCTTTCTGGTGATATGATGAAGCTGAACATAAGGTTCCTCTATAAGGACATAAGACTCCATTTGATTCTTCACTAATGATACTAAAGACACACATTACAACAGAAGAACACTCATTAGTGTTAGCATTCTATATTAGTAAACGGTGTAGTAACGTTACTCTATGTGAGAGTATAAATAATAACGATGTTTTCATTAAATTCTCTGTTTCTGCTTTACTGACTGCAGATCAGGTTCATTATTTTGTAACGGTGGATTATTATAGCAGTAAGAATAAACACATACACTCTCACACTCACTCTCGCATACACTCTCCCTCTCATACTCACTCACTCCCTCTCATACTCACTCTCATACTCACATACTTCCTCTCATACTCACTCTCCCTCTCATACTCACTCTTGCACACACTCTCCCTCTCATACTCACTCTCCCTCTCATACTCACTCTTGCACACACTCTCCCTCTCATACTCTTGCACACACTCTCCCTCTCATTCTCACTTTCATACTCACAATCTCCCTCTCACCCTCACATACTTCCTCTCATTCTCACTCTCCCTCTCATACTCTTGCACACACTCTCCCTCTCATACTCCCCCCTCTCATACTCACCACTCTCCCTCTCATACTCTCTCTCTCTCCTTCTCATACTCCCTCCCTCATACTCACACTCTCCCTCTCATACTCCCTCTCCCTCTCATACTCACTCTTGCACACACTCTCCCTCTCATACTCACTCTCACATACTCACTCACTCTCCCTCTCATACTCTCACTCTCACTCACTCTCACTCACTCTCTCCCTCTCATACTCACTCTCACATACTCTCCCCTCTCATACTCACTCTCCCTCTCATACTCACATTCTCCCTCTCAGACTCACTCTCCACACACTCTCGCACTCCCTCTTCCTCTCATATTCACTCTCCTACTCACTCTCTCGCACACACACTCTCCCTCTCATACTCACTCTCGCACACTCTCCCTCTCCTACTACTACTACTTACTCACCCTCTCATACTCACTCTCATACTCCCTCTCTCCCTCTTGTACTCACTCTCGCGCACACACTCCCTCTCATACTCTTTCATACTCACATTCTGTTCTTCCTGTCGCACACACTCTCCCTCTCATACTCACATTCTCCCAGTCTCCCTGTCATACTTACTCTCGCGCACACACACTCCCTCTCATACTCCCTCTTGCTCACACTCTCCCTCTCATACTCCCTCTTGCTCACACTCTCCCTCTCATACTCCCTCTTGCTCACACTCTCCCTCTCATACTCGCTCTCCCTCTCATACTCGCTCTCCCTCTCATACTCGCTCTCTTACGCTCTCACTTGAACTCCAGCGCTAACTGTTGCACTCACTCTTGTACTCGCACTCAATCTTTTACTCTCACTCTCACTCTTTTATGCTCTCACTCTAACTCCCGCACTCACTCTTGTACTCACTCTCACTTTTACGCTCTTACTCTAACTCTTGTACTCACTCTCACTTTTACGCTCTTACTCTAACTCTTGTACTCACTCTCACTTTTACGCTCTTACTCTAACTCTCACACTCACTTTTACTCTGGCCCTGTTTAACGCTCTCTTGTACTCCCTCTCAGATGCCATCGTTTAATTCTTACAGCATGACAGAAAGATTATTTCTCAATATCCAATACCGTCTTTTCTGTTGAAATGAAGCAGCAGAAAGTTAGTGCACATCCACTGTCTAATGTCCTGTACATACTCTTCAGTCTTATTAAGCTGCTGTCACCTATATGGTGTCATCATGCTGTGTTTAGGAATAATTGTAGTAGAGAAGTAGCATATGTAATAAGAAAAGCAGTGAGCCTAAAACAGAACCATGCGGAACACCAAACTTTACTTCAGTAAGCATGGAGACGTCACCATTTACACCTACAAACTGGTATTATTATTATTATTATATTATTCCGCACTTGTGACTGCTAACGCTCAGCTTTTCTAGTTCTTAGAAAGGAGGAAATACAGAGCGCCGCTGATGACCTCACTATTAAAATAAACAAATTCATGGCTGTGATTCAGGTATAAATAATGTGTTAATCATCCTGGAGGGTTTTACGGTAAAAAACATTTGGACACCAATTGGAATGGATGGAATGGAACACTTGAAAATTTTCAGCTGCATACTTTTATTAACCATTGTACCCTTCAGATTTATCTTCAACTGGAACCTAGTAAATATTCCAGCTTACAAACCAGCTAAACAATCAATCATTTCAGATCCACATAACGCTTCGGATCATGTTTTTTTTATTGATGAAACAAGAACCGATCTTTGCATATATTTGAGATAAAAACTCACTGACAATCCAATGTAAAAGGGCAGGTCTGAGATTCAGACTCAGCAGAATGAACGTGAGCAAATAGTAAAGATTGACACACGTACACACGCCTCTGAGTCATTGAATTGGTAGTGACATTAAGATCTATAGAACATCTGTACACACAACAGGTTCAATTCAAAAGATTGAGATTAATTTCATTTTCATCTTGAGGTCATTTTTTGTGCAGTTCAAAAATCACAAACTAAAGTTCTGTTTTTAAAGCAAGCGAAAGGACAGAAATAAGAACATGGACAGAGTGATTTTCAAAAAAGTGTGACTTTTGTACAAATCTGTACAAAAATGGCTGAGCGAAACCCTATCGAGAGAGACACCTGTGTTCTTCTCTCGCCCCTCCCGCTGCCCAGTCACTCCCCTGCAAACTATTTGACTTAGAAAATATAAATATATCTTAGCGGTAAAAAAATAATCAGGTAAATTCCCATACAAATAGAATAAACTTGTTCTGTGTAAAACCAGATGTCACTAACAAACATCTTGTCCACCGAAACCTTGGACTGTGACAAAATCCTACGATCAGAATGTGTAAAATAAACCCCGTCTCTGTCGTGTTGAGATTTGGTATGGCATTTATTTCCTGCTCCATCAGCAGCTCAATGTTCTTCACACCCCAGAAAAGTCCATTTCAGCACAAACAGTTTTTATCTGCTCTGTACCCTCAGAGGAGTCCATTATGGCATGGATGTGGGGAATCCGAATCTGTCCTGCTTCAGCAAATCAACCATGGAAGAGCTCATTTCAGCACGGACAGGGTGTCTTCTCTCTGTCCTGATTCAGTGGTTTAGTTCTCTCACCTGGGAAGAGTCCATTTTCATGCAGACAAGATGGCTGGATGTGTTCTGCATCTGCAGTTCAGTTCTCTTTCACCTCAGAAGAGTCTATTTCAACATGAACAGGGGAGTCTGATTCTGTCCTGGGTTTTTTCATTGGCCGTTCTGCACTTTGGTTTTCTTGTTGATGCTTAAGTGATCCGTTCTGCTCGCAGCCGTTGGAATCACAGGTCGGGCCGGTTCCGTCTGTTGGCAGGTTCTTGCGTTTCGAATCTTCATTGGCTGCGTCTACATTTGGAACAGGGCCGTGTACCGCCAGTCCTGCGGCAGAGAGTCGTTTCTGTATTTATTTGAAGTAAGACAGTATTAAGATGTTAAAAATAAAGCTTACAAGATGTTTATGCTTACCGTTAAGTATTGAGCCCTCTTCCCTCTCTGATTGGCTGATGGTGGTTGGGGGTGTGGCTGCTCGGCTCGATGCTGCACTCTCAGTTTCATCTAACAGTCGATCCATATAATCCCTAAAAACAGGTCTTTCAGTGCACGCCTGCTTATCATTCAACAGTATATTACTTAACATGACTACGGAATACACGCTTCTGATTGGCTGGCAGGTGTGGGCCAAAGTTGACTTTTTTCTTTAAACATGTCTGCTTTTAACACTACCTTAACTCACATGTAAAACAGCTATTAATGTAATTAAAAAAAGGCAAATTCTACAAATAATTACCTCATAGCAGTGAATCTACAAACAATCGTGGACCAACAGATACTTACGTTACTCCAGGATGAAGGTTGTACTTTCTCTTGCCAAGACGTGTTTGCTGAGCGAAGAAGTCGTATCTCTCAGATTTCTTCCACATGTAATAGAAGGCGACGCACTCTCCCACTGAGCGCGTCCTGACCTGAAACATGTTACCACGTTTATTAGTATCAACGCATCCGGCGTCACGAAGATCATGATGCAGCGTCCCTGTTACCTTGTTAGCCTGAATGAGGTGAAAGTCTTTCCCATAAGCCTTCAGGCCCTGTTCAAAATGTCTACATTCCTCCTCCGTCCACACAGACAACTCTTCTACAGACGAGAAACAATAATCATACATTTTATTTATGCTTTTTGCCTTTTAAATCACCCAGAGACACTTTACAAAGATAAACAAATACAAACAACACGAGAAAAAAGAAAAAAAACCCACACACTGAGTATGGATTTGAACAGTGGGACAGAATCGATGTTCCGGATGTCCGATGGGAGTAAAACTAAAAGCTCTGCTCCCCATGGTGCTGGGCCAGGCAGATGGCACAGTGAGGTAAAAGGAGGAGGAAGAAGGAGGCGATGTGGGAGGAGATTAGACAAACAGAAAGGGACAAGGTTATGGACGGGTTTGGAAGTATAAAGAATTTTAAATTTGAATTTCACTGGAAGCCAATAAAGTTGCTGTAGGACAGGGGATGATATGATGTTTGGCCGGCAGATGAATTCTGAACTAGTTGCATCTCATAAAGGGATTCGTGAGGGACAAAAGAGAAGAGAATTATAATACGGTAGGGAAAAAGTCTGTGAACGAGGACAGGCAGTAATGAGCTGACAAAGACGATTAATATTGCAAAAATAGGTAATATTATTGTTGTGCGATTAAAACGATAATGAGCTACTGAGTATGACACCCAGACTCTTAAGCTGAGACAGGGGCGTGACTGGGGACTCGGCAATTATGCAGGTAAATCTGTTGACACTGTATAGTATAAATTTAGTACCAATGAGAAGAACTTTTATTTACATTTACAGCATTTGGCAGGCGTCCCTATCCAGAGGTGAACCAAGATATTATTTCAGTTAAGCAGCTGGTGAGGGAGGAGGGTGAAAGTGTGGAATTTGGTTTGCTAAATAGGTAAAGCTGGGTGGAATCTACATAGCAGTGGAAAAAGATATCAAATTTAGAGAAAATAGTACCAAAGGGAAGGAGGTATATAATAAAAAGAAGAAGCCCCAGGACCGAGACCTGGGGGACATCAGTACTAATGACAGAGGGCTGGTATTTAAAGGATTATAAGATGGATAAACCAGAGGGGCCTAAATGATATGGATGAAACCAGTCCAAAGGTGTACGATTAATAAGAGCATTTTATAAGAACAGATTCTGTACTGTGACTGGGACAGAAACCAAACCGGATTCGTTTATAAAAGTTATTCTGAGACAAATAAAAGCCCAACTGATAAAAGCAGATGAAAGATTAGCAGGTTATCGTAATTGTTGGGATCTAAACCAGGTTTGCAGTTTTAAAAAGTGGTTGATTGCAGATATAAGTGGGAGCAGAGAAAAGACTGGAAACTGGGGAATGGCTAACAGTGCAGGGACAAATCAGAGGAAAAAAAGCTAAAAATTACAATCCTATGTACACCCTAGGGTATAACAGTGTTAGCTAACCCTTTATTGTAAAGAACCGTAATCACCTCGGGCCGCTTTCACGTTAAACCTCAGTCTTCTCAGAGCCTCTTCTGTGTCAAAGTCACACTTTACAAGTTCATACAGTGCCTGTATGTGCACACACACACACACACACACACACACACACACACACACACACACACACACACATTTTTATCTGCATTGACAACAAAGAACTGTTTAGCTGTATTGTCTTTACTGTATGATCATTTGCTCATTATCGTTTGTGTGATTACCTGTTGGTTAAAATTCGATGTGTGATTAATTGTTGATTTTAAATCGATGCGTGATTAACTGTTAGGTTATAATTTGATGTGATTAACTGTTAGGTTATAATTTGATGTGATTAACTGTTGGATATATTTATCTTTGACGTGTCATTACCCGTTCGTTATCTTTGACGTGTCATTACCCGTTCGTTATCTATGTAATTACGTTGTTTATCTTTGATGTGTGTAATTACCCGTTCGTTATCTATGTTATACCTACCCGTTTCGTTACGTGTATTACCCCGTTTCGATTACCCGTTCGTTATCTTTGATGTGTAATTACCCCGTTCGTTATCTTTGATGTGTAATTACGTTATCCAATGTGTGTCATTACCCGTTCGTTATCTTTGACGTGTCATTACCCGTTCGTTATCTTTGACGTGTCATTACCCGTTCGTTATCTTTGACGTGTCATTACCCGTTCGTTATCTTTGATGTGTAATTACCCGTTCGTTATCTTTGATGTGTACCCGTCGTATATACCCGTTCGTTATCTTTGACGTGTAATTACCCGTTCGTTATCTTTGATGTGTAATTACCTGTTCGTTATCTTTGATGTGTAATTACCCGTTCGTTATCTTTGATGTGTAATTACCTGTTCGTTATCTTTCGTTATCTTTGATTGTGTTCGTTATCTTTGATGTGTAATTACCTGTTCGTTATCTTTGATGTGTAATTACCTGTTCGTTATCTTTGATGTGTAATTACCTGTTCGTTATCTTTTGATGTTGTAATACCTTTGTCGTATTACCTTTGATGTGTGATTACCTGTTCGTTATCTTTGATGTGTAATTACCTGTTCGTTATCTTTGATGTGTGAGCCCTCAGGTATTGCGTCGACCCCGGTCTCCTCCCCAGTGCGTTTACAAGCCTCTGTTAGAAACTCCACCACAGCGTGTTCAGGGAGGAACTCTGGGTTCCAAAGAAGCTGATCATCGTTTTCGTACACTAAACATTGTTAGAGGAAACACACACTTAACCCTGCCAGCATGTCTCTTGGTGAGGTGTGTATGAAATGCATACCTCGCTCATTTTCCTTATATTTACAGAGTCCTGACGGTGTTTCAGCCTGGTACATTGACCCCACCATGATTTCCTGTCATACACACACACATACACACACACACACACACACACACACACACACACACACACACACACACACACACACACACACACACACATAAACGAATCAGTCATCACTTAGACTACAGAGTAAACAAGAACATGAAACCGGGAAAAAAAATTACTTTTTTCCAGTCTTCTGAGGGAACATAGTCCTCATCTTCCTCAGACTCTTCATCCACTTCGTTATCTGGGGGAAAAAGGTAGAGTGATACACAGGTGTGACCTCATTCCTGCGGTATATATCGACAGGAAAACAGCTGCATTAAGATAAGTGTAGTGTTCAGGTGAGCATTAGTCTAGTGTACAGGTAAGTATGAGTGCAGTGTACAAGTAAGTATAAGTGTAGCAGATGAGTATGAGTGTAGCGTACAGGTGAGTATGAGTGTAGCGTACAGGTGAGTATGAGTGTAGCGTACAGGTAAGCATTAGTCTATTGTTCAGGTGAGCATTAGTATAGCGTACAGGTGAATATGAGTGTAGCGTACAGGTGAGTACGCTTAGCCTGGTGTACAGGTGAGCATTAGTCTGGTGTTTAGGTGAGCATTAGTGTAGCGTACAGGCGAGCATTTGCATCTGCTTAGCCTGGTGTACAGGTGAGCATTAGTGTAGCGTACAGGTGAGCATTAGTCTGGTGTTCAGGTGAGCATGAGTCAGTGTAGCGTGAGCACAGGTGAGCATCAGTGTAGCGTACAGGTGAGCATTAGTGTAGCGTACAGGCGAGCATTTGCATCTGCTTAGCCTGGTGTACAGGTGAGCATTAGTGTAGCGTACAGGTGAGGATCAGTGTAGCGTACAGGTGAGTATCAGTGTAGCGTACAGGTGAGTATCAGTGTAGCGTACAGGTGAGTATTAGTGTAGCGTACAGGTGAGTATTAGTGTAGCGTACAGGTGAGTCAGTGTAGCGTACAGGTGAGTATCAGTGAGCGTACAGGTGAGTATCAGTGTAGCGTACAGGTGAGGATTAGTGCAGCGTACAGGTGAGGATCAGTGTAGCGTACAGGTGAGGATTAGTGTAGCTTACAGGTGAGGATCAGTGTAGCGTACGGATAAGTATAGCGTACAGATGAGTATGAGTGTAGCGTACAGGTGAGTATTAGTGTAGAGTACAGGTAGGTATCAATAAAGTGTACAGGTGAGTATTAGTGTAGGGTACAGGTGAGTACTAGTGGAGTGTACAGGTGAGTACTAGTGTAGCGAACAGGTAAATAGGACAAGAACAGTACTGACTGTTGAAATATCTGCAGTTTTGAGAGCGAATGAGATCTTTAGCAGAGCGAGAACGACCTTCAGCACCACTCTGACTGTCCACACCCTGAAGCACACTCTTCACACACTCGTCCTGAAATTCAGATCAAAGTTACGCTCATTGCACATTGAGTCCTAAATTTGTGCACACTAAAACACTCACAACTTCATCACAACTAGCAAACATCGTTAGTATTCAGAGACAAAACCCAGAATGGCTAATCACTGCTGTAGCCTATTGTATGATGATTTTAATGCCTGGTGATCGACTTCCTGATACTGCTGTTTGGGGTGTGTTGTGTGTGTGTGTGTGAGACTTCGACCTTAGAGATATTACCTCTCTGTTCAGGATTACCGAAACTGGTGATCTTCTGTTTTAATATGCGGCTCCAGTATTTAGTATTAAACGGAATCACTAACATCTTAAATTAAAAAACATTAAATCTTTTAGGGAAATTTTAGGATAACAAATACGAAAAAAATGTCTACGAAAATTTCATTCTCAGTTATAATTATATATGAAATATTTATATATATTTATATTATATATAAATCCCTTTATAAACGTTCTGAGTGCTTCACCTTGTTCCTTTTGAGCTCCCCAGTACTCCTGCTGCTTTCATCATTATCCACCTCCTCTACTTCATCATCTTCATCTTCCTCCACATCCTCTTCTTCCTCCTCCTCCTCCTCCTCTTCTTCTTCTTCCTCGGGAGATACAGATGCCGCGTAGCCGTACAGACTGCGCAGCTCCTGGATCGGCATCTCACGCTCCTGCTTACAATACACACACGTACATACAGTTTACTATACCATACCTCTATGTGTATGTGTGAGTATAAACAGTGTGTTACCCGTGTGAGATCCTCTATCTCTGTGTTGAAGGTGGTGTCTCTGGTCAGCTCCTCTTCCTCTCCTGGACGCTCGTGCTCAAACTCGTTCGTATTTTCTACACATGGGTCTAAATCCACACTGTCTGATCCCACTGACACTCCTGTAAACACACATACACGTGGATATCAATGCATTTGGGGGTTTTTTTCATTTTCATAGCAACAAATCCTCCTAAGGTCAAACCTCAGATTCAGCAGGAACAATGCGGTTTTCATCCCAGTTGTGGAACACTGTACCGGCTCTATACCCCCACAGGGTGCTTGAAGATTCATGGGAGTTTGCCCAACAAAACCAAACATGGTTTCTGGACTTGAAGAAGGCATTTGAGCATGTCACTTGTGGCGTTCTGTTTCCAGTGCAAGGCTGTCCTTTGTCACCGGTTCTATTCATAATTTAATGGACAACAATTCTAGACACAGCCAGGGGATAGACGGAATCCAGTGTGGGGACCAAACTATTTCATCTCTGCTTCATGCAGATGATGTTGTCCTGTTGGCTCCTTTAAGCCAGGACCTTCAGCATGCACTGGGGCGGTTTGCAGCTGAGTGTGAAGTGGCTGGGATCAGCACCTCCATATCAGAAGTCATGATCTTGGACTGAAAAAAGGTGGCCTGCCCCGTCTATGTTGAATGGGATCCCCTCCCTGGAGTGGAGGAGTTTAAGTATCTTGTCTTGTTTACCAGTGAGAGAAAGCTGGAGCGTGACAGATGGATCATTTAAAAAGCAGCAGTAATGTGGTCTATGTACCGGTCTGTCGTGGTGAAAAAGCTAAGCCAGAAGGAAAATTTGTCACTTTACCAGTCAATCTACATTCTTACTGTCACCAAAGTTAATGAGTTTTGGGTTATAACCGAAAGGACAAGATCAGCTGAGAGGAGTTTTCTCCGCAGGCTGCTCCCTTAGAGATCGGTTAAGGAGCTCCATCACCGGACGAAGCACGGGGTAGAGCCTCTGCTTCTCCACATCAAAAGGGGCCCGCTGAACTGGCTTGGCATCTGTTTCGGATGCCTTCTGGACATCCCCCTGGGGAAGTCTCAGGACACACTGGAGGAACTATGTCTGGGCATTTCGGCTTAGACTGCTGTCGCCGTGACCCGGCTGTGGATAAGCAGGAGGAAATGGATGTATGTACATATATATTTTGTTTTTTAAAAGGGAAAATTTAAATATGTATATTTAGGTGCTGATGGTAAGGAGAGTGTTGGCCTCGTCTGTCCATTAGTAATAAACTGATAAATTTGTTTCTTCTTCATTTATTTGACGTTGTTATTGTATTGCAGGATCTGGGCACCAGACCAGGACTTTTAGTGAAAAAGTGATAGAAAAATCCAGATTAGGCTCCAGCAGGAAATCAGTAATTTTCCTTTTGTTTTTTCAGTAAATTGACAAGCTGATGTTTTTTTCTGAGTAACTTAAAAATGGAATAAAGCAAATTTAAAGCAAGTAAATTCATTAAAACTGAGAACACAACAGACACGAGGAACCACATATAACTGTAGCAGATGTAAGTAAGTAACTCTAAACAGCTAAAATATAAGATTGTATTATTAGTTAACTGCTGTGGTATAAAAGAATGAAACACTTTACAAACACACATACAACATTTATTTGGTTTCTATTTAAATGATTAATTATAATGTATGTTTCAGAGTCAGACACTGACCTGGGCTTGAATTCCCCAAGGAGGACTGTAACACAACAGAAGAGTAAAGATCAAAATCACATCTTTTTATTACATAATTAAAAAGAAAACATTTAAGAACTTTTGTTTTAGGTGTTGTATGTAATAGCATATAGATAAAATGAAATAATTTTAGAAATTTTGATTCATTAAATCTAAAAAGCAAGAAAAAAGGGTAAGATTGCCCAGTTTTACATCAAACAAGCAGAACAAATACATTCACAAAAAACACCGAGTTGCAAAACAAGACTAAAGAGAAGTCATTCTAAACTCTAGAATAACTGTAAAATACAACAACAATAATGGGAATAAAACAGAACCGGGGCATGAGAGGTAAAAAAGAGAAGAAAACTGTAATAGTAGAAAATGAAAAATTAGACAAGTAAAATTAGAAAAGAAAGCAGGAAGCGAAATCCTGAATAAATCAGATTATCAGGTGAACTTCCTTTTCATTGATTTATTTCTACTGTCACTGTCAAATAAAGCACAAACAGGAATATTAGTGAGTAAAATATTTAGAGAAAATTATTAAATAAGTAAAGTAAAGAACAACTGCCTGACATACTGTGTACTAGATTTATATATATATATTATTGGTACGTTATATCATATATTATTACAGTAAAACTAAAATAAAATAACGAGATAGTTATACTATAGTAAATTATATTATAGTAAATTATATACAGTAAATATTACAGTAAATGATATTATAGTATGATATATAGTATGGTTATATTATAGTATGTTATATTAAATCATATATTATTACAGTAAACTAAAATAACGATATGGTTATACTATAGTCAATTATATTACAGTAAATTATATTATAGTGAATTATAGTATAGTAAATGATATTATAGTAATATGATTATAGTATATTATAGTATGTTATATTATAGTCTAAATATGTAATTTATATATAAATCATATATATATATATATTACAGTAAAACTAAAATAACGAATAGATGGTTATACTATGGTAAATTATATTATAGTAAATTATATTATAGTATGGTTATATTATAGTATGTTATAGTATGTTATATTAGTTAGTATGTTATATTATAGTATGTTATATTATAGTATATTATAGTATATGTTATAGTTATGTTATATTATAGTATGTTTATATTATAATCATCATATATTACAGTAAAACTAAAATAACGATATGGTTATTACTATAGTCAATTATATTACAGTAAGTAAATTATATTATAGTGAATTATAGTATAGTAAATTATATTATAGTATATTTAAGTAACTACTATTTATAGTAAATGATATATTATATTACATTATCTATTATAGTATCCCCCTTTATATATATTACAGTAAAACTAAAATAACGAGATAGTTATACTATAGTAAATTATATTATAGTAAATTATATTACAGTAAATGATATTATAGTAAATTATATTTTATTATAGTATGTTATATTAAATCATATATTATTACAGTAAAACTAAAATAACGAGATGGTTATACTATAGTAGTAAATTATATAGTATGTTATATTATAGTAAGTATGTTATATTATAGTATGTTATAAGTATATTATAGTATATAGTTAATTATAGTATGTTATATAGTATGTTATATTAAATCATATAATATTACAGTAAAACTAAAATAACGAGATGGTTATACTATAGTAAATTATATTATAGTAAATTATATTACAGTCAATTATATTATAGTAAATTATATTATAGTATATTTAAGTAAACTATATTATAGTAAATGATATTATTATATTATATTATATCATATTACAGTAAAACTAAAATAACGAGATAGTTATATAGTTATACTATAGTCAATTATATTACAGTAAATTATATATATAGTAAATGATAGTATATTTTGGTAATTTTATATTATGTTGTTATAGTAAATTATATAGTATATTACAGTAAATTATATTAAAGTATAGTCAATTATAATAAAGTATATTATAGTCAAGTATATTATAGTCAATTATATCATATTACAGTAAAACTAAAATAACGAGATGGCTATACTATAGTAAAAGATATAGTAAATTATATAGTATATTACAGTAAATTATATTATATATCATGCTATAAAATACATATCACATTAGTATAGTATAGTATATTATATAATAAATTAAATTCTATTATTACAGTAAAACTAAAATACCAAAATGAGGTTAGATAAATAAAATCAGGGTTTAATTATTAAATATATAAATTAATTAATTATATAATATTTATATTTTTTATTATTTATTTATTTATTTTCACTCGGAGTGATTTGCTTGTAAATGGGGCGGGCGGGCGCGCGCGGTAAGTTTTTACCTCAGTTTTGTCTCCTCACAGGGACAGTTAGCACTGTTAGCACTGTTAGCATTATTAGCACTGTACACTCATTAGAGCAGCATCACTACACACAACCACAGCTTTAATTCATAATCACACCCGCTTCTTCTCAATAAAACACACAACACACAAACACCTCGCATAAAAACCCCGAATCGTTTATTTCGGAATAAACCGCCATAATTAGCGCTCTGGCTAATAAGTTTACAGGATGAAAATAGTAAAATCCAACAAGTTTTAATAACTAAAAATCGATCAAATTTATTCGGCGCTGCAGAAAAAAAAAACAAATATTATTTTTAATTTTTTTTATATCTAAAAACGCAAAGATTAATATAATTAAAATACAGACTGGGCTGTTTGATTTTGTTTTTTAAGAGAAAACAAATCATTTAGAATTTTCTTTCTTACCTCCGCCATATTGGCTCTTCGGAAGAGTTCCCGGCAAGTCCCCGGATGTAGCTGCGCGTGCGCAGTATCACTGGCGAAGAAAGAAAGAAATTATGTTTTATTATATTTATTTATTTATAAAAATGTGTGTAAAAAAACGGTTAATTCTATATTTTAGTTCTAGTTTTTAATTTAATTAATATTATTTTAATTAATCACTTTAAATATTACATTATAATTATATTTACTTAATATTTTATATTTACTATTATAAAATCACAAAAATAAAAAAGCATTTATTGGAAAAACAATGATTTATACAAAAATAGTGCTGACAAAAGAGAACTTTATTGTGTATAATAAACATCTTAATTTGAAAAAATGCACGGTAATAAATATTTCCTCTTTTATTATAGCATATCATCTGTAACAGTATTTTTCCCTAATATTTAGAATCTGTATATCGTTTAAAAAGTTTTTTCAGTGATCAGAAATGTGTAATTCTTTTTTTTTTTTTTTTTACATGAACTGTAACATGTAAAAATCAATTTTGGTAAATTTTCATTAAGAAAAACTAAAGAAGCATAGCAGTATTTATAAAAAAAATTAAACCAGATAGAAAATTGCAATGAAATAAATATATGAACAGTAATTGACAGTTAGATTCAGGGTTTAAGGTTAAAAATGAACAAATAAACGTTAATAATAATATTGAACAACAAGCTGTTCGGAAACTTTTCATTAATTTCTCAATAAATTCTCAATATTAGATTAAATATCAGTTAAATTAAAGGTTTAAAGGTCAGTGTTGATGTTAACAGCCCATTCCACTCAGATCACTGATTCGGTCGATTTTAAAGCCAAAGCAGTTTTTGCGAGTGTCTCTTTTCTTTGAAGCTTTTCTTCTCCACAGCACGGGCCAGATTTTCTTCCTGGCACTCACATCCGACTCGGTTCTGTTCATCATCAGGGGCTGTGAATCATTTACTGCTGTAGTCGTATTTATTAACTTCTGAACAGAGAGGGAGAGAGAGAGAGAGAGAGACAGAGAGAGAGAGAACATGAAATTATTTTGGATATTTTGCCAGCGCTGCTCTGCGCTGTTGGACCACTAGATGTCGCTAAAATTCACATTTTGTCTTTTAGCACAAATGACGAAAGAATTTTAAAATCGATTTAAGAATAAATATAATTAACAGACAACAAACAGCAAATACTTTATAAACCAGGCACAGCTTTAACTATAGCGAATATGAAATCATTTCAAAGATTCGCATTGTCTGTTTGAAAGTATTTGATATAGTATATAGATTATACTGTGTTAGACTATAGTGTTTCTTTACTATACCGGTAGAATAGAGGATAAAAGAATGATGTCTTCACACTAACTGTAATCACAGATGAACAATATACTCAGTGTATATACGCATGACGGTATACGCTCGACGGCGTAGTTGTTGAAAACTAACTCCACGATTCACCTGATACAGTGATATTGACAAACGTTGTGTGTATTTTTAAAAAAGCCACTTGTGATGGGTTTTTTTTCTGGTCTGTTAAAGAATAACAGAAAAGTGTATTAATTATAAACGTTATAGACGTGTACAGCAGCAGATGTGATTGATTGGTTCTGCCCACTGCAAGAAAGACATTGGTGCTAAGAATTGAACTCACAACCTGTTGATCAGCAGGGCAACACCTTAAACACTGAGCTACACCTGACCGGCACACAGGTGTATATAAATCCACACTTCTCCCGGGTGGCAGAGATACTGACCGTGAGCTGGAGCAGTGTTAGCGGATTAGCACTGATCCTCAGGAACACACCGATCATCAGAACCCCGTACACCAGCATGTAGCGTGTGACAGCCATCAGCTGCTCCTCAGAATGTCTGGATAGAACAGTCTGAACGATAGACTCCGAAATATAACCTGACTGTAACAGTGATGTCAACACCATCCAGTGCATTCCTTATCTCCTGATAATCATGTGACACACAGGTTGCATGGAAGTCAGGAAGTATTACAGTACTTATGACCCGAAGACCGTCATCTGTCCAAAGAACCCTAAACCCTTTAAATAACCCCAAAGAACCTTCACCTCTTTCATTAACCCCAAAGAACCCATAACTCTTTCATTAACCCCAAAGTTCCTCTTCTTCTTCTTCTTCTTTACCTTTCAGCTGTTCCCTTTTAGGGGTCGCCACAGCGAATCATCTGTCTCCAACCCTATTCTCTACATCCTCTACACCCACTAACTTCATGTCCTCGTTTATCGCATCCATATACCTTCTCTTTGGTCTTCCTCTTTACCTTCTGCCTGGTAGCTTCATTTCTAACATCCTCCTACCGATATATTCACTGTCCCTCCTCTGGACATGTCCAAACCACCTCAAGCTGGACTCCCTGACTTTCTCCCCAAAACATCTAACATGAGCCGTCCCCCTGATGAACTTCATCACTTCCAAAGAAAACCTCAACATCTTCAGCTCTGCCACCTGTTTCTTCCTCAGCACCACTGTCTCTAAACCATACATCATACCTCATAGCTGGTCCCCAGTCTCTAACCCTACATCAGCTGTTCTCAACATGTCTCTAAAACCATACTCATAGCTGGTCTCACCACTGTCTCTAAACCATACATCATAGCTGTCTCACCACTGTCTCTAAACCATACATCACAGCTGTCTCACCACTGTCTCTAAACCATACATCATAGCTGTCTCACCACTGTCTCTAAACCATACATCACAGCTGTCTCACCACTGTGTCTCTAAACCATACATCACAGCTGTCTCACCACGGGTCTCTAAACCATACATCTTAGCTGTCTCACCACTGTCTATAAACCATCATCATAGCTGTCTCACCACTGTCTCTCAAACCATACTCATAGCTGTATCAACCACTGTCTCTAAACCATACATCATAGCTGTCTCACCACTGTCTCTAAACCATACATCATAGCTGTCTCACCACTGTCTCTAACCATAATCCAGGTCTACATCACAGACGTCTCACCACTGTCTCTAAACCATACATCACAGCTGTCTCACCACTGTCTCTAAACCATACATCACAGCTGTCTCACCACTGTCTCTAAACCATACATCATAGTCCTCTCACCTGTCTCACCACTGTCTCTAACATACATCATAGCTGTCTCACACTGGTCTCTAAACCATACATCACAGCGTCTCACCACTGTTCTAAACATCATCATAGCTGTCTCACACTGTCTCTAAAAACATACATCATAGCTGTCTCACCACTGTCTCTAAACCATACATCACAGCTGTCTCACCACTGTCTCTTAAACCATACATCAGCTGTCTCACCACTGTCTCTAAACTATACATCATAGCTGTCTCACCACTGTCTCTAAACCATGTCTCACCATCACAGCTGTCTCACCACTGTCTCTAAACCATACATCACAGCTGTCTCACCACTGTCTCTAAACTATAAACATCATAGCTGTCTCACCACTGTCTCTAAACCATAAAACATACATAGCTGTCTCACCACTGTCTCTAAACCATACATCACAGCTGTCTCACCACTGTCTCTAAAACCATACATCACAGCTGTCTCACCACTGTCTCTAGCGCTACACCACTCTAAACCATACATCACAGCTGTCTCACCACTGTCTCTCTAAACCATTACATCACAGCTGTCTCACCCACTGTCTCTAAACCATACATCACAGCTGTCTCACCACTGCTGTCTCTAAACCATACATCATCAAGCTGTCTCACCACTGTCTCTAAACCATACATCATAGCTGTCTCACCACTGTCTCTAAAACCACTGTTCACACACTGTCTATCATAGCTGTCTCACCACTGTCTCACACTGTCTCTAAACCGTACATCATAACTGTCTCACCACTGTCTCTAAACCATACATCATAGCTGTCTAACCCTTTTTCTCCTCTTATTCTCCTCATTCATCAACACTTCAAAGTACTCCTTCCATCTTCTCTGTACCCTCTCCTCAATTGTGAGCACCTTTCCATCTCGATCCTTAATAACTCTAACCTGCTGCACATCCTTCCCTTCTCGATCCCTCTGCCTTGCTAACCTGTAGAAGTCCTCCTCTCCTTCTCTAGTGTCTTACCAGTGTACAGCTCATCATATGCCTTCTGCTTGGCTGAGGCCACTTCCCTCCTGACTTTGTGCAGCACATCCTTGTATTCCTGTCTTCTTTCCTCAGTCCTTTTCATGTTCCACCATGTTCTTGGCTAACCTCTTCCTCTGTATACTATCCTGAACTTCCTCATTCCACCACCGAGTCTCCTTATCTTCTTTTTTTTCCGTCCATATGACACACCTAGCACCTTTCTTCCTGTCTCCCTGATCACGTCTGCTGTAGCTTGCCATTCTAAACACCACCATTTCATTTCTGTCTATTTATGCATCCTCCTCTCCTCCTTTGACCAACAGTAGCCCAATTTCCGCCAGCAAATTTTTACGTCGGATGCCCTTCCTGACACAAACCCTCTCTATTTATCCAGACTGCGGACTGACACCGAAGTCACTGGCTTGTGACCTCTGTGGCTAAATTATTAACCCCAAAGAACCCTAAATCCATTGAATAACCCCAAAGAACCCTTAAATCTTTCATTAACCCCAAAGAACTCAAAACCCTTTTATTTAACTGAACATCTGACACAACATGAGGAACTCTTCCAGGAGACCTCAGATACCTCAGATAGGCAGCAGCACCAGACACCATCTCAGTGTCAGTTCGAGTCCCACTGAGTGGCAGTAGAGAATCAGCACTCTGAGGTTCAGCAGAAAACTGAAGATCCACCGAGAACCCATTTATGATGATGAGAAGTGGTGGCTCATGGTTAAGGTGTTGGACTTCCAACCTGAAGATTGTGGGTTTGATTCCCAGCTCTACTAAGCTACCACTGTTGGGCCCCTGAGCAAAGAGATAAATGTCAGTCGCTCTGGATAAAAATGTCTACCAAATGCAGTAAATATAAACGACGAGTCCTCCGGTGCAGAAATAACTGGTATCTTTTCTTTTACACTCTAAACTACATTAAATTCCCAACACATTTACTTTAAATACAGTCACATATTCCCTTAATATTACCATTAATATTACTTTAAATGTTACTGTATCACTTTAAATATCACTTTGAATCTTACTGTTAATATTACTTTAAATGTTACTATGAATATTTAATATTTAATGTTTAATTATTTTACAATTGAATTGTTTTGATGTTTGTTTATTGAATCTATTCGTTTATACTGTTTAGCTGATTTGATGCCGGATTTAAACGCCATCCACGTGTCTAAGTTATGGTCGCTCGCGCGAATCTGTGTGTCGCCTCGAAACTTCAACTCCCAGAAGGCAACGCTGCCAAGTGACTTTCGAACCCGGATGTGTAAGTGTCCATTAACGCAGTTGTTTTGAAGAGGGTTGTGATCTAAAATAAACTTTAACAGGTGAGTAAAATTTTAATTTCACATCTTTAAAACGGGTGGGTTTTTATCTGCGGTATTTTAGAGCTTTAATATGAAGAGAGCGGGTTTAATCACAGGCTCGTGACGTCAGTGTGTGATAACTGCGCATTAGCTGTGTTCGCGAGTGTTAGCGAGATTAGCTTAAACTGATGCGTTAAAGTAAATAAAGCAAAAAATAAACACTAAAACACAACATTTAACTGCATTTATTTACAGGAAATGAAGGAAATAAAGACGTTTTAATTTTGAAGTAAAACAGAAACATTACAGCTGCAGGAATTTAACAACAACCGATCCTTTATAACATTTTAATACTCTTTTCACTTTAACTTCATATTTAGGTAACTAAATTAAAGTAGTGATTTTTTCTGTTGTTTAATAATAAATGCAGTGATTAAATATTTAATGTCTGATTTTAATTCTAAACATTTTTCTGAAACGCGTCGGTACGTTTTATAACATAACTGATGACGTAGACGATGACGCAATAAAGAGGCGGGTCGTAGAGGCTGTGTTTAACTTGATTGGAGTAAAATCACTTCACTGTTATGGGTTTAATGTTATTCATTTCCTTTTTAAAGAGATTTTTGGGGATTTTTTTTTGCTTTTATGAATTGGACAGATAAATGAAATAGGGGAGATAGAGGAGGGGGGGGGCAGTAAGGAAGGACGGGGGGGGCAGTAAGGACCGGGGAGGGGGGGCAGTAAGGACGGGGGGGGGGGCAGTAAGGACGGGGGGGGGGGGGGGCAGTAAGGACCTGATCTGGAGCGCAGTAACTTGTGCGTGTGTGTAGTGGGTTAAAGCGCCACATGCGCATGTTGTTGTGCTCCGGTGACCCGGGTTCGATGCGACGCGGGTTCGAGTCCCGGATCGGGTTCTTTCAGATGGTTAATGATGTTATTATAATAATGTTACTGATAAATATTTGTTACATGTGTAAATTAATTAAAAGTCAGTTATGTGTTTTTCTCTGTTCTGTCTGATTAAACTCTGATTGGTGACGGTCAGCAGAATGTGGTCATGTTCTAATCCTGCTTTTATTCAGACGGATGAAGATGGATTCCTCCTTTAAGCCGAGTGACACTGCAGTGAGAGCAGCAGGACAGAGCCGGAGCAGAACCCCTAAAGCTGCAGGAACCCAGAGAATCGGTCAGTCTGAGTCCGACAGTGTGCAGGAGAACCACACCGAACCTGACCAGAAGCCCAGGGGACTAGAACCCAAGACTATACGGCCGTCAGAGAATCTCCTCACGGACTCGACTAAACGCAGACGCCACAGGAAGAAACAGACTCCCACAGGAGCCCAGACGGGACCTACCGATCATCTCACACACACACCTCCAAACCAGCAACCGGAAAAACACAACCATAAACACCTGAACACACACACAGGCACTCCGGCGTTCATCAGTGACTCCACTGCTCCGGATGATGAGGAGGATGGAGAGAAGAAGAAGAGCAGGAAGAAAAAGCAGAAGAAAAAGTCCAGAGGAACTGCAGAAGATAAAACGGTGACGGCGTGTGAGTCTGGAGCCGTGAAGAAACCAGACACACCACTGAAAAACACTAAAACACAAGGTAAAAACCTACCACTTCCTGTGTGATGTCATCAACATGGTTGGAATCAGGAAGTGGAATGGTTTATTCCAGCATGTTCAGGCCCCCCCCCCTTTGCACCCCCCTGTTAATGTAGCTGTTAATTCTGGTCCAGCAGGACAATCAGACAGGACAGACCGGGAGACCAGTCGGAGGAATAGAGGAAGAACGAGACGTCTGTATGCGGACTACATGTCCATTAAAGACGTGTCTGATGGACTGAAGAGAGGACAGCTCATACAGGTACACACACACACACACACACACACACTCAGACACAGTCAGCAGTGTGTAACAGTAAATCTTGTTGTAATGACTGATTTCTGTGAATATTTGATTGATTATTATGTTTTTATAACAGCAAAACTTTAAGATGAGTAAAATAAAAGATTTAAAATGCGATCAAACATACGAAGGGTTAATAATTATTCTAATAACATTTTACTGTGTGATATCAGTGGGGCAGTGGGGCAGTAATGGTTAAGACACTGATCTGAAGACCAGAAACATCTGGGTTTGAGCCCCACCACCACCAGCCAGCCACTGTTGGGTCCTTGAGCAAGACCCTTAACCCTTCCAGGGGCGCTGTATCATAACTGCCCCTGCGCTCTGACCCCCAACTTACTAAGATGGGATATGCAAAGAAAAATTTCTCTGTGCTGTAAAATGTGTGATGTGACAAAATAAAGGCATTTACATGTGTGTGTTTGTGTGTGTGTTGTGTGTGTGGTTGTGTGTGGTTTGGTGTGTTTGTTGTTTGTTTGTTTGTGTGTTGTTTGTGTGTGTGTTTGTGTGTGTTTGTTTGTGTGTGTGTTTGTGTGGTTGTTTGTGTGGTTGTTTGTGTGTTGTTTGTGTGTTTGTTTGTGTGGTTGTTTGTGTGTTTGTTTGTGTGTTTGTTGTGTGTGTGTTTTGTTGGTGTTGTTTGTGTGGTTGTTTGTGGGTGGTTTGTTGTGGTTGTTTGGTGTGTTTGGTTGTGTTGTGGTGTTTGTTTTGTGTGTGTTTGTGTGGTTGTTGTGTTTGTGTGGTTGTTTGTTGTGGTTGTGTTTGGGGGTGTTTGTGTGTTGTTTGTGTTTGTGTGGTTGTTTGTGTGGTTGTTTTGTGGTTGTTGGTGTGTTTGTTTTGTTTGTTTGTTTTTGGTGTTGTTGTGTGTTTATGTGTGGGTGTTTGGTGTGTGTTTGTGTGGTTTGTTTGTGTGTGTGTGGTTGTGTGTGGTTGTGTGTGTTTGTGTGGGTGTTTGTTGTGTGTGTGTTTGTGTGTGTTTGTGTTGTGTTTGTGTGGGTGTGGTTGTTTGTGTGGTGTTTGTGTGTGGTTGTTTGTGTGTTGTTTGTGTGGTGTTGTTTGGGGGGTGTTTGGTGTGTGTTGTGGGTGTTTGTGTGTGTGTTTGTGGGGTGTTGTGTGGTGTTTGTGTGTGTTTGGTTGTGGTGGGGTTGTTTGTTGTGTGTTGTGTGTGGTGTGTTTGTGTGTGTGTTTGTGTGTGTGTTGTGTGGTTGTTTTTAGGGGTGGTTGCGGATCAAACCCAAAGAAGTACCATGAAGCCTTTATCCTGCTCCGGTAAGTAATGGCTTACATCTGCTTTCTGGTTGCTATGACGACGCTACATCACTGGTTTACTGTGGTAGGAGGGACGGCGGACATTTTCCTGGACGGGATGGTGTCTCGGAAAAGAGCGTGAAAAGGAGAAGTGGTGGTGGTGAAGCTCTCCCACCTGATCAGTGGAGGGTGAGAACTGACAAATAAAGACAAACGCTATAATGTGTGTGTGTGTGTGTTGTGTGTGTGTGGTGTGTGTGTTATGCTGTGTGTGTGTGTGTGTGTTCTGCCATGTGGGTCCTGGCAAGACCCTTAACCTGCCGGGCGCTGTAATATAACTGCCTCTGCGCTATGCCCCCAACTCTAACGATGGAGATAGGCAACAGAACATTTCTCTGTGCGTAAAATGGTATGTGACAAATAAAGGCATTATTTGTTTGTGTGTGTGTTTGTGTGTGTGTTTGTGTGTGGGTGTGTGTGTGTGTTGGTGTTTTTTTTGTTGTGGGTTGGTGTGTGTTTGTGTTGTGTGTGTTGTGTGTGTGTGTGGTGTGTTTGTGTGTGGGTGTGTGTGTGTGTGTTTGTGTGTGGTGTTGATGTGTTGTGTGGTGTGTTTGTTGTGTTGTGGTGTGTGTGGTTGTTTTGTGTTTTGTTGTTTGCTGTGTGTGGGGTGTGTGGTGTGTTTGGGTGTTGTTTGTGTTGTGTGGGTTGGTTGTTTGTGTTGTGGGTGTGTGTGTTGTTTGTTTGTGTGTGGTGGGTGTGTGTTGTTGTTTGTTGTGTGTGGTGTGTGTGTGGGGTTGTGTGTGTGGTTGTTTTGTTTGTGTGTGTGTGTCTGTCTGGTTGTGTTTTGTGTTTGTGTTTGTGTGTTGTGTGGTGTTGGTGTGTTTGTGTGGTGTGTGATTGTGGTTGTGTTTGTGTGTGTGTGTGTGTTGTGTGGTGTTTGTGTGGTTGTGGTGGGTGGGTGGTTGTTTGTGTTGTTTGTTTGTGTGGTTGTGTGTGGGTGTGTGTTTGTGTTGTTTGTGTGGTGTTGGGTTGTGTGTGTTGTGTGTTCGTGTGTGGTTGTTGTGTGGGTTGGGGTTGTTTGTGGGGTGTTTGTGTGTGTGGTGGGTTGTGTGTTGTTTGTTTGTGTGGTTGTTTGTGTGGGTTGTGTGTTTGTGTGGGTGTTGTGGTGTTGTGTGTGTTGTTTGTGGTGGGTTGTTGTGGTTGTTTATGGTGTTGCGTATAACCAAAGACGTGAAGTTTATCATGTGGAGTACGGGTAAATGTTCTGGTTGAGAGATCATATTTTACTGTGGTGACGGGAGGCGGTTGGCCGGGATGTTTGTGCGGAACGAGCGTGAACACTTGGTTGTGAGTGTCAGTGAGGGTGAGCACCTTATAAAATAACGCTTAATGTGTGTGTTGTGTGGTTGCGTGTGTGTGGTGTGTGTGGTTTGCTGTATTGTTGTGTGTGTTGTGTTTTATGTGGGGTGTTGGTTTTGATGTGTGGTCGTGTGTTTTAATGCTGTGTGTGTGTGTGTTGTTTGCGTGTGTGTGTGTGTGTGTGTGTTAGGATGTGTGTGTGGTGTTTATGCTGTGTGTGAGTGTGGTGTGTTTATGCTGTTGTGTGTGTGTGTTGATGTTGTTTGTGTGTGGTGTTGTGTGGTGGGGTCTGATGTGTGTGTGTGTGTGTGTTTTGGATTGGTGTGTGGTTCTTCGATGTTTGTGTGTGTGTGTTTTATGATGTTGGGTGTGTGTGTGTGTTCTGTGTTGTGTGTGTCTGTGTGTGTGTTGTTTCTGTGTTGTGTTTGTGTGTGTGTGCATGTGTTATGTGTATGTGTGTGTTTTTTTTTTCGCGGTGTGTGTGTTGTGGTGTGTGTTCTGCTGTGTGTAGTGTGTGTGTGTGTTGAGGGATGTGTGTGTGTTGCGTTTGCTGTGTGTGTGTGTGTGTGTGGTGTTATGAATTGTGTGGTGTGTGTTTGTGTGGTGTGTTGTGGGTGTGTGTGGGTGTGTGTTTGTGTGTGTGTTATGCTGTGTGTGTTGTTCTGCTGTGTGTGTGTGTGTGTGTGTGCGGTGTTCTGTGTGTGTGGTGTGTTCTGCGGTGTGTGGGTGTGTATGTGTGTGTGGTGTGTGTTCTGTGTGTGTGTGTGTTGTGTGTCTGTTGAGTGTTGGTGTTGTGGATGATGTTGTTTGGTGTGTGTGGTGTTCTGCTGTGTGTGTGTGTGTTTTGTGTTGGTGGTGTGTGGTGTGTGTGTGTGTGCTGTGTGTGTGTTGTGGTGTGTTGTTGTGTGTTGCGTGTGGTGTGTTCGTGTGTGTATTGTGTTCTGTGTGTGTCTGGGTGTGCTGTGTGGTGTTCTGCTGTGTGTGTGTGTGTGTGTGTGTGTTCTGCTGCTGTGTGTGTGTGGTGCTTCTGCTGTGTGTGGTGTGCTGTGTGTGTGTGTTATGTGTGTGTGTGTGTGTGATGTGTGTGTGTGTGTGTGTTGTGTGTGGTTCTGCGTGTCTGTGTGTGTATTTTTTTTTTTTGTGTGTGTCTTGTGTTCTGCTGTGTGTGTTCTGTGTGTGTGTGTGTGTTCTGCTGTGTGGTGTGTGTGTGTTCTGCGGTGTGTGTTGTGTTTGCTGTGTTGTTTGTGTGTTCTGCTGTGTGTGTGTGTGTGTGTGGTGGTTCTGTCTTGTGTGTGTGTGTTGTGGTTTGTGGTGTGTTCTGCTGTGTGTGTGTTGTTCTCTGCTGTGTGTGTGTGTGTGTTCGGCTGTTTCTGTGTGTGTGCTTTGTGTGGTTCTGTGTGTGTGTGTGTGTGTGTGTTTGCTGTTTGTGTGAGGTGTGTGGTGTGTGTTCTGCTGTGTGTGTGTGTGGTGTGTTCTCTGTGTGTGTGTGGGTGGTGTTCTGCTGTGTGTGTGTGTGTGGTTATGCTGTGTGGTGTGTGTTTGCTCTGCTGTGTGTGTCTGCTGTGGTGTGTGTGTGTGTGTGTGTGGTGGGTGTTTATGTGTTGTGTGGTTCTGCTGGTGTTGTGTGTGTTCTGATGTGTGTGTGTGTGTGTTCTGCGTGTGTGTGTGTGTGGTGTGTGTTGCTGTGTGTGTGGTGTGTGTTCTGCTGTGTGTGGTGTGTTCTGCTGTGTGTGTGTGTGTGTGTTGAGTGTCTTAATGTGTGTGGGGTGTGTATGCTTGGGTGTGTGTGGGGGTGTGTGTGTGTGTTCTGTGTTCTGTGTGTGCTGTGTGTGTGTGTGTGTGTGTGTGTTCTGCTGTCTGTGTGCTGTGTGTGTGGTGTATGTGTGTGTGTGTGTGTTGTGTTGTGGTGTTCTGTGTGGGGTGTTCTGCTGTCTGTGTTGTGTGTGTGTCTGCTGCTGTGTGGGGTGTGTTCTGTGTGTCTGTGTGTGGTGTGTGTTGTGTGTGTGTGTGTTTGTTCTTATGTGGTGTGTGTGTGTTTTCTGCTGTGTGTGTGTGTGTGTTATTGCGTGTGTGTGTGTGGTGTGGGTTCTGCTGTGTGTGTGTGTGTGTCTGCTGTTTGCTGTGTGTGTGTGTGTGTGTGTGTGTGTTCTCTGTGTTGTTTGTGTGTGCTGTGTGTGTGTGTGTGTTTCTGCTGGTGTGGTGTGTGTGTGTGTGTTCTGTGTGTTTGTTCTGCTGGTGTGTGTTGCTGTGTGTGTGTGTCTGCTCTGTGTGTGTGTGTGTGTGTTCTGCTGTGTGTGTGTTGCTGTGTGTGTGTGTGGTGTTCTGCTGTGTGTGTGTGCTGTGTGTGTGTGTGCTGTGTGTGTGTGTGTTTGCTCTGTGTCTGTGTTTGTGTGTGTGTTCTGCTGTGTGTCTGTGTGTCTGCTGTGTGTGTGTGTCTGCTGTGGTGTGCTGTGCTGGTGTGGTGTGTCTGCTGTGGTGTGTGTTCTGATGTGTGTGTGTTATGCTGTGTGTGTGTTCTGTGTGTGTGTGTGTGTGTGTTGTGTGTGTGTGTGTGTGTTTGTCTGCTCTGTGGGTGGTGTTCTGGGGTGTTGTGTGTGTGTGTTGGTTCTGCCGGTGTGTGTGTGTGCGGTGTTGTGCGTGTGTGGTTGTGTGGTGTGTTCTGCTGTGTGTGTGTGTGTGTTGTGCTGGTGTGTGTGTGTGTGTGTCCTGTGTGTGTGTGTTGCTGTGGTGTGTGTTATGCTGTGTGTGTGTGTGTTCTGTGTGTGTGTGTGTTGAGTGTGGTTGTGTGGTGTGTTCTGCTGTGTGTGTGTGTGTGTTGTGTGTGTGTGTGTGCTGTGGCTGTTGTGTGTGTTCTGCTGTGTGTGTGTGTGTGGTGTGTGTTGCTGTGTGGTGTGGTGCTGGGTGTGTGTGTTCTGCTGTGTGTGTGTGTGGCTGTGTGTGTGTTCTGCTGTGTGTGTGTGTGTGTGTTCTGCTGCTGGTGTGTGTGTGTGTGTGTGTGTTATGCTTGTGTGTGTGTGTGTGTGTTCTGCTGTGGGTGTGTGTGTGTGTGTGTGTGTTTGCTGTGGGTGGTGTGTGTGTTTGCTGTGTGTGTGTGTGTGTTCTGCTGTGTGTGGTGTGTGTTGCTGTTCTGCGGTGGTGTTCTGCTGGTGGTGTGGTGCTCGGCTGTGTTGTTTTGTGTGTGCTGTGTGTGTTAGCGGTGTGTGTCTGATGTGTGGGTGTCTGCTGGGTGTGTGTATGCTGTGTGTGTGTTCTGCTGTGTGTGTGTGTGTGTGTCTGCTGTGTGTGTGTGTGTTCTGTGTGTGTGTGTGTGTGTCTGCTGTGTGTGTGTGTGTCTGCTGTGTGTGGTGTTGTGCTGTCTGTGTGTGTGTGCCTGTGTTGTGTGTGTATGCTGTGTGTGTGTGTGTTTCTCTTGTGTGTGTGTGTGTGTTTCTCTGGTGTGTGGGTGTGTGCTTTTTGATTCTGCTGGTGTGTGTGTGTGCTGGGGGTGTGGTGTTTTCTGCTGTGTTTGCCTGTGGGTTGTGCCGGTGTGGTTGTGGTTCTGCTGTGTGTGTGTGTTCTGCTGTGTGTGTGTGTGTTCTGCTGTGTGGTGTGTGTGTGCTGCTGTGTGTGTGTTGCTGTGTGTGTGTGTGTTCTGCTGTGTGTGGTGTGTGTTCTGCTGTGTGTGTGGGTGGTTCTGATGTGTGCGTGTGTGGTGTGTGTTTGTGTGTGAGTGTGCGTGTGTGTTGTTTGTGTGGTTGAGGTGCGTGGGTGTGGTTTCGGTGTGTGGTGTTCTGCTTGTGGCGTGTGCGTGTGTGTGTTTCTGCTGTGTGCGTGTTTGTGTGTGCGTCTGCTGTGTCTGCTGTGTGCGTGTGTGTGTGCTGCTGTGTGTGTTTACTGCTGTGTGTGTGTTTCGCGTGTGTGTGAGTGTGTGTGTATGATGTGGTGGTGTGTGGGTGTTCTGCTGTGTGCGTGTGTGTGTGTGTGTGTGTGTTGTGTGTGTGTGTGTGTGGTGTGTGTTATGCTGTGTGTGTGTGTGTGTTTCTGCTTGTGTGTGTGTGTGTGTGTGTGTGTTTGCGGTGTGGTGTGTGTTGTGTGTGTGTGTGTGTGTGTGTTTGCTGTGTGTGTGTGGTTATGCGTTGTGTGGTGTGTGTGTGTTCTGCTTGTGTGTTGGTGTGTGTTCTTGCTGTGTGTGTGTGTGTGTGTGTTCTGCTTGGTGTGTGTGTGTGTGTGTGTGTTTCTGCTGTGGTTTTGTGGTGTGTGTGGTGCTGTGTGTGTGTGTGTGTGTGTTCTGTGTTGTGTGGGTGTGTCTGGTGTTTCTGTGCGGTTGCTGTGTGTGTGTGTGTGGTTCTGCTGGGGTGTGTGTGTGTGTCGTGTTATGCTGTGTGTGTGCTGTGTGGTTGTGTTCTGCTTGGTGTGTGTGTGTGGGTGTTCTGTGTGTGTGTGTTGTGTGCGTTTCTGTGGTGTTTGCTGTGGTGTGTGTGTGGTGTGGGTGTTTATGCTGTGTGTGTGTGTGTTCTGGCTGTGTGTGTGTGTGTTCTGCTGTGGTGTGTGTGTGTGGTTCGGCTGTGGTGTGTTGTGTGTGTGTGTGGTGTGTGTGTGTGTGTTGTGCGGTGTGTGTGGGTGTGTGTTCTGTGTTTGTGGTGTGTGCTGTGTGTGTGTGTGTGTGTGTGTGTGGTGTTCTGCTGTGGGTGTGTGTGTGTGTTCTGCTGTGTGGTAGTGTGTGTGTGTTTCTGATGTGTGTGTGTGTGTGGTTGTGTCTGCTGTGTGTTGTGTGTGTGTGTGTGTATGCTGTGTGTGTGTGTTTTGGTGCTGTGTGGTGTTTGTGTGTTTTCTGGGGTGTTGTGGATCTTGTGGGTGTGTGTGTGTTATGTGGTCGTGTGGTGTGTGTGTTGTGTGTGTGTGTGTGGGTGTGATTTTGGTGTGTGTGTGTTCTGCGTGGTGTGTGTTATGCGTGTGTGTGTGTGTGTTGTGCTGGTGTGTGTGTGTGTCTGCTGTGTGTGTGTGTGTTCTGCTGTGTGGGTGTGTTATGTGTTCTGCTGTGGTTGTGTGTGTGTGTTCGTTCTGCAGTGTGTGTGTTAGTTCTGCAGTTGTTGTGTGTTTGTGTGTTCTGCTTAGTGTCTGCGTCTGTGTGTGTGTGTGTGGGTGTGTTGTCTGCAGTGTGTGTGTTGTGTGTGTGTGGTGTTTATCTGCAGGTCTGTGTGTGGTGTGTGTGTGTGTTGTGTGTGTGGTGTGTGTTGTGGGTTCTGGCAGTGTGTGTGTGTGTGTAGTTCTGCAGTTGGTGTGGTGGTGTTAGTTCTGCGTCTGTGTGTGTGTGTGTGTTAGTAGGGTGCAGTTGTGTGGGTTTTTTTGTGTTTTAGTTCTGAAGTGTGTGTGTGTGTGTGTTAGTTCTGCAGTCTGTGTGTGTTGTGTGTTAGTTCTGCATGTATGCTGTGTGTGTGTTTTGTGGGGTGGTGTGTGTGTGTTGTGTGTGTTAGTTCTGCAGTCTGTGTGTGTGTTTGTGTGTGTGTGTGTGTGTTAGCTTGCAGTCTTTGTGGGTGTGTGGTTCTGTGTGTGTGTGTTAGTTCTGCAGTTGTGTGTGGTGTGGTTGTTTAGGTCTGTGTGTGTGTGTTGCAGTCTGTGTGTGTGTTATTCTGCAGTCTGGTGTGTGTAGTCTCTGGTGTGTGTGTTGTGTGTGGTGTTAGTTCTGCAGTCTGTGTGTGTGTGTTAGTTCTGCAGTCTGTGTGTGTGTTGTGTGTGTGTGTGTTAGTTTGGCAGTGTGTGTGTGTGTGTTTAGTTCTGCAGTCTGTGTGGTGTGTGTGTTAGTTTGCAGTCTGTGTGTGTGTGTTAGTTCTGCAGTCTGTGTGGTGTGTGTGTTAGTTCTGCAGTCTGGTGTGTGTGGTGTGTGAGTTCGGCAGTCTGTGTGTGTGTGTGTGTAGTTCTGCAGTCTGTGTGTGTGGGTGTGTTAATGCAGTCTGTGTGTGGTGGTGTTCGTCTGTGTGTGTGTGTGTAGTTCTGCACATGCGTCTGTGTGTTGATTGTGTGTTGTTCAGTCGTAGGGCAGTTGTGTGTGTGTTAGTTCTGCAGTCTGTGTGTGTGGTGTTAGTTTCTGCAGTCGGTGTGTGTGTTGTGTGTGTTAGTTCTGCAGTCTGTGTGGTGTGGTGTGTTAGTTCTGCAGTCCCTTGTGGTGTGTGTGTGTGTTAGTTCTGCAGTCTGGTGTGTTGTGTTGTGTGTCTGCGTCTGTGTGTGTGTGTTAGTTCTGCAGTCTGTGTGTGTGTGTGTGTTGTTCTGCAGTCTGTGTGTGTGTGTGTTGTTAGTTCTGCGTCTGTGTGTGTGTGGGTGTTAGTTCGCAGTCGTTTGTGTGTGTGTGTTGTTAGTTCTGCAGTCTGTGTGTGTGTGGTGGGTGTGTGTGGTGTGTTAGTTCTGCAGTCTCTGCGTGTGTGTGTTGTGTGTGTGTGTGTGTGTTAGTCTGCAGTCTGTGTGTGTGTGTGTGTGTTAGTTCTGCAGTCTGTGTGTGGTGTGTGTGTTGTTGTGCAGTCTGTTTTGTGGTTGTGTGTTTTATGCAGTCTGTGTGTGTGGTGTGTGTGTTAGTTCTGCAGTTGTGTGTGTGTGGTGTGTGTGTTAGTTCTGCAGTCTGTGTGTGTGTGTGTGTGTGTTAGTTCTGCAGTGTGTGTGTGTGTGTTAGTTCTGCAGTGTTGTGTGTGTGTGTTAGTTCTGCAGTCGTGTGTGTGTGTGTGTTAGTTCCTGCAGTCTGTGTGGGGTGTGTTAGTTGCAGTCTGGTGGTTTGTTGTGTGTGTGTATTCTGTGTGTGTGTGTTGTGTTAGTTCTGCTGTGTGTGTGTGTGTTAGTTCTGCAGTCTGTGTGTGTGTGTGTGTGTGTTCTGCAGTGGTGTGTTGAGTGTGTGTGTTAGTCTGCAGTCTTGTGTGTGTGTAGTCTGTGTGTGTGTGTGTCGTGTGTGGTGTTAGTGCAGTTCCTGTGTGTGTGTGTGTTGTGTTAGTTCTGCGTCTGTGTGTGGGGGTTTGTTCTGCAGTCTGTGTGTAGTTGTGTGTTTGTGTGTTAGTTTTTGCAGTGTGTGTGTGTTATCTGCAGTGTGTGGGTGTGTTAGTTCTGCAGGTATTTGGTGTGGTTAGTCTGAGTGTGTTGGTTGTTTAGTTCTGCAGTGTGTGTGTGTTGGTGTTAGTTCTGTTAGTGTGTGTGTGTGTGTGTGTGGTAGTTCTGCAGGGTTGTGGGTGTGTGGTGTGTGTTGTTTTTAAAGTTCTGCAGTGTGTGTGTGGTGTTAGTTCTGCAGTGTGGTGTGTGGGTGTTAGTTGCAGTGGTGGTGTGTGTGTGGTTAGTTCTGCTGTGTGTGTGTGTGTTGTGTGTGTGTGTGTTGTGTGGGTGTGTGTTGGTTATGCAGTGGTGTGTGTGGGTGTTAGTTCTGCAGTGTGTGTTGTGTGTGTTAGTTCTGCAGTGTGGGTGTGGTGTGGTGTGTTAGTCTGCAGTGTGGGTGTGTGTGTGTGTGTAGTTCTGCAGTGGGTGTGTGTGTTCGGGTGGTGTGTTTCTGCAGTGTCGGGTGTGTGTGTGTGTTAGTGCAGTGTGTGTGTGTGTGTTAGTTCTGCAGTGTGTGTGTGTGTGGTGTTGCAGTGTGTGGTGTTAGTCTGGTGTGTGGTTTAGTTGCAGTGGTGTGTGTTAGTTCGGCGTGTGTGGTATTATGCTGCAGTTGTGTGTTAGTTCTGCAGTGTGTGTGTGTTAGTTGTGCAGTGTGTGTGTGGTTAGTCTGCAGTGGTGGGGTGTGTTCTGCAGTGTGTAGTGTGGTTGTTCTGTGGTGTGTGTGTTAGTTCTGCCAGGTGGGTGTAGTTCTGCAGTGTGTGTTGTTTAAGTTCTGCAGTGTGTGTGTTTGGCAGGTGTGTGGGTTAGGTCGAGTGTGTGTGTTAGGTGGTGTGTGTGTGTTCTGCAGTTGTGTGTGTGTGTGTTGTTGTTGGTGTGTTAGTTCTGCAGTGTGTGTGTGTGTGGGTGTGTTAGTTGTGCAGTGTGTGTGTGTGTAGTTCTGCAGTGTGTGTAGTTCTGCAGTCTGTGTGTTTGTGTTGAAGGTGTTGAACGGAGATGAGGGTGAACAGGCGAGTGTGGAGAAACGGCGTCAGTGTGAGTCCGTCCCTGATGTGATTGTGGAGTCTCAGTATGATGAGGAGGATGAAGAGCTCAGTAAGAAATTGGAGGAAGTCACTCTGCAGGATGAAGGGTGTGTGTGTGTGTGTGTGTGTGTGTGTGTGTGTGTGTGTGTGTGTGTAGTAAACCCTTTCTCACCCTGAGTAAAGGTTCTCCGGCAGTCTGAAGGTCTGTGAATAATGGCTGTGATGACATCATTTTACAGTTTAATTACTGCTGATTACTCGGTCAGTGATGATGTAATGAGACGAAGGTTGAGGAGCATCAGATTATTCCTACCCTGTGTTGGCAAAATCTGCTGCTGTGAACTTTATTACTGCTGTTATTCAATTCAGTTCAGTTTTATTGGTTTGGTGCTTTTTACAATGGTGATTGTCACAAAGCAGCTTTACAACTGAAGAAATTATAAGATAAAAATGAGACAGAAATCAGTTTGTCCCTGATGAGCAGACGGGGGGCGACGGTGGCAAGGAAAAACTTCCTGAGATGAGATAGGAAGAAACCTTGAGAGGAACCAGACTCAACAGAGAACCCGCCCTCATCTGGGTGAGAACAGGTAGCAGGGATCATGAGGTTACACTGTGTGTGTGTGAGAAAACAACTATAATCAAGTTATCTGCTCTGTCAGTGAGTCGCCTAATGTCTGTGGTTGCCAGTCCCCCATTAACTGCAGTATAAACTATAAACCCCCAATATACACACTTTCGTCTGCTGCTACTTCGGAGTGATTGTTGGATTTTGCTGGTGGTCCATTTACTGATCATCTTTTAATCCAGCTGCTTTTTCCCGCTTGATGTTTTTCACAGTTTCTCCTGCAGAAGATCGGCGCAGCTCCTCACACAGGAATGTTCAGCGCACCGGTGAGGTACAGCAGCACCGTAACACACCTCAACATATACAATAACCAATAAAACTTTAATCCTGCTGGAGGAGACGCTGTCCTACATGGGGGAGACTGCAGGGGACATGACGTACATGTTTATATTATTGA
>VCAZ01000369.1:0-52500 GCA_005784505.1 Bagarius yarrelli | reverse complement strand
CAATCAATAAACCTCCCAGAACTCACACACAACCTAACATTTTGCACCACATCGAGTTACTCTGCACTTAATAAACTCCTGTGATGTCACAGCAGTGTGAATGTAAAGTGTGTTAATGTTTAATGTGTGATGATAAGAAACGAGTGAAATTTAACTACAATGAACAATGTTTTTATCCTGAAGTCGTCTCTCGCGCGGGACAGTAAAGTGTCCATCGTACTTTCGGATCGTGTGTGTGTGTTTTCTGTAAATGGATCATAGCAGGAGTTTTGCTGTCTGTGTTAAGTAATATTAAAACTGTAATCTGAGTTTTCATTATAAATTGTGTGTTTAAACTCAAAAAAAATCAGTAAATAACATAAAAGCGGTATTTCTGAAACACTGAGGCACTGAAACCACACACACACACACACACCTCGTCCTCAGATCATCGACTGGAGAAAATTTACATAAGAATCAGGCTGTTAATGTAAATCATCACAATCAGCAAATATAAATTTACTGACTCCGCCCACAAAACCCTGTCTATCAAAATGCTGGGAAAAAACAGTCTAAACGCCACATTTCAATACTCCAGTTCACAACAATGTTTCAGCAACGCATTCCTAACATTTATACACAACCTATTTATCACTATTCTAATATTGTGTGTGTGTGTGTGTGTGTGTGTGTGTGTGTAGGAAATCTCCTTGTTCTCCGTGGTGGATGTTCAGCTGACTGCTGGAGAAGGTCCTTTAAAATACACTGCCGTACTGATGAGACCTGCATGCACACAGTCCTGTAAACACATGACACTGCATGAGCCATAAGTTCACACACACACACACACACACACACACACACACACACACACAATTTATTAGGTTTTGTTTTATTTTTTTGCTGGTTCTGTTGATCAGACGTTTAGAGGTCAGTAAATAATGAAGCCGTGTCAGTTTTTAACTTAAATATTTCTTAGACACGCGCACACACACACACACACACACACACACACACACACACACACACACACACACACACACCCCACACTACTACTATACTACTACTACTAACGAATAGATTATAGAACTGTGTGTGTTCAATATCATTAATTATCAGTAATAATTATTTTAATCATGTCTGTGGTGGTGTTTTAATGGGATACGGCGCTGATTCCTCTTTTTCTGCTGCTTTGTTTGAGTGCAGATCTGGCAGCTGCGTGCAGTATTAATGGTAAAGGTCACGACCCGACCCCCCCAGTGCAGTCAGTTTCATTTATCTTATTTTAAATCCCACTGCAGTTTTACTTTCTATATGAAACATATGTTAATTTTTTCACACCATTTTAAAAGTGTGTGTGTGAGATTTTATTTTTAATTAACACAGATGAATGTGTTGGTTATTCTGCATGCACACGTGATGCAGCTGCTGTATTTATTACTGTCTAATTGTCACTCCGTGTTATTTTATTTTATTTTTTTTTTTTTACATTTTTTAGTTAAAACTGTGTTAAGTTTTTGTGTTGAAGTTTCAGTGCGGAGAATTAAATGATTTTCATTCAGGAAAAAATTGCTGCGCTGTTTTATTTACTAAGAACTGAATTTTAAGAAATTTAAAAGAAGAAAAGAATTTCTTCTTTTAAATTCCTCCCAGTATTTTAGTCATTCCAACAGTACTGAATATCCTGCTGTCTATCCTACCGACCATCCTGCTGTCTATCATACCGACCATCCTGCCGACTATCCTACTGCCTATCCTACTGCCTATCCTACCGTCTTTCCTACCCTCTATCCTACCGTCTATCCTACTGACTATTCTACCCTCTATCCTACTGACTATTCTACCCTCTATCCTACTGACTATTCTACCCTCTATTGTCCCTACCGACTATCCTACTGACTATTCTACCTCTATCCTACTGTCTATCCTACTGACTATTTCTACCCTCTATTCTACTGACTTTCTACCCTCCTCCTACCGACTATCCTACTGTCTATCCTACTGACTATTCCACCCTCTATCCTACTGACTATTTTACCCTCTATCCTACCTTCGATCCTACTGACTATATCTACCCTCTATTCTACTGACTATTTTTTACCCTCTATCCTACCGTCTATCCTACTGACTATTCTACCCTCTATCCTACCGTCTATCGTCTATCCTACTGACTATTCTAACTGTCTATCTTGCTGACTATTCCACCCTCTATCCTACTGACTATTCTACCCTCTATCCTACCGTTTCTCCTGCTGACTATTCTACCCTCTATCCTACTGTTTATCCTACTGACTATTCTACTCTCTATCCTACTGTTTATCCTACTGACTATTCTACTCTCTATCCTACTGTCTATCGTACTGACTATTCTATCTCTATCTCTATCCTACTGACTATTCTACTCTCTATCCTACTCTGGACTATTCTACCCTCTATTCTACTGACTATTTTACCCTCTATCCTACCGTCTATCCTACTGACTATTCTACCCTCTATCCTACTGACTATTCTACTGTCTATCTTGCTGACTATTCCACCCTCTATCCTACTGACTATTTCTAACCCTCTATCCTACTGTTTATCTTGCTGACTATTCTACCTCTAACCTCTATTTATCCCTACTATTCTATCCTACTGACTATCCTACTATTCCTACCCTCTATCCTACTGTCTATCCTACCCTCTATCCTTACTGTCTATCTACCCTCTATCCTACTGTCTATCCTACCCTTATCCTACTGTCTATCCTACTGACTATTTCCACCCTCTATCCTACTGTTTATCCTGCTGACTATTCTACCCTCTATCCTACTGTCTATCCTACCCTCTATCCTACCCTTTATCCTACTGTCTATCCTACTGACTATTCTACCTCGATCCTACTGCTATCCTAATCCCCTATCCTACCTATCTCTATCCTACTGACTATTCTACTCTCTATCCTACTGACTATTCTACTCTTCTATCCCTACTGACTATTCTTCTACTCTCTATTCTACTATTTCTACCCTCTATCCTACTGTTTATGCCTACTTTATCCTGACTGACTCTATTCTACCCTGTCTATCTCTACTATTATCCTACTGACTATTCTACCCTCTATCCTACTGTCGACTATCCTACCCTCTATCCTACTGTCTATCCTACCCTTTATCCTATGCGGTTATCCTACTGACTATATCTACCCTCTATCCTACTGCCTAACCCACTGACTATTCTACCCTCTACTATCCTACTGACTATTCGACCCTCTATCCTACTGACTATTTCTACCTCTACCCTACTGTCTATCCTACCGTCTATCCTACTGCCTAACCTACTGACTATTCTACCCTTTATCCTACTGAATATTCTGCTGACTATTTTACCTCCTATCCTACCGTCTCTCCTGCTGACTATTCTTACCCTCTATCCTACTGACTATCCTACTGTTTATCCTACTGACTATTCTACTCTCTATCCTACTGTCTATCCTACTGACTATTCTACCCTCTATCCTACTGACTATTCTACCCTCTACCCTACTGTCTATCCTACCGTCTATCCTACTGCCTACTGCCTAACCTAACCTACTGACTATTCTACCCTTTATCCTACTGAATATTCTGCTGACTATTTTACCCTCTATCCTACCGTCTCTCCTGCTGACTACTATTCTACCCTCTATCCTACTGTTTATCCTACTGACTATTCTACTCTCTATCCTACTGTCTATCGTACTGACTATTCTACCCTCTATCCTACTGACTATTCTACCCTCATCTACTGTCCTACTGTCTATCCTACCCTCTATCCTACTGTCTATTCTATTCTACCTCTATTCTACTGCCTAACCTACTGACTATCCTAACCCTCTATCCCAACTGCCTAACCTACCGACTATTCTACCCTTTATCCTACTGAATATTCTGCTGACTATTATACCCTCTATCCTACTGAACTATCCTACCTCTATCCTACCGACTATCCTACTGACTATCCTACTAGCTACTATTCTACCCTCTATCCTACTGTCTATCCTACTGACTATTCTACCCTCTATCCTACTGCATCCTAACCCACTGACTATTCTACCCTCTATCCTACTGATCCTACTATTCTACCCTCTACCCTACTGCCTAACCCACTGACTATTCTACCCTCTATCCTACTGACTACTATCCTATCCTAACTGACTATTCTAGTCTACCCTCTAACCTACTGTCTATCCTACTGACTATCCTACTGACTATTCTACCCTCTATCCTACCGACTATCCTACAGTCTATCCTACTAACTATCCTATCCTACCCTCTATCCTACTGACTGTTCCACCCTCTATCCTCTAATTCCTACCCTCTATCCTACTGTCTATCCTACTGCCTAACCTACTGACTATTCTACCCTTTTTCCTACTGACTAATATCCTACTGACTACTATTCTACCCTCTATCCTGCTGTGTATTGTTTATTGACTATTCTACCCTCTATCCTACTGACTATTCTACTGTTCATCCTACTGACTATTCTACCCTCTATCCTACTGTGTATTTTACTGACTATTCTACCCTCTATCCTACTGAATATTCCACCCTCTATTCTACTGAATACTCTACTACTAGTGACTGACCATCAGGGCAAAAAGTGATGAAATAAAACACAGGAGAACCTCTTAAATAAGAAAGTTTTTTAAACTTTTAAATGCTTTATTAAATATTAATTACAAAATAATTCTGAAAATTACAACTTTATTACAATTAACAATAAAAAATCAACACAAAATTAACACTTCATAAAAAAACAGCAACTCCAAAGTTCCACACCCTCTCAATCAGGAACTGCCTATAAAGACAGACAGGTAGAGAGATAAAGACAAAGACAAAGAAAAAAGAGAGAGACAGACAGAAAAAAAAGGCAGACAGACAGAGGAGAAAGAGACAGAGTATCTTACACTATGCCCTATCTAGTGCACTAACAGTGTGTGTTCATCTAGAGTGTTCAGTGTAGTGCGTGTGTTATAGTACCAAAACCTTTCTCTTTCTTTCACACACACACACACACACACACACACACACACACACGTGTGGCTAATGACCTGGTGCACAGTTATGATGTCATTAAGTAATCAGTGTATATTGGGACACGCCCACAAGAGTTACAGCTGTAATATAAAGTTTACTCACTGGAACTCTGCTGACTGAAGGTGATGTAAGAGTAGACCAGACTCCCGGCGATGCTGACACACACACACACACACATGAATACTGGACAGTGTGTCACTGTGTGTGTGTGTGTGTATGAATACTGGACAGTGTGTCACTGTGTGTGTATGTGTGTACCTTATGTTTAAACCGACGAAGTTCATCCAGGTAAAGATGTAATCACCACCAAACACCATCCCCACATACGCCACCATAATGTTCTAACACACACACACACACCTCAGTTATAACAAACAACCAAACACACACACACAATTAGAGAGATGTAACAGTGGATAATGAAGCGTAAGGAATTACAGTCAGAAACCAAGTTTTAATCACACACACACACACACACAACACACACACACACACACACACACACACACACACACACACACACACACACACCTTCAAACAGCCAATGATGCTGGTAGTCAGGGCAGAGTTGTAGTGTGTACACAACACAATGGAGTACATGAGGATGAACCTGAGACACACACACACACACAGCCATAAATATACACACAAAAGGTAGTAGCAATTAACTGTGTGTATGTGTGTGTGTGTGTGCAAAATCTCACCCCATCACACAGGAAAGGATAAACTGAAGAAGAAAGAATAAATCAGTCCATCCATCGAAACCTGCAGCCTGAATTAACACATTCATATTATAAAAACCACTGATTACATGAATAAATAGTAAACACATGTTACAGGTGTATGGTGAATAGTGTGTGTGTGTGTGTGTCACTACTTGCTGAAGGTCTCCAGTGGCATGAGCTAAACACACAGTGGGAATGATCATGAGTAACGAATTATAATACAGCAGGCCATACTCCCCCAGCTCCTAAACACACACACACACACACACCAACGAGATTAAATCAGACCACACACACACACACACACACACACACACACAGCTTTGATCAGTATGACATGTTTTTTGCTGTAATTAAAGCACTTTATTTATTTTAAACACCTGTTTATTATTCAGCAGGACACGACGTACGACTGTAAACACTCCCGACTGTCCGTCTGTCTCTTATTTTTGTATGTTTATTATTTCTCTCGATGGCGCGGGTTTAAGTGACAGTTCGGTCTTCTCAGTGGACACAGAGGGGTGGACGGCTCGCGGGGGTGGATATTATAACATTTTCTGTTGAACTGATGATGCTCAATATGTCCATTTACACTTCACTGTGTACATACCAGAGACTGACTGTTTGACTGAACATCTGCACCGTTTCCTCACCCGTTTTAAGTCCAATCAAGTTTCGTTTTTCAAGTTTCAGTTTCTGGACTTTGTTTTCTGGACTTCTTTTGGAGGGACATTTCCTCTGTTTGTTTGTGCTTATTTTTCTGCGCGATTTTAATGACGTCTAATTTGAAATCCAAATTTTTAACAATACTCTAAAAGCTCAATATTTTTCTGGACAGGTTTTTATACATAAGCGCAGTTTTTTGTTTATTTCTTTTTAGTAAATTTCACAAAGAATTGAAAATTTATCTCCATTTTCAGCAAACTTTAAAATCCTTTATGTTTTGTACAAAAGTTTCATTTTATTATTAATTAATTATTAATGAAAACAATAAACAACAACAATAAGTAATATTATTTTTATTCTTTTTAAAGGTTTTTATTTTAATATTTATGTTTTTCTTTTAAAGGTTTTAATTTGTATTTTCGCCTTTTGTAGTTTAGTCATGTTGTAAACACACACACACACACTTGATCTCCAACACCGCTACTGTTAGCTTGTGGCTAATCTTTGCTAAGCTTTTGCGCTACTGCGGCAAACATGATGTGTGTTGATGATTTTATGATTAAAAATGAAACAAACTCAGTTTTAATTATTAAAATTTACACGTCTTCATTTTTTATCCATTTAGAGACTCAAACGGACTCAGTATCATCAGGGTGATCATTAGTACCATTAGCACAATTTACACACAAAATCCCACAATTTTATCACAACAAAACAACTAAAACATCACAAACATGCAGCACATTTTGTTTTTGTAGAAAAGCTGCTGTAAAGTCAGTAATTAAAAACCCGCAACAATCAGAAAAAACCCACAAAATCCTGAAAGAACTGAATAAAGATTTTATTGTGGAAATCAGACACTTTTTTCTTTGGTGATTGTGTCACCGGATTATAATAAATAAACTTTAATGATTAATCCATAAACGCCGGCGTTCATTTTATTCGGGAATAAAGTTAAAGTCTTTTTTACCTTGGAGTCGAGTTTTTTTTTCATGTAAACGCCGTTCGCTGCAGTTAGCACGTTATTGGCTGTGATGGATAGGTAGCCTTGAAGGTCAAAGGTCAAATCTGTACTGTAGCCCCACACACACACACACACACACACACAGTGTGAGTAAATAACGGTGTTGTGTTATACACTGTGTGTTACAGGGGTGTGTTTTTACCTGGCAGCGATAAATGCACCGAAAATCATTGTAAACACAGTCAACTGGACACTCCATGAAAATGTCCTCCTACACACACACACACACACACACACACACACACACACACACACACACACACACACACACACACACACACACCAACATTCAGTATTTTAAGTTAGTGCGTTACTGATATTTTCAGATATAACAGAATAAACATGTTTGATATTTACTGGTTTTTGTAATTGATTAGTGAAGTTTGCTGTAATTGATTAGTGAAGTTTGATGTAATTGATTAGTGAAGTTTGATGTAATTGATTAGTGAAGTTTGATGTAATTGATTAGTGAAGTTTGATGTAATTGATTAGTGAAGTTTGATGTAATTGATTAGTGAAGTTTAAATAAAGCGTGTCACTGTTTGTCACTGTAACATCTCTTACGTAAAGTGATGAAAAGTAGCACGAGATCCTATGTTATTATTATTATTATTTATTTAATTATTATTATTATTTTTTTTACTTTTAAACAACTAAAGTAAAAGTTTTACTCAAACACTGTAAAAAAAATATTTGTAATAGGTTTCTTACCATCACTGCTCGTGTGTGTGTGTGTATACCTGAGCAGGTAGCTCTCTGCCAGCATGGTAAATAAGATAGAAAATCTTCTAAGCACAGTGAACATTGGCAAACTGCAAACACACACACAGACACACACACACTTACTCTTCTATCCCCTGTTACACACTCTGTATGAAGATGGAGTCATTAATCTGTCTGAAGTTCTGAACTCACTTGAGTTGTTTAGTTCCCAGAAGGCCGGTTAACTGATTACCTACATACAGGAGGGGGAGAGGGAATGTCTGAAACACACACACACACTGTATGTTAACACTTTATAAAGAGGTGTGTGTGTGTGTGTGTGTGGTAAAAAAGTGTTTAAGACTCTTTGTAGGCTGAAACTCCAGCGATTCCTCAGGATTTCATCCCATCGGGTTTCCGGGTGTCTGTTGGTGCTGATTTATGGTCTGTTATTAGTCAACTTTTCCTCATGGCTTTAAAATCGCTACTGAGACCCGACTCCGAAAATCAACCCATCTCCTACTGAGAAGCAGAAATCGGAAGGTTTTACACTGGATTTAGTCTCACCAAATCGTCTGCCAGTTAATTCTAGAAGCCATTTTAATATTTCATCTCAATCTCTGATCAGTTAGAATAACACGCAGGACAATGAAGACTCAAACCCAGAGCTGTCTCACGATCCCACTGTCTCACAGTCTCCTGTCTCACAGCCGCCTGTCTCAATATCAGAACTGAATCGAGTCTTGTGTGTTTTTAATCTCACTCTTTAAGATGATTTTTGTTTCTTGGTGTTTAACGTTGTCCCTTTAATCTTTGGAACGTCGTCTTTTGCTCAACTCCAGTTGTTTTGTGGTATATAAATAAGATGGTATTGTGTTGTTTTGTGTGTGTGTGTGTGTGTGTGTGTGTGTAAGCAGTTTGAAAGCTGAGGTTTCACCTGGAATAGAATGTTTCTGTTTAAATCAGGGAAGTGGATAAATCCCAGAAATTTCGCTAAGCGCAAAACACACACTGTAGCAAACATCTGTAACACACACACACACACACACACACACACACAGAAATTCTCTGTTAGTGCTGTAACTTGTAAACATTGTTTTATGTGTTGATGTTGAAGATCTTTAACACGACTCACCTGTCCGATTCCCACAAACAATGATGATGGAAATCTAACCGCACACACACACACACACACACACACACACACACACACACACTCAGGATGACATTTTAATCCTAAACATTTTTCTTGATGTACTAATGATAAAACAATAAATAACAATTGATCTTAAACCTCAATAAGAGAAATCAACCGAGTGAATCATTCGAGTGAATCAACCGAGTGAATCATTCGAGTGAATCAACCGAGTGAATCAGTCAGATGAGATGAGATAAGAGAAGCTTTTCTTCGTGCCAAACTGTGGGAATGTGTTTATTACAGCAGCAGGAATTAAGGACAGAAACAGGAGTGCAGATGGGAATTAAGGACAGATGTGCAGATGGGAATTAAGGACAGATGTGCAGATGGGATGGGAATTGAGGACAGAAACAGAACAGATGGAATTGAGGACAGAACAGATGTGCAGATGTGGGAATTGAGGACAGAAACAGATGTGCAGATGGGAATTGAGGGACATTGAAGAAAACAGATGTGCAGATGGGAATTGAGGACAGAAACAGATGTGCAGATGGGAATTGAGGACAGAAACAGCAGCTGTGCAGATGGGAATTGAGACAGAAAACAGATGTGCAGATGGGAATTGAGGACAGAAACAGATGTGCAGATGTGAGGCAGAGATGGGATTGGGATTGAGGACAGAAACAGAAACTGTGCAGATGGGAATTGAGGGACAGAAACAGCTGTGCAGATGGGAAATTGAGGACAGAAACAGATGTGCAGATGCAGATGGGAATTGAGGACAGAAAGGTTGCAGATGGGAATTGAGGACAGAAACAGCTGTGCAGACAGCTGTGCAGATGGGAATTGAGGACAGAAAAACAGCTGTGCAGATGGGAATTTAAAAACAGAAGAAACAGCATAAACATTACAATATTATAAAACTAATTAAAACCCTAATTAAATTTATTTCCTGGTACGCTGTGTTTCTCTTCTATTGGTGTAAATATTGTTCCACTTTAATAACCGTACATTTTTATCAGCTGTATGTGTGTGTGTGTCATTTGTGTTTAGGGTGTGTGATTAGTGTGTGTTTAGGTGTGCGTGATTAGTGTGTGTGTGATGAGTGGCTGTGTGTGTGTGATGAGTGGCTGTGTGTGTGTGTCTCACCTGTAGTTGGTCAGGACGCTTTTATTGACTGTTACTATAAACACTGAACTGAGACTATAACCCGGCGGCGGTTATTAAACTGAGGAATAAAAAATCACCGCGTTTTTTTATCATTACACAAAAACTACAGCCTGTCTGACCGGAGCTCGAGCTCTCAGCGCAGTGTCCGCCATGTTTCCTACCATAAACCCCGCCCACTAAACCCACATAAGGACAAAGGCCCGGAAAACAGCGACTCGAATCTTTTGATTCGGTTTACCAAAAGATTCATTCACTGACGCGTAGTTCCATCATTATACCAGCAGGTGGCAGCAGGGAGCTTAATGTCGAACACCCAAGGTTTTTTCTCTAAAAAGAATCGTGAGTTTAGGTTTTTTGTTAAAGGTGTTTAAACATGAAACCCGGAATCCGGTGATATTAATTAATTTATAATTAAATCATAATTAAGTGTTTAAATGTGCAATAAAATAAATGATAAACAGCTGAATCAGATGAACTAACAGAAAATAATCAATAGGAAGAGAATAGAGACGCTGAAAGTTCAAATAAATAAAGAAAAACATTTCAGCGCTGAAAGACAAACTGAGAACGGCAGAATCAGAATGTATCCGTCTCTCTCTCCCTCTGTCTCCCTGTCTTTCTCTGCTGTTTGATTTCTTGACTCTTTTGTCCTGTTATTATCCTGCGACATCATTACGACCTTCAGCTGGACACGACTGCTTCACCTGTAACAAGAGAAATGGAGCTCAGGGATTAAGTTGTTGGATCAGAAGATCCAGGGTTTAAATCCCAGCACCAATGGGCCCCTGAACAAGTCCCCTAACTCCTAACTCATATTATCAGTCGCGCTGGTGTAACCTCAGGGGTGGAGTTTAGGCCAGATTGAGATGTGTTTTGCTCTATTCTGCTGACCTCAGTTCCTCTGTGTTAAAGTGGGTCACAGGGACTGGATCTGAACCTCTACAGGACATACACACATCACTGCATGTAGCACACGTCCTCATCCAGAGGGACTTCTTCTCATCTCTCTATTTCAGCAGTCTGGGGTTAGGGGCCATGCTCAGGGGCCCAACAGCAGTGTGACGAGTGTAACTATATAAATCACACACACAGACACACACGCACGCGTGAGTAAAGTGTGTGAGATGCTGTAGAAATAAGAGGCGGTGAGCAGAGAGACATTAACACCTGTGGGAAGTTTATTAATTCAGAAACATCCGGAAAACCAAAAGTCCTACAAAGAGTCCAGTCACAGAGTCCCACTGTCTCGGGAGTCCACCATGTCCCGGTGTTACTCCCAGGGTCAGGATCTCTCTCTCACTCACACACACACACACACACACACACACCCTAAATGAAGCATGTTTTTTGAGTAGTGCTGCTGTAAAAGTTGAAACTGTTAAACGGCGGCGTGTGCCGTTAGCTAAAAAAAAATCCAAGTGCAAAGAGAAGGTGGAGTTTCAGAGCAGGAGACTCGAACCTTCAGCGAGCTTCATGTGGGACATGACTGGAGGACCAGAGGACAACAAACACCAGTCTAAGCAACGGGTGGTTAAGGGGAGATTCAGTGCACAGACACGCTGCTCGCTCTGAAGCTTCTGATTGGCTGTTAGAAACGCAGTGTGTTTAATGGAGCTGTTCCTGCTGGTCGTCATGGAAACCAGTGATGCTGAAAGGGTCACCACACAAAGCCTGCTGAGGAGTTTCATCATCATCATCATCATCATCATCATAATAATAAAAAAAGAAGCAGAAAGAAAATCAGACTTCAGGTTGGAGAACTTTCAGTGTCCAGCCATGAACATGTGACCTTCAGTTACACCAATCACAAAAAACCACAAGAACATAAACGCTGGTCCTTATCATCACACCACCACCTGGTCCACCAGTGAGAGAGGAAAACTCATCCACATCAAACGCTCACACAATTATCACAGCACACACCTGCTCTCTTTCTCTCACTCACACACACACACACACTCACACACTCACACACTCACACACACACACACGTTCCCAATGTTTTGTAAAAGGAGACATACAAGAGGACCAGCCACAAAAAGAAAAACAAATAAACAAGCAACAAGAAAAAAGACAAAACACACACACACACACACACACACACACACACACACACACACACACACACACACACACACACACACACACAGGACAGATGGATGAATATCTTGTGCTGGGAGTTTTGTGTGTTTAAAAATGGATTTTGTGATCTGTTTCTTCAATTTGTGGATAAAATCAGATTTTCAGATCCACTAAAACTCCATCAGTTCAGAGGAACCAAACAAACGAAAAACAAACGAACAAACAAACAAACAAACAAACAAACAAACAAACAAACAAAAGCATCAACACACCTCAAACTCTACGCTGGAAAAAAGCTTTACATTCACACATCAACCCCAAATCTAACATTGTGGGGACGTCCCTGCTAGCTAGCGTGTGGGCTGGACAATTAGCTTCAGTGTAAGAAGAGAAGTCTGTGCGGAGGGGGCGGAGCTTCACTCCTCACCATCAGCTACACGACAGCCAAGTTTTTAATCGATTTATTTTTATATATATAGCCGAAGGATCCGTAAGCATGCAGGCCTCGGAGAAAAGGAGGAGGAGCTCAAGGGTCAAAGGTCAGGGTTTAGGCCAAGGCAGGAAATGCCTCGGGGTCGTCCACGTTAGGAACAGAAACTCCGCCTCCCTGAGGGACAAAACACACACATCACATACCATAGTTAGACTTATTAAAGTTTGGTCAGCAGTAGTGTGTTTGTGTGTTTGTGTGTGTTTACTGACCTTCTCAGACCTGCTTCCACCCCGCCCTGCTCGGTTACCCCCTCCCCGCCCCCCTCTGCCACCTCGGGAGTTCCCCCGGCCGCGTCCAGGGCGCCCCAAATCTCCGAAGTTGATCTCGAGCTGGGAGGTGATGTCATTGGCTGGTTTGCGGAAGTGGTGGTCACTCGAGGTGTCTTCAGAGGCGCCCTGAATAAAACACTCCAATTAAAACATGTTTTCAGGTGCTTTTTATAATAAATGAGACATTAGTGTATCAGCAAATCTTCAGATCAATCAATCAATCATTGGTTCAATCAATCCATTAATCATTCAATCATTTGTTCAATCATTTAATCGATATTTCAAATCAACCAATTAATCAATCAATCGATTATTTAGTCAATCAAGCCTTTGAGTGACAGCGTTTGTGTGAAATGAAGGGGACGTACCTTGTTGAGTGACTCGGCGTTAGAATCTCCAGTTTCAATCAGAGTTCCAGACGGTCTCTGAGGAACACAGAAAGGTGTGTGTGATGTTCAGACCGGCGCTGTTGATGAAGAGTGTGTGTGTGTCTGTGTGTGTTACCCACCCCTGAATCTTTGCTCTTTGACTTGTGTAGCACGTATCCTTTCTTCCACTGCCCCTCGTCGCCTTCGTTGGGTTTGCGGATGTTGAACTCCACTTTTGCTCGCTCTTTGTTCTGCATGGCCTTCCACTCATCCAGGGTCATTTCCTTCGGACCTTCATCCTTCACCTCCTCCACCTCGTTCTCCCTGAGTATCAACACATCATCAACGACACATACATCACCCACACACACACTCACAGGTATGATAGGGGCGGGCCTTACTTGTTTTCAGAGTCGACAGGTGCAGCAGGCTCCTCCCCTTCCACAGGAGTTTCAGGTGCGGCCGGCTGGTGCGGTTCACTGAGAAATCACGTGGTACCAGTTACACCACGGGGAACATTTACATTACATCACTAGGGTTAGGGTTCTACTCCACCTCACCTGCTTTCCTCCTTAGCGTTGCCCCAGTTGTGGGATCCAGTTCCTGCACGTTTCTCATCAGCTTTCTGGCTGCTAAAGAACAAAATATAAATGAAGCTAACTGTTGCCGGGTAACTCACTAACCTGAAGTTAACCAACTAACTAGAAGTGTAATTACTCACGATTTCTCATTTCCACTGTGTCGGTCAAATTCCCGCTTTCCTCTGGAGTCAAACCCCTCTGAGCGCCCGATTCCCCGCCCACGACCTCCACGGCCACCACGACCTCCACCACGACCCCTCAGCGGTCTGTCCCCCACTGGCCTGCGGAGGACAGAAACATGTTATTCATCACCGAAACACAGCAGCTTCTGTCTGATCCAATCTGTAAACGAGGTGAGGAAGCGACTCACTTGTCCACACCGGCTTCTCCTCCTTCATGTTTCTCTTCTGGTGGCTTCTCAAAACGACGCTCCCGATGGACCCGTCTCTCCGGCCTTCTGTCTCCCTGCGCCCCCTGCTGGTGGGAAGGATTCTGTCCCTGCTGCTCCTGCTGTTTCCTCCCTGTCCTCCTCACACCTGCAACATACACAGGAAGTCATGACAGGAAGTGATATTACTAAAACAGGAAGTGATATTACTACGACGTGTCTGTCTTCTCTGTCAGTGTTCCAGGTGATTAGTTTCTTTAAACTGTTTATTGAAAATAATGTAAATAAAGGACAAACAGAGGACATGGACATGGTGTGGGGCTTTTATTCATGCTAATTAATCACATTTAAACAAGGTGTTGTGTTTTAGGTAAAGAGAAACAGACTTTTTTGTGCTTCTTAAAAAAAAAATCCACATGCACACACACACATTTACGCAAATTATTTCTTAACAAATGTTCCACTACGTCAGGTTATTGGTGCCACCGATTTCACTGCGCTGAGCTAAACAAAGCACTGAAGAACAACACAAGAACAAGAAAAACAACCAAAACAGAAGAACGAAGGCTAAAACGACAGGACAGCATTATGGATAACATCAACAACAACAATGCCAACAAATAATTGTGTTGTCTGTTTAGTGTGTGTGATGTCATGTGTCGCAATGTAAGAACCTGCAATAGTGCAGTTCAACCAGTGTGGCGCTGTGGAGCAAAATCTCTGATCTGATCAAAGCTACTAAACTACAGCGGTGTGTTAACTAACCAGTTTAACTGTCTCTGTGACGGAGCTCCTAACTCAAATCACTCCTGTGTTAAATTCATATCCCATTGAAATAAACCAAATGAACACTTGGGCGGATGTTACGGCGTGTACTGCGGCGCTCGCTACTACGCTGACTAGCGGTTGGGGGTCTGAAGCGCGTGACCCGAATAGCAGCTCGTTAGTCGGGACACTCGTAGGTCAAAGGTCACGCCGTACTCAGTGAAATAATCACAGCTCCATTAAAAAACTCTTTTAACAGGTAAAGTAATAAAACTGTTCTATTGATCAGCTACAACAAAAACATCTTCATTCAACTAAAAACATGAAGCTAAAATGATTCGTTACTAATATTACTGAGATTCGTATTACTAATATTACTGAGATTCGTTACTAATATTACTGAGATTCATTACTGAAATTACTGAGATTCATTATTAATATTACTGGGATTCGTTACTAATATTACTGAGATTCATTACTGAAATTACTGAGATTCATTACTATATTACTGGGATTCGTTACTAATATTACTGGGATTCATTACTCATTACTATATTACTGGGATTCATTACTGATGATATTACTGGGATTCGTTACTAATATTACTGAGATTCATTACTGATATTACTGAGATTCATTATTAATATTACTGGGATTCGTTACTAATATTACTGAGATTCATTACTAATATTACTGAGATTCATTACTGATATTACTGGGATTCGTTACTAATATTACTGGGATTCGTTTACTGATATTACTGGATTCGTTACTGATATTACTGGGATTCGTTACTGATATTACTGGGATTCGTTACTAATATTACTGAGATTCATTACTGATATTACTGAGATTCATTACTGATATATTACTGGGATTCGTTACTGATTACTGAGATTACTGAGATTCGTTACTGATATTACTGAGATTCGTTACTGATATTACTGGGATTCGTTTATTCCTGATATTACTGAGATTCGTTACTGATATTAATGAGATCGTTACTGATATTACTGAGATTCGTTACGATTCGAGATTCCTGATATTACTGAGATTCGTTACTGATATTACTGAGATTACGATATATACATTACTGATATTACTGAGATTCGAATATTACTGATATTACTGAGATTCGATATTACTGATATTCTTTACTGATATTACTGAGATTACGTTTATTACTGAGATTTACTGATATTACTGAGATTTATTCTAATATTACTGATATTACTGAGATTCATTACTGAATATTACTGAGATTACTACGATTCTGATATTACTGACTGATACTATTACTGAGATTCATTACTGATATTACTGAGATATTATTACTGATATTACTGAGATTTTATTACTAATATTACTTACTATATTACTGAGATTCATTACTGATTATTACTGAGATCATTACTGATATTACTGATATTACTGATATTACTGAGATTACTGATATTACTGATATATTACTGATTACTGATATTACTGATATTACTGAGATTATTACATTACTATTACATTACTGATAGATTCATTACTGATATACTGCATTATATTACATTACTATTACTGATATTCATTACTGAATAGATATTACTGAGATTTTATTACTAATATTACTGAGATTACTGATATTACTGAGATTCATTACTGATATTATTGAGATTACTGATATTACGATTCTAATTACTGATATCTATATTACTGAGATTCTGATATTACTGATATTACTGAGATTCATTACTGATTCATTACTGATACTTACTGAGATTACTACTTATTACTGATATTCATTACTGATATTCATTACTGAGATTCATTACTGATATTCATTACTGATATTACTGATGATTCATTACTGATATTACTGAGATCATTACTGATATTACTGATTATATCGTTACTGAGATTGACTGATATTACTGATATTACTGAGATTCATTACTGATTCATACTGACTGATATTCTAATATTACTGATATTACTGAGATTCATTACTGATATTACTGATATTCTGACTACGATATTCTGAATTGATATTACTGATATTACTGAGATTACTGATATTACTGATATTACTGAGATTACTGAGATTCATTACTGATATTACTGAGATTACATTACTGATACTTATTACTTACTGATAGACTGATATTCATTACATTGGATATAATGAGATTTATTCTAATATTACTGAGATATTACTGATATTCTGATATGATGATTCATTACTGATATTACTGAGAGATTCTGATATTACTGAGATTATTATATATTACTGATATTACTGATATTCATTACTGATATTACTGAGATTCATTACGATATTACTGACTGATTATTTCATATTACTGAGATTCATTATTGACTGATTACTGAGATTCTGATATTACTGATATTACATTATGATATTCATTACTGATATTACTGAGATTACTGAGATTACTAATATTACTGAGATTCGTTACTGATATTCATTACTGAGATTCATTACTGATTACTGACTGAGATTCATTACTGACTGATATACTGACTGAGCTTCATTACTGATATTCATTACTGATATTACTGATATTCATTACTGAGATTATGATATTACTGAGATTCATTACTGATATTATATATTACTGAGATATTACTGATATTACTGAGTACTGATTACTGAGATTCATTACTGATATTACTGAGATTCATTACTGAGATTACTGAGATTCATTACTAATATTGTTATAATATTACTGAGATATTACTGATATTACTGATTATTATGAGATTTTACTGACTGAGATTCATTACTGATATTACTGAGATTACTGATATTATTACTGATATTACTGAGATTACTGAATTATTACTGATATTACTGATATTACTGATATTACTGAGATTACTAATTATTACTAATTATTGAGACTGGATTGTTAGATATTACTGAGATATTACTGAGATATTACTGAGATTCATTACTGATATTACTGATATTACTGATATTACTGATTACTGTTACTGATATTACTGAGATTCACTAGATATTACTGATATTACTTGACTAAATAATGAGATTCATTACTGATATTACTGAGATTCATTACTGATATTACTGAGATTCATTACTAATATTACTGATATTACTGAGATCATTACTGGTGTATTACTATATCATTACTGATATTACTGATAGTATTACTGAGTACTGATTATTACTGATCATTACTGATATTACTGATTTGAGATTCATACTGATATTACTTGAGACTATTACGATATTACTGAGATTCGTTGATATTACTGAGATTATGATATACTGATATTACTGATATTATGAGATATTCTAGACTGATCATTACTGATATTACTGAGATTCATTACTGATATTACTGAGATTCATACTAATATTACTGAGATTCATTACTAATATTACTGAGATTCATTACTGATATTACTGATATTACTGAGATATTACTGAGATTACGATTGATTACTGAGGATATTACTATTACTGAAGATTACTGAGATTACTGATTATTACTGAGATTTATTACTGATATTACTGAGATTCATTATTGGTAAAAGGTTCGTTGCAGCCCGACGGTAAATGTAAAACAGAATCTGTTAGAAACAGTTTGTGATTTTTTTGTGATTTTATTTTAAATGTAAAGGACGACATGTTGAAACGCAACGAAATCGAGTTTATTTATCAAAATCAGAGTTTTAATTAAGGTCGTTAATGTAAATCACTGATTTTATCTCACAGTAAATAAAACCCACTGTCCTTAAACTCCTTCACTGAAAACACACCAACAGTATTAGTACTATTAGTACCATTAGTAGTATTATTGAAATACAAATTTCTAGTTTTGGTTTTCAAAAAAATGCATTTAATTTTAAACGACATGTTAACTTGTTTGTTTAATTATCTATAATGTGTTATATATATATGTTTATATTCATCACTATAATAATATATATTGTTTGTATTTTTTATCACTATATTTATGTTTATATTCATCGCTATAATAATAACACACATATATATATATATATAATGTTTATATATGAACATTAACACTATCCGCTCTCCGTGTCCTCTAATATGACAAACAAACAAACCGTGGCGTCGTTGTCTTTCATCACACCCGTATTCCGTTATGACCCGCCCCTTCTGAGACGGGATTGGCTAATGTTTTCCCGCCTACAATCGGCAGAATTGGACAGTTACGCACGCTACTGAGATTGGACAACGACTTATTCCAATCAGAGTGCAGCTCGCGAGGTCGTGCGCATATATAAGCCAGTGATGAGGTGGAAGGCGGGAACAGTGTGAATGTAAGTGGAGAAAAAAAGTCCTCGGCGCGCGCGCGCGCGAGCGAGCGAGCGAGGGCGAGCGGCGGCAGTGATGGCGGGTGAAAGTGAGAAACAGGATGAGAAAGAACAGGTTGTCCGCCATACCGTCCTTCTTGTGCGGCGCGGGAGGCTGTGGGTCCTCCTTCCTCTCTGGCGGCGGGTTCTTACGCTCTTTCTGCGACTCTTTCTTGGGCTGTCTGGCGGGCTGAGCGGCGGGTTTGGTGGCCGCCGCGGCCGCGTCTTTTCTCCGGTTCTCCGCCGCCTTTAATATGTCGAACGGGTCGGACTCGTCATCCAACAGCTGGTCGAAGCGGTTAGTGACGACGCACCCGAATCCGTCCTGCAGGTGTCCGGGCATGATGGCGCCCCGGCGGCGAGATTCTCCTCCGATTCGGCGCGACTGGGAAGCGGAATGAAGAAGCTCGCCGTTCAGCAAATCTAAGATGGCCGGGGGGTGACGTCACCTTCTCTTCTCTTCCGGCGCGCACAACATCCGGGACTTTCACAGTTTCCCGCTACACGAGAAGTGCAGTTTAATTTAATAAAGAACCAATTAAACTGCACAAAAAACAGCTAATTAATCCAAAAACAGTGCTTTTCCTGCTGATTAACAGCATCAGCCGTTTAAAATAAACTGTAAGATTAAATAAATCAACAAACATATTAGTGAAATAACCAGTGAAGTTTATAAAACATCATAAACACCTGTTAATTAATCTGATCCGGTTTACAGGTGCAATTAAACAGACTGTTAGACTCACTTCTAATCTGAAGCCATTGAATCGGAAGCGTATGTTTACTGTTACCATGGCAACTATATGGTTACGTCAGCTTAGTTACATCATTAGTTTCCCAGCAGATCTCAGCAAAAGCAGGCAAACATCAGCTGAGAAAATGGAGCTGAAAGGGTGAGAGGCAGGAGGGGGACAGTCTGGACAGGTCACCAGTCCATCACAGGGCAGCTTAGTGGTAATTGGAATTGAACCCATGACCTTCTGATCAGCAGGTCCCTTTACTGAACCACCAATTCCACCTTTCCACATCCCACTCATCATTTATATGACAGTTTTTTAGGTATGTATTTCTTCACTCTGTATTTTAATCATCTCGACTGATCTATTATCGTCACCTAAACGCCGTCAGTCGGCACACAGACACATTCTTACTCATGGCTGTCGTGTCCTCTGAGTTTCGTTGTGAGGTTCAGATAAATTCCTCAGTGGACCCCCCCCCCCCCGAACTGCAGTCACTCCACCGGTTTAAAAACCATCACTCCATTCAATGAATTCCGATCAACACAATTCTGTAGAGTTGAATATTCCATCCCAGTCTAATCAAAGCCGTCACTGATTTATTAACACTGATGTAAGTAAACACTGTCTGTTCACACATCTCTAACACAGTTACAGTTATTCTACATCATCCAGGTGGAATTTATATCAACTACTTGGACACTTTTCACTTGTGAAGATTATAAGTGTCATTCCTAACAGTGGAGGTTCATGAACCTCAGCCCAAAAGCACCACCAGCCGGAAACCACGATGAGGCGTTTCATTGTGAATAAATGACTCACTACACAGTAACGTTTACTCAATACACATTCAACAGTGTAGTTTTTACTGCGCTTTAAACAGTGGAGATAGTTTACAGATATGAATTAACCTCAGTGTTTTAGTGTGTGTTTATTAATGTCTTATGTCCAGTCCCATTATTTATTTAGCACTTTTAACAATGGAGATTGTTTCAAATCAGTTTTTCAGAAACACAAAATACACAATATTAAACACTCGCTAACACTCGATTTAATTCACATCTGTAAATTTAGAGTCAACTAAACAATTCAGAGCAAGAAACCAAAACTCCATCAGCGACAGGATGAAGAAAAACCCTTAGGAGAAACCAGGTTCGGTCGGTGGGGATGGGGGGGGGGGGGGGGGGGGGGGCAGTTCTCCTCTGAGCAGATAAACCAGCAGGTTCTTCCAGACTGCAGTAAAGATTCGGTGGTTTTGTCCGGATGGAAAAACGAGATCAGTGAGAAACTGCCTTATTGTCTCCAGGTGCTGGGGGGCGACGGTGAGCTCGGAATAACAAAGAACAGACGTATGTTAGCGTAGATGCAGTTCGACTTATGATACACAAACACAGTGTGTGTTATTGGAGGTGTTTCCGGTTCCGGTTAATCTGATTATTGCAGTCTGATAATCCTTTAACGGATCTGATTAATGAAACTGTGTGTGTGTGTGTGTTTGTGTAAGCAGGTGTGTTAAGAGATGTGTATTTAATCTAGTGTTAAACTGGCAGTGTGTGTTTCTGCCTCCCGAACAGTGCAGAGTTTTGGGTTCTAGATTAGAGAAGGTTCTGCCGCCTGCAGTTGGTTTAGTTATTCTGGGTTCTATCAGACTGTCTGAGTCCTGAGAGCGCAGCGGACGAGGAGGACTAGAATAGGATAAGAGTCACTCCGGTACTGAGGTACTAAACCATTCAGGACTTTAGAAGTAATGAACAGGATTTGATCATCTAGTGGATATTTAATAGGGAGTCAGTGCAGTGTGGACAGAACCGGACTAATCTAATCAGACTCTCGGGTTCTAGTAAGAACTCTCGCTGCTGCGTATTGGACCAGCTGGAGTTTGTTTATTAGACGTGCAGAACAATCAGACCAGTAAAGCGGTACAATAGTCTAATCTACAGGTCATAAACACATGAACTAAAATTTCTGCATTTGACCTCGAGGGCACAGGTCGTAGATTAGATCTAATTATAAGATGATAAAATGCAGTTTTACTAATGTGAGAAATCTAAAGCTCTGAAAGGAAAAATTACTGACCAAAAGCACCAACTTCACCAGGCTGCAAAGGAATATATAGCTGAGTATCATCAGCATAGCAGTGAAAGCTAACACCTAATGATGACACCTAACTGTTTCCTAACGTTATCCCTAGAAGTAACATGTAAAGTGTAAAAAGTAACGGTCCTAGAACTGAGCCTTGGGGTACTCCATACTTTACTTGCGAGCGATATGATACCTCTTCATTCACTGCTACAAATTGTTGGCGGTCGGATAAGTAGGATTTAAACTATGCTAACACACTTCCGCTGATACTAATCTATTTAAGAGAAGGTTGTGGTCAACAGTGTCTCCCACAGGCGCAACCTGGTTTTAAAAGCCCCTAAAGCCGCAGGTTGAGCACATGGAGATGGCTCAGGATGTCTCACAGAAATGCCAGCTAACACAGAAACTTTTTATCCCTGAGCTCTGTTGTGTCTTTCCCTTTGCTTTCCACAAACTGACAGATATTCATTACAAAGCTCAAAACATCTGTTCAGTACTTTTCCTCGGCTTAGCCATCTCACACCTGTGTGATAGGGCACGTCTGTGTATTCCGAACCAAACTCCAGAAAAGAACTGGCGGTGATTTAAACCTTTGGCTCTTATGAAGTTAACTACTCGTGTTATGGTACTCATAACATGTTCCATATTCAGGGCTTTGCCACACAACGCTTCCTGGTGTATGATGCAGTGATAAACTGTAAGCTCACCTGCATGCTTCTCCCGCATCTTCTCCCGAATCCTGCCCACCAGTCCACTCTTTTGACCGCACATCGCGGGTGCACCATCTGTCGTCAGTGCCACAACTTTATCCCAAGGCTGCCTCATTTCATTTACGCATTTGGATTCCTCTTCAAGGATTTCTTTTCCTGTGGTTGTGCCATGCATTGATTTTAATCCCAAAAGTTCCTCTGTAACGCACAGACTCGAGCGTATCTGACTCTTCTTATCTGGGCACACGACGTCGCAAACTTTAAGCATGCACTTTTTGACAAACTCTCCCTCGTTAAAGGGCCGGGCTGATTTTGCGATCTCTGCTACCACAGTAAAACCAGCCTTCACAGCAGACTGGCGCCGTGATTTTGCTTTTGTGAACATAAGTCTGCCGTGAAACCAGACTTTTTTTCATCTCCTCCACCTTCTGGAGCTTGTGCTTTACGGCCAGGTCCTTATAGTGTCTTCTTATGTTAGATCCTTTCGTTACAGCCATGGTGGCTCCGCACACAAGACAAACAGGTCTGTCCTTTACATTTGTGAACATATGATCTGCCTTCCACCTGTTTTGAAAGCTTCTGTTTTCCATCTTTCGTTTGGCCATTTTTGGCCATTTTTGGGGAGGGGTGGATTAAGTTTGTCCGAGGTGACTGGTAGCATGGATGCTAATGATTGTCAACAGAAAAGGAGGGGGTGCTTGGCGGTCTCGACTGATGCACCAACGCACTAACAAAGCCTTCTGGGATTTGTAGTATTAGCGGTGTATATGCTATATACTGGCGGGCCTGCCCTAATACACATTTGACACCGCGGGCCAAATATAATGACACCGTGGGCCTGAGTTTGACACCTGTGCTTTAGATGATTTAATGAGTTTATAAAGTTCTTTCAGGATGTTCAGTGCAGACGGCGCTGGGGTTAAGCAATGGTGTGGTAGCTTGGTGGTATTGGAAAAGGATCATTAGCCTTTTGATCGGCAGTTACACCCTAACCTGGTAAACACTTCGTTAGTCTTGTGAATTTTGATTAGTGTTAAAATAATTACATAACATATTTAAACACTGATCCAAAATAAACCACTGTAAGAACAGGAAGTGCTGTATCTCCTGAGTTTCTCACCAACTCCAGCGCTTCCTCCCCGCTCAACTCTCCAGCTTCTCCTTTATCGCTCGCCGTCTGCTCATCGGTTTTGTTGGATTGGTTTTATCTCCAGCTGGTGAATGTGGATTTATCCGTTTAATTCATGAAACTTTTCTTCATTCGGCACCACAATGTCACGTCCACCCCCCACTTAATGACAACGTTTTATACAGAGTGTGTTTTTAATTTATGTTTCATAAAATACAATTTGTAATAAACCAACAGGATATACATACACAATGTGAACACACACACACACACACACACACACACACACACACACACAGTATGGATCACTGTTATGGTGTTATGGCAGCTCTTGGTATCTTTGGCACTTTACAGCAGTGTTTGTAGAATCGTTACTGCAGGTTGACGCTGGTGTTTTATGATGAAATATAAAATGCCACAATGTCATGGTCAGGAACAGAAGCGGACACACACACACACACACACACACACACACACACACACACACACACACACACACACACACTTACACTTTGTGGAGAATGTGGCATCACTACAAGTCTATTCCTATTAAATATTCATGATTATGCAAATCAGACCCGTCCAATCATTAGGCTGGCACACCAGCGTGACGTGACCACTGAAGAGTGTAGATGAGGTCCAGCATCAGTGTGATAAAGACGAGTGTGTTTTGAGGTTTACACTGCTGTGTCTCCTGACCGGTGGGAATCTCATTAAATAAAAACTCTGCATAAATTAAATATTAATAAGATAAATAATCAGTTAACATCTTAAACAGAATGTGAGGAAATCTACCAGACACCAAAGTGCAAAAACAGGAAATTAAGATGATGATGATGGTGGTGATCTTCCTCTGTTCACTGTTTTTCCCGCTCTTTCTGTTCCAGTGCCCGTTTAGCTTCAGCCGGTTTCAACACAAAGTCCCTGTACATGGAGTACAGCACACCTGCAGTGACATCACAGATAAAGACAATAAGGTCACCATGGCAACCTGGACCATCAGATCAGCATTAGTGTGTGTGTGTGTGTGTTGGGCACCTATGGTCATGGCTCCCACCACAAAGCCCTGTGCCGCCACACGCATGTGGATCAGGTGCACAGACATCTTCATACTGCCCCGCTGTTTCATCTTATACAGCCGGTGGGCCACAATGGCAAAGAACCCGGTCATCCCTGAGAAGACAAGAACACTGTCAGTACCGTCATCATCATCATCATCATCATCACAGTCATCAGCATCAAGACCACCATCAGAAAAAAACACCATTAACATTAAGACCACCATCATCATCGTCACCGCCATGTTTTTAATTGTGGACAAAAGTATCGTCTCCCACATCATCACCATCACCATAATCCCAAATTTGAATAAATTTTTAAGGTGACAAAAAAATAAAAATGAAATGGAAAGAAATAAACTGATAATGAAATCCTGAAAGTGTCCCTGAAACAGTGACTCCGGTGTTGCACTGCTGCTGTTTTCACATCACAAACCCTCAAAATGTGTTGAAATGAAAAGTTTCCACTGTAACGTCATACGTCAGGCTGGAAATCAATACGACTCACCAACAGGGACAAACGGGTTCTCCTTGGCCTTCCTGAGGAACTTGGACTCCTCATACTCATCAAAGGACACGATGGACATCTTAATGAAACTGAAAGGAGACAGAGACAGTCATAATCATCCTCACGTGCTTTCAACTGCCAGGAGACACTTCCTGGATTGGATTACTTTCTTACTGTTATCCAGGTGTGTCTCACACACACACACACACACACACACACACACACACACACACACACACACACACGGTCTTATCTAATCATTATTTTATTACTCACCAGGAAGTGTTCAGTACATTTGTTATTAATCACATCATAATGTTCACAGAATCCTGCTGATTATTTTAACTGTACTTCCTGCTACGACACGAGATTCTAAAGATTTTTACTTTCACCCACAGCAATTTTTTAGAATTTTCCACTCCAAACTGATGTTAAATAAACGTTTCCTAATTCCCACTTTTAAACCAATCGGAACTCGGAACTCGGACCGCAGTCTAAAATAATCATTCAATAAAATCAGCAGAGAATCTGAACATTAATGACTTTAATGCAGGTGTAAAAACCTTTAAAATATCATCCTGTTAATTCTGTAAAATATTAATATTATTACAGTTAAAGTATTTCCGATTGGGAGGTTTGTCAAAAATAAGATGATATCATTAGTTTCTGTGGTAAAATCCAGTCAGAATGAATTAAACTGAACTGAATCCTGTTTAAAGTGGCACTTAACCGCGGTAAGTGTTTTATACTGAATAAATCAGTTTAAATGAAGTTATCTGTATTTTATAAAGTAAATAATCCTGACCTTTAATGGGACCGATCAGCTCCACAGCGCAGCTCCGTTTACCGGCTTTCACCTTCGCAGGAAAATTAAATCAGCACGAGGAGGAAACCGGAAGTGACGCACGGCATGACGATTTATCCGTCTGAGGTTCATTCAAGTGCTACCTAATTGTATGTGTTTGTGGGTTGTTAAAAGTTTCACCGGAAATAAAGTTTATTTAATTGAGCCCCATTATTACTAAAACTCAAAATCTAAATCAGTTTATTATTTATATTACCCTAAATTTAACCTTTATATTCTCAAAATATAACGGTTTTAATCTTGTATTTCTAATGTAGCACTAAAACGTCGTTATACTTTTATTCTCAGGCTACAGGAAATATTATTGTAATTAAATTTATTGTAATTACACGTGTTTTATGTGTTAATTTGTTCTTTTCATTAACGTCAGTAATTAAACACGGACTGTGACAGGATTTAATGGCGCTCTTGAAGGAACCTCAGAATTACACTGGAACATGTGGCGGTCACGGCGCGGCACGTCCGCAGTGTGTGTATGTGTGTGTGTGTGTGTGTGTATTTACTGTAAAACACTGAGTTTCCGCATCATCAAGTTTTTGGTTCCGTGTTGTGACGTCACAGTTCAGTGGAACGCAAAACTGTCTGAGTCACAGCCTGTTTGTAATAAATAACACAATAATCTAATAATTATGATTATAAAATGTAATTATTTTATTTATTAATTTATTTTTGATTATAAAATAAAATTTAATAAAATTATATATATATATATATATATATATATATATATATATATATATATATATATATGACTGTATGTCCATAACAGCTGATCCACACACACACACACACACACACACACACACACACACTCACTCACACACTCACTCTACCTTTGAACTGTCTTTAAATACTCTATAAAACTCATAAATATCAAACTTTTATAGAAATATAGTATGAATATAATACAACTTAAAGTTCTAACACACACACACACACACACACACACAAACCACCTGCCTGCTGCTTATAAACCAGGCACAAGCTTACACACAGCACCAGAGAAAGACAGACAAACAGAGAAAGAGAGTAAGAAACTGAAAGAGAGAGACGGAAAGAGACAGCGTGAGACAAAGCGACAAAGGGAGACTGATGAGGGAACCTTTATGGTTCTGTACAGAACGCGCTTTAAGAACCTGTAAATAATGTCTCTGGGTGCGGTTCCACTCAGTGTTCAGATAACAGGAAGTTGGAGGTTTTTATCTGTGACTTCCTGTTTCACAGAAAACTTCACTTCAGCACACAGACTCTGCTGACCTTTGACCTCTGCTTCCTTTGTGTGATAAAGGAAGGTTGGGTTTTTTCTTTTCACAGTAATGACCACACCCACTGAGGAAACCCCGCCTACTGCTGTGGAGAATGGTATTATTATCTAAACTGTAAGTAAATACACTGTATATATAAATATATAAATACAAATATATGTATTTACTATATGACCACAAGTTTGGTGGACATTTTGTGGGCTACAGCATTAAGCAGAGCATCTGCAGTGGGTGGGGTTACTGCAGCAGGCGGGGCCGCATTCTTCATTAACATTAAAGAAAAGGAGGAAATGTATCAATGACATCATCGTAACAGGTAGTAAACCTGTTTATTTTACAGACACAATCATATAAAAACGAAGGACAGAATAACACGGGGTTCATTTCCATTAGATTAGTATTAGTCTGGATAAGACCCTGACCTTAGGTTTCCTGCAGGTTTATCCTGCATAACATCTGGAGGATTCGACCATTCTTTTCTTCTCAGGTCACTCAGTTGCACGTTCAGTCTCTTGTAATTTCTAAACTAGACTACTGCAACTCGCTCCTAGCAGGCCTACCTCTGAGTGCAACTCGCCCTCTGCAGATGATTCAGAATGCAGCTGCACGTGTTGTTTTTAACCTACCAAAGTTTTTACACACCACTCCACTGCTGCGCTCCCTCCATTGGCTCCCAGTAGCTGCACGCATCAGATTCAAAACACTGACGTTTGCCTACAAAGCCAGAAACGGAGCTGCACCCTCCTACCTACAAACACTCATCACTCCTCACATCGCACCACACTCTCTCAGATCCACAGGTACTGCTCGGCTTGTTCCACCACCCCCTAGGACACGAGGTAGGTCTGCCTCAAGACTTTTCTCTGTTCTGGCACCAAGATGGTGGAATGAACTTCCCATCAATGTCAGAACAGCAGAGACACCGACTGTCTTCAAGAGGCGTTTGAAAACTCATCTCTTTCTTAAAAATCTGCTCTCGACATAAAAAAAAAAAAAAAAACATTAAAAAAAACCCCAAAACCCCCCCTTACTCTATTCAACAGGTTTTTTGTTGTTGTTCCACCGATTTGTGAACTATTATAAGTATTGAGCTGTTTAATGATTTTTGTACGTTCCTCTGGAAAAGAGCGTTTACTAAATGCTATAAATGTAGATGTAAATGTCAACTTACACACCACTATCACACACCACTCTCACACACTATACTCACACTATACTCATATACTCCTCTCACACACTATACTCACACACCACTCTCACACACTATACTCACACTATACTCATATACTCCTCTCACACACTATACTCACAAACCACTATATCACACAACACTATACTCACACACTGATCTCACACACTACTTACACACATACTTACACACCACTCTCACACCACTCTCGCACACCACTCTCGCACACTATACTCACACACGGCTCTCGCACACCACTCTCGCACGCTATACTCACACACTGCTCTCACACACCACTATTACACACTATACTCACACACTGCTCTCACACACCACTATTACACACTATACTCACACACTGCTCTCACACACCACTATTACACACTATACTCACACACTATTACACCATATACAACACTATACTCACACACTGCTCTCACACACCACTGCTCGCACATCCAACTGTTCATTCCATCAATACATCCGCAGAGGGAGTCGATGGGACTGTGGTCATCTGGTGATAAGAAAAGATGAACCTGTATCTGATAGGCAATTAGCAGGTTCATCTTCTTATCACCAGATGACCACAGTCCCATCGACTCCCTCTGTGGATGCATTGATGGAACAGTTAGATGTGCCAGATTTTTCTTTAGTTAAACAAGTAAAAAAATGAAGTCACTGCTTTTGGAAACAAAGATGATGTTTTTAGGGTGAAAGTGAATCCTGATTCTAACCAAAAGTCAAGTCAGGAATCTTGGTCTGATTCTGGAGTCAGATCTTCGTTTCTGTAGTTTCAGTTCTTTTTCCAAGCAAAATATTTCTTTTTACAATGGGAAAGAGAGTTTCACTCTGCGTGTGTGTGTCTGTGTGACTGCGTATGTGTGTGTGTGTGTGTGTGTGTGTGTGTGTGTGTGTAAAAACAATGTAACTGGACTTGCCGCGGGACAGGAGGTGATGGATGTCCCGCGCAGTAATGAGTCGGATTATGAGTTGGATTATTCAGATTATTATGAATTGGACGCGCTGTCAGATTTTCTGCTGTGTGAAAAACATCAGGTGAGAAAGTTCAGCCGTTATTTCCTGCCCGGGTTTTACTCGGTCGCGTGCGCGCTCGGTCTGCTGGCTAACCTCACCCTGCTGCTCGCGCTAGTGCGGAGCACACCGGCACGAAGGGCGCATCCCGCGTGCGTGCTGTGCGCGGACCTGCTGTTCACGTGCACGTTGCCGTTCTGGGCAGTGTATGCAGCACGGGACTGGGTGTTCGGCGCTGGCGCGTGCAGACTCGTCACGCTGGTGTATGCGCTTGGTTTGTACAGCAGTAACCTGTTCGTGGCGTTAGCCGTGGTACGCAGCTGCTTGGACGCCGCGTGCGTGTTTCGATGCCTGGGACGCGTCCAGAAGACCAGGAAGACCGTCGCGTGGTGCACGTGCGTGTGGATGCTGTCGTGTCTGGCTGCTGCACCGCACCTGAACTTCGTTGCGGAACGTCACGTGCACGACGAGACGCACTGCACTTATCAGTACTCTCACGGCTGGAAGGTGTTCATGCGCCTCCAGCAGCTCGTGCTTGTGTTTTGGATTCCGTTTTTGCTCCTGCTCGCCTCCTGCGTGGTCTCGTTCCTGCGCTCGCGCTCTGACATGCTGCGGCGTGCGCTGATCTCCACCGCACTGTTCTTCACGCTCTGGTTTCCATACACACTGGTGCTCACACTGCACGTCGTACAGGATCTTCACCTGGTGTGGAAGTGCAGCGCGAGTCTCCATCTGGACCTCGCCATCCAGAGCACCGAGTGCATCGCCTTTGCTCATGTCTTCATCAACCCGGTGTCGCACCTGCTGCTGAACCTGCAGGAGTGTCGGGCCCTCAGAGCTGTGTGTGGGGGGCAGACGGTGGACCTGCTGGAGGACTCAGAGGACCTGGACTCGGGTCAGGACGGCGGACTGGAACTCACAACCTTGCAGAGTTTTTCAAATCCTGAGTACGAGTCAGAATCCGCAGAGAAACACGAGCCACGAGTCACATGACCTCCAGTGAGGCCAGAACCTACAGCAGCGGTTCCTCAAATCCTTCCTGTGAGAATCACATCACATCACATCGCATTACATTGCATTGCATTGCATCGCATTACATCACATCAGATTACATCACATAACATTACATCACATCACATCACATCAAATCGAATCGCATCGCATCGCATCGCATCACAGTTCCATTAATTTACCAGAGATTTGTGGAATAATAAAACAGACAGATGGGAAAACCTTTTATTGTTTCTTTACAGTGAAGAATAAAATCATTGTTTCTCTTTTCCTGTTTAATCATTCGATCATTTTCCTGTCTGTGTGAATTTTCTTGCTTGTTGGTCTGCGGTATCAGCTGATCATCAGCATGGAACACTGTGATGAATGTAGAGTTTTGTTAGCGGGGAAATAAACAAATCGACCTGATTACCCTTCCCTGTAAGGCGATGATACATCACCAGGGTGACCCAGGACGTTTCCACTCTGCCATAAAGACGTTCCAGTTGTCCTGAATAAGGACTTATGATTTAAGTTGCTCACACACACACACACACACACACACACAGTGTAACTACATAATTCCTGCTACTTGTCTTTCACCCAGATGAGGATGGGTTCTCTGTTGAGTCTGGTTCCTCTCAAGGTTTCCTCCTATTTCCATCTCAGGGAGTTTTTTCCTTGCCACCGTCGCCCCCGGCTGTGCTCATCAGGGACAAACTGATTTCTGTCTCATTCTGTCTCAAAATTTCTTCAATTGTAAAGCTGCTTTGTGACAATCACCATTGTAAAAAACCAATAAAACTGAACTGAATTGAATTATACAATGTGCAGTAAACAGTAAGATTATTGTACACACAGCATTTAAAGTGCTTAACAAAATGTGTTTTTGTGTAACACAATCACTGGAGACCAGGATTAAAAACACAGTATTGATTCCCTTACCATCAAAGTGGGAGGGATCGAAACCAGCCAATCAGAGCTCACCCTCATCTCATATGATTTTAGTATATGAGTTTATTGATATATATACACTTTATTTTATCTTTATTTACCGAAATGTTTTATAAATAATAATATGAGTAACAGTGGAATTAATGATAACTAATGATTTTCTTTTGTTATTAATTTGCAATATATGTTTATCTACCAGCATGTAGTGTGTCACAACATGAGACCAAAATAATCTCACTTTATATAAATTTATCCATGTTTTATTAGAATTTCTATCAGTGTCATGATATATCAGTATTTTTATATTATATGGAACTTTTATTCACTTTCTGTTTTTCAGATGTAAATTAAATAAATAAATCAGTGAATAAATAAACACACTCTTGTCTCTGTGGTACTTTCCAATCCGATATTCACTTGTGTATGTGTGTGTGTGTGTGTGTGTGTGTTCCTCTACAGCATGTTTTTTTTCTTAAGCTTAAGAACCACCGCCTTCAGCCAGCTCACTTTTTCCTCACTGTGTCTCATCACAGCAGGAGGAAAACCAGTTCGACTGCACAAAACTTACTAAAGTTATAAAATCGCCACCAAACGTGTTTAAACAGTTATTCCATTTTGGGTAAGCAAAAGTGTGAGAAAATAAAAGTAAACAAAATTTTTTATAAAAGACAGTGACGTCAGTAACAACCTCCAGAGGGCAGGGTAAAGATCTCATAACCTGCTGCAAAAGAACTGTCACGGCCAAACCACGAGATACAAACATCTCATTAGTAGGAAGAATCAGAAGATCAGACTGGAATTCACAAACTACATTAAATCCGAGACTCAGAGTCGCCAAGCGGCCACATTCGTCTTTTCTGATCTTCTTCCAGACCATTATATTGCAGTTGTTGTGTGTTTTGGGTGGTTTCTCCTTCATTCTCAGTTGGGTTTCGTTCTGCTGACTGACTCCAGTGTAAAACAATAAATCCTGTGTTAAGCTGAAGTGTGTGTATTCTTGCTGCATGATGAAGTTCCTCAGATTGGATGCATTTTAGAATGTTTTTGTGGATGTCTAAATTTGTTCTGCTGCTCTACTATCAACCTAATCCATGATGCTACCACCAGCATGTTCCACACATGAGCTTGAATGTTCTGGATCATGAGCAGATCATTTCTTTCTCTGCACTCAGTTCCAGAACTTTGCAGAATGTCTCTGTTCTTCTTTGTAAATTCCAGTCTGATCTTTAGATCCTGCTGATGAGATGTTTGTGTCTTGTTGTTTGGCCTCCATATTTCTTCTTCCGAAGGCTTTCGTAAACAGCAAAGTCATGAGATCTTTACTTTGCTCTGAGTAGGTTGTTTCAGAAGACACTGTCTGTTGTTTTTGGGTCCTTCAGTTTTGCAGTGTTTCTCCCCTCGGCTGCTGCTGTTTTTCTTGGCCGAGCTGCTGGGTGTGTGTTCTCAGTACTTCTGTGTTTTTTTAGGACATTCCAGATTGTTGTGGTTGGTGATGCGCAATGTCTGTGACATCTTAAATAAAAGCTGAATCTATTCAAATATTTAATCGAAAAAATCCAGCATTGTAGGGACAACCCGTGCCAGCTACATTCTGAATCATCTGCAGAAAAAGAATTACACCCTCGGAGGAAGAGACTGACAGGAGCGAGTTACAAATTAGGTCTGAAATTACAAGAGACTGAACAAGCAACTAAGTGAACAAGATTGATTAAACACTTCAGATGTTATGGGAGGAGAAACCAACAGGATCAATGCCAAGTTAGCAAAATGTGAGGAAAAAAATAATTAATTGTCCATAATTACCACAAGATTGTGAGCAGTGATTAAAGAGGAGATCAGTAAATTGTCCAAGGTGAGTGTAAGCTCCTGGCATGGGGATGAGTCAGCTGGGATGAAGAGCCGGTCTGTTCTGCTGAGGTTAATTTTCAGCCGATGAGCTGCCATCCACAGTGATATATCTGGAAGGCATGCTGAGTTCCTGACAGGAACTGTGATGTCTGAGGGAGCAAAGGAAAAGACAAGAGTTGGTGTTATCATCTTAACAACAGTAGGAGAACCCATGTGATAAAATCTTTTTACTGCAAGTGAGTGGTATAATAGGAGAAAAAGAGAGAAACCAAATACTGAGCCTTGTGGAACACAAGAGGAGTCTGCGTGATGTGGATGTCGTTCCTTACCATGACGACAATAGAGTGTTTTACTACTTAATTCTGTACTACATTACCAACTGTTAATAATATTATAATACTGTTCTATATAGTATGATTAGGGCAGGGTGGCTCAAATGGTTAAGGTACTGAGTTGCTGATCTGAAGACCAGAAACACCTGGGTTTCAAGCCCCACCACTGGCAAGCCAGCCATTGTTGGGGGTCCTTGAACAAGACCATTAACCCTTCCTGCTCCAGGGGTGCTGTATCATAGCTGACCCTGCGCTCTGACCCCCAACTTACCAAGATGGGATATGCGAAAAAAGCATTTCATTGGCTCTGTACACGTACCTTCTACAATGAATTGAATATTATTATTATGATTATCGGGGGAGTATGCAGCAGTTGCAGCCTGGTGGTGCCGGGAATCAAACCTATGATCTTCTGATCAGCGTCTCATGAGGCATCCCTTAGGGTTGGGTGTAGGATTTACTGCTAAACTGATTGTGTCAGGACCTCCAGAGGAGGAGATCGGAGTCAGAAACAAATCATTAGGAACTCCTACATAAGCTGCCCCTCTGCTGATCATGTGACTGTGATAGATAGATAGATAGATAGATAGAAGGAAAAATCACATTCCAGAGGTTTAGCCCTTTGTAGGTGTCTGGTCTTTAGATTGCAGTCCATATTGCAGTCCATTTATTGGTTATTTTCCAGCTGTTGAGTTTTCCAACACTCCAAAAGTTTGGTTTGTTAGGTCGAACTCTTCCAGTACTTCAGTCACATATTCCACTGATGCTGAAACAATTCCAAATAACAGTCTGCAAATAAACACAGAGAACTGAAGATTAGATATGTGGAACTGTCCTCGTCCAGGCACAGTTGCCAGGAAGCCAGTAAAGCGTCCAGATGTGGAGAATATTTGGCAGTTGGGCAGATCTGATGTTCATTTTTTCATACTGTCAAATTTCCATTGTTTTTTAAAACACATTCCAGGCAGACTGCAGGCACCTAAGTTCTCCTGATATCTGCAGGTATAAACAGCTGTTGATTTATTCTAGCATTAACCACCATATGGAATGTACCAGAACACCCGACTATCACATTCATTATATGTAGCTGAGTGAAGAAGAAGGAGAAGAAGGAGAAGTGTTGGATTAGATTAGATTAATTTTTATTATGTAGAGTAAATGTAAAGCGCCAGTGAAATGCTATAGTGTTTCAGGAGAGCTGAGAAGATAGATCAGGATGTGGTGGAGTTTACAGTGCAGCATGATAAAGAGAGAAGTGTTTCTCACACTGTCCTTCATCTCCATAAAGAAATTATACCAGTAGAGGGCAGTATACTCACACTAATAGACCAAACTACTGTTAAACCATAACCACCTCAAGATCCACTCTCACTCACAACTGTCTCTCTCTCAAACCTGTCCCTCACCCAGACCTGTCTCTCACTTAAACCTGTCTCTTACTCAAATCTGTCTCTCACCCAGAACTGTTGCTCATTCAGACCTGTCTTTCACCCAGACCTGTCTCTCATTCAAACCTTTCTCTCACTCAAATCTGTCTCCCACTCAAATATGTCTCTTATCCAGACCTCTTATGTTACACTCAGACCTGTTACACACTCAGAGCTGTCTCTTACCCAGACCTGTCTTACACTCAAGTGTTAACTGTCCCCAGTCTGTTGATCTTAATCTGTATGATCCAATGCATGGTGCTGCTGTCCTGTGATTGGCCGATTAGATTAGAATCTAATATTAGTCCTAATAAAATGGATGGTACGGACACACCTTTAAAGAGTTCTGTGTGCTGTACACTAATTGTCATGTCCAGAATTATTATTATGTCTTTCTCAGTCCACCTCTGACCTCTATCTCAGTCGACCTCTGACCTGCATCTGTTCCGGTTGCGTAAATAAGTATGTTGTAGCTTTTTATAGTTATTGTGCTGACCAAAAATTTCCTAGTTCTCTGAGGTACTGTTCCTGTGGGGACGTGAAATAATGGTAGTCAGAAGGGAATTCGATCAGCTTGTGCTGTGTTTTCTTGGTCTAAGCCACCATGTTGGCTAATTGCTTTGCCCGCCAGGTCACCGCACAGGTCACGTGACTGTAAACTATCACTTTAATTCAGGGGGTAATTAGAGTCAGGACAACAGACAGAATGTCTTCATAGGGATCAGGGAATTTGTGACATTGTTAGTCTGAAACAGAGTTTAAGTCTCTTAGTTTCAGTAAAGTGTCTCACTCAACCTGTCCCTTACCAGACCTTTTGTGTCAACCTGTCTCTCACACCGACCTGCCTCTTACTCACACCTGCCTCTCACCCGGACCTGTCTCTCAATAAAACCTGTCTCTCACTTAAAACATGTCTCTTACTCAGACCGTCTCTCACTTTAGACCTGTCTTTCACCCTTACCTGTTTCTCACTCAAAACTTTCTCCCAGTCTGACCTGTCTTTCACTCAGACCTGTCTCTTTCTCAGACCTGTCTCACACTCAGTTAATTAATTGTGTTAATTGTCCCCAGGCTGTAAAGAGGTATGTGGGCTGTAAACTCACTTCTGCTGTCAGTAGATTTGGGCATCGTGTTCCAGTTTGTAGCTTTTTATCTAAATACAAATTGTTCAGATTTGGATAAGTGTTTATCAGCGCTGCTTCTGCTGACTGGTGCAATAATTTCCCAGTCTTCTGACTTACTGCTTCTGTGGGGACGTGGAAGTGTGTTTTGCTTCATGTTTTTTTTCTTTTGTCACATGTAATGCAAATAATCGTAGTCTAAACCGAAGGGAATTCGATCAGCTTGTGCTTTGTTTACTCGGTCTAAGCCATCATGTTGGCTGATTCCTTTGCCCGCCAGGTCACCGCACAGGTCGCGTGACTGAAAACTATCAATTTGAGATGTTTGTCTTACTCTTTTAGAGGTTTGGGGTGGATGGATTAATGTTGGTTGCGTAATACTTTCTGGTTCAGTTAGCGCTGCTGGGTAAAAATGTTAGAAAGAAACTGCAAAAACATGGAGCTCCTACAAAACCCATGGTAAGATTACAGACGTAAAACTTTGTTTTCTACAGAGGTTCTGTTTCAGATGGACTGCACATTTTGTGTTGAAATCCGAAGCCTTCTGCATGAGTAGAAAAAAACAGGTTTAAGAAAGGGGCGGTGTTTAAGTTTGAAATTAAATAGAAGCGAGCTGCAGAAAAAGTTCAGAGTACAAACACACCACAGAGACAGAGAGAACGAAAGAGAGAGAGAGAGAGAGAGAGAGAGAGAGGAAGAAACATGAGTTTCCTGCTCCAGATTCTTCTGGGTTTGATCTTGTCTGTGCTTGGAGGTTTTTATGTTTTTGGAGCTTTTCGCCGTCGAAGACCTGGAGAACCTCCCTTGGATAAAGGTCCTCTGCCATGGCTGGGACATGTCCTGGAGTCCAGGAGAGACACAGCAAAGTTTCTGGAAAGAATGAAAAAGCTGCATGGAGATATTTTCACAGTGCAGCTTGGAGGGTTTTACTTCACTTTCATCACAGACCCTCTCTCCTTCGGCTCGGTGGTTAAAGAGGCTCGGGCCAAACTGGACTTTAACGCATTTGCTAAGCACCTGGTCCGCCGTGTATTTGGCTACCATCCTGTGGAAGACGACCACAAGCTTATTCAGTCATCCAGCAACAAACATTTGATGGGCGATGGCCTGGTGTTGTTAACGCAATCCATGATGAGCAACCTGCAGAACCTCATGCTGCACCAAATCGAGTCTGGAGGTACCAAAGGCAGGTCATGGCATGAGGACGGGCTCTTTACTTTTTGCTATAACATCGTGTTCCGTGCTGGGTATCTGGCCCTTTTTGGAAACGAGGTAGCAAAAATGGCGGAAAGCGTAGAGGAAGCAAAGGAGAAAGACCGAAAAGAGTCAGTGGACCTTTTTCATGAGTTCCGTAAGTACGATCAACTTTTTCCCAAACTGGCCTATGGAGTTCTTGGACCTTCTGAGAAAATGAAAGCAGAGAGGCTGAAGAGACTTTTCTGGAACACCCTCGCTGTGGATAAATTGAACACTAAAGAGAACATCAGCGGCTGGGTGTCAGAGTCGCATCAGATACGTAATGAGCTTGGAATGCACAAGTCCATGCAGGACAGACACATGTTCCTGCTTCTCTGGGCGTCCCAAGGAAACACAGGTCCCGCATCATTCTGGCTTCTACTTTTCCTCATGAAGCATCCAGAGGCCATGGCCGCAGTGAAGAGTGAGATCGACGAGGTTCTCTATGAAACTGGACAGGAGGTGAAGCAAGGCGGTCCACTGATTAACCTGACTCGAGACATGCTACTCAAAACCCCGGTTCTGGACAGTGCCGTGGAGGAGAGCTTGCGTTTGACGGCTGCTCCAGTGCTCACACGTGCCGTCCTGGAGGACATGAGTCTAAAAATGGACAACGGGCGTGAGTACAAAATTCGTAAAGGTGACCGTGTGTCTCTTTTTCCCTACACGTCTGTTCAGATGGACCCAGAGGTGCACCCTGATCCACAGACCTTCAAATACGATCGCTTTCTTACAGCTGACCGCCAGAAAAAGACTGACTTCTACAAAAGAGGAAAGAAAGTGAAGTACTACACTATGCCGTGGGGAGCCGGGGTCAGCATGTGTCCCGGCAGGTTCTTCGCCATCAACGAGCTCAAGCAGTTCGTCTTCCTTATGCTCACATATTTTGACTTTGAGTTGAAGAACCCAGATGAGGAGATTCCAGACATTGACGTGAGGCGCTGGGGATTCGGGACCATGCAGCCCATGAGGGACGTCCCCTTCAGATACAGGCTTAGATTCTAGACAATGCAGATGTTTATTTTCCATTTTGCATATATGCTAGATCCATGTTAATTATCATTATTAGTTTTAATCATTATTATACATTTTTTTCTTCTTTAATTTTTAGACTCAATGACTTTAAAGCTACGTTAATTTGTCCTTATTGAACTTCCTGTTTCACTCTGTACCTGAATGCTACAGCATGTGGGTTTTATTTTGTTCTAATAAATAGAGTTCATACTTTTATTATTACTCTAAATTTATTATTATACTTATCAATAATAGAACAGTACTACTGACTCAGCATCAGATGCTTTTAATAAACAGTTGTCTAACTTTCTATTTTCACTATATTTTCAATAAAGTTTGTGGACACCTCACTAATACATCCCTATCAGTAAGTCTTCTCTAAACTGGTCCAGTTCTTCAAAACATATTTAATCTGAAACTACACAAACCCCTGAGCTCAATAAGACAGGCTGTGTTCAACCCCACCGAACCCTATTGCTTTCCAATCCAATGTCCAACAGGGGATCATAGGTTTAATTCCCAGTACCCTCAAGCTGTCACTGCTGGGCCCCAAAGCAAGGCCCTTAACCTTTAACTGCTCAGTTGGATAAAATAAAGTAGATAAAATGTTAGTTGCTCTGAATAAGGGCGTCTGCCCAGTGACATCAGTGTATTTGTATTCAGTGTATTGTAATCACCCAGGAGAAACTTCTTAAAACTTTCTGTATTGCTCAAGAATTTCAAGTGCTGATTGTAATTCATGAGTTCAAACCCCATCATTACAAAACCTTCAGGCCATTAACCCTTAACTGCTCAGCAGTATCAAATGAGATAAACTGAATGTGAATGTGTCCCTGAGCGCGTACTCTGTCTGTTTCATGGCCGATGTCCTCATATGCTGAAATATCTAAGAAGAAGTAAAAAGTAATCTCTGTCCTTGACACACTGATTTACTGCCCCGTTGTCTTGATGCACTTTACACTTCTGCATTTCATTAGCTTTGGCTTCAAGGGTTCAGTGGCTGTGCAGATGAATCCGGTCTAATCTAGACTGTTTTAATGCACAGTAATATATAACATTTATACTGCAGCAGACAGAATGTACACATGTGTCAGAACCCGCTCATGTACAACAGCAGAACCACTGTAATCTGGGACAAGATTTATGAATGCAAAATTACATTAATATACATTTAAAACATGAATCTTATGTCGACATGCTTGCTATTAAGTGGTAGCTCAGTGGTTGAGGTGATGGACTACTAATCAGAAGACCATAGACTCAATTCCCAGGACCGCCAGGCTGTCACTGTTGGGCCCCTGAGCAAGACCCTTAACCCTTGACTGCTTAGTTGGATGAGATAAATGTAAAATATAATCAAATGGTTTGGTGGAGATTTTAAAGTCAGTACCAGCTTGAGGTTTAGTACAATTAGAGAGATGAACGTTAGTAGGTGTGATGAGTTTCCAATGCAGAAACAGTACAGTATGTCCAGATGGACAACGGAACCCTGGGGAACCTCCTCAGGGGTTAGGGTTAAAACAAAGTCTGAAGATTTATATTATTAATAATATTATTATTATTTTATACTATTATTCGTATTAGTAGTTACAGTAGTAGGGATATTATTATTAATAGTAATAATGGTACTGATAGTATTAGTAGTAGTTTTGTTATTGATATGAAGCCTTGTGAGTGTGTGTGTAAGCAGTATGGTCGGGTGGATGAGTATCCAGCGTATATGTGTGAATGAAGAGGAACACGGTGCTAATTGATGCTTTGCAGGAAACGGCGGCTCAGCAGGAAGAACAACGGTTCTATTAGACAAGGGTGTGACGTAAATGCTTGGCCTGTACTTGGTGGTGCAGGGTTTGGACAGAAGAACAAAATCTCTTTGTTCTCCTCTATTCTGTCTGCCATGTCCATTGGAGGTGGTCAGGTTCTCCTGCGAGGAGCAGCGGCTGGATCCTCTCCTCTACTTCTCCAGGAGGAGCATGGAGCTCAGAAGGTGATGGAGAGGTAGGTGATCATGTGACGCTAGAGTTAAGTTGTGGGTGGGGCTTCAGAGTTTTCTGACATGGAATGTAGAATATGGCAGTTCTTTAACCTCCACTAAGAATTTGTTAATGTGTAGAATTATTCATAGTTTCCTTTAACCGAAACCTTAAACCAACCAACATGCAGGGTGCCATGATATAGAAGATAAAACAGAACAAATCCCACAGATTATTCCAATAGAAAGTTACAATGTTTTTTTTGTTTCTTCTCTCTGTCTCCTGATGACCTCCGAGAACATCATCCCTCATACTGTTGATCTTTTGTTTATCTTTGTAAAGGGCAAAAATCACCTGGACTGGAGCTTCTGCTGGAAAACTTTCAAAATGTTTTTACTCTAGAAATAACAGTTCACACTCCACTCTGAGTAGATGATAGTTAAGGGCCTTACTCAGGGGTCCAGCAGTGGCAGCTTGGTGGTGCCGGGAACTGAAACCAGGATCTTCTAATCAGCACTTCCCCCACAGCAGGAATCGATAACGCACCGAAGTCTGGGCTGAGGTCTGAATTTGGTGTTGTTCTAAAGAAATTAGTTAAATTGTGCGTAATCTGAATCTGCTCAAGAGATTTGATTAAACTTTTCTTTCATTTGGGCGCTTTTTACAATGGTGATTGTCACAAAAGCAGCTTTACACAATCACAGACATTATAAGTTGAAAAAAAAAAAAACTCCCTGAGATGGAAATAGGAAAAAGCCTTGAGAGGAACCAGACTTAACAGTGAACCCATCCTCATCTGGGTGAAAACCAGGGAGCAGGATTGTGTGTGTGTGTGTGTGTGTGTGTGTGTGAGCAACTTAAATCATTAGTCCTTAACGAACAAGCTGGAACGTCTTTATGGCGAATGCTATGCATCATCCACTGGAGGGTCAGGTCACAGGAGGACGCAGGTTGGGGGGTTGAGTTGTCTGGATCACCGGCAGCTCCGTTTTTGGCATATGAACTCAACGTGAGAGAGGTGAGAGAGAGAGAGAGGAGAGGGAGAGAGAGAGAGAGAGATAGAGAGAGGGAAGAGAGAGGGAGAGAGAGAGGAGAGAGAGGTGGGGAGAGATAGAGAGAGGGAGAGGAAGAGAGAGTGGAGATAGATATAGAGAGAGAGGAGCGAGGGAGAGAGAGAGGAGAGAGAGATAGAGGAGAGAGAGAGAGAGGGAGAGAGAGAGGAGGATGAGAGAGAGGGAGGAGAGAGAGAGAGAGAGAGGGAGAGAGAGAGGAGGGAGAGAGATAGAGAGGCGATGAGAGAGAGAAGAGAGGAGAGAGAGAGAGAGAGAGAGAGAGAGAGAGAGAGAGAGGGAGAGATAGGAGAGAGAGAGAGAGAGATGGAAGAGAGGAGAGAAGAGGTGAGAGAGAGAGAGAGAGAGAAAGAAGGGAGAGAGAGAGGAGAGGGAGAGGAGAGAGAGAGAGAGAGGAGAGAGAGAGAGAGAGAGAGAGAGAGAGAGAGAGAGAGAGAGAGAGAGAGAGAGAGAGAGGAGAGAGAGAGAGAGAGAGAGGAGAGGAGAGAAGAGGGGAGAGAGAGAGAGAGAGAGAGAGAGAGAGAGAGGAGAAGAGAGAGAGGGAGAGAGAGAGAGAGAGAGAGAGAGAGAGAGAGAGAGAGAGAGAGAGAGGAGAGAGGGAGGGAGAGAGAGGAGAGAGAGAGAAGGAGGAGGAGGAGAAGAGGGAGAGGGGGGGGAGAGGAGAGGAGAGAAAGAGGGGGAGAGGGGAGAGAGAGAGAGAGGGAGAGAGAGAGAGGAGGGAGGAGAGAGAGAGGGAGAGAGAGAGAGAGAGAGAGAGAGAGGATAGAGAGGGAGGGAGAGAGAGAGAGAGCGAGAGGACGAGCGGAGAGAGAGAGTGGAGATGTGGGAGAAAGAAGGTGGATGGGGAGGAGGAGAAGTAATGAGAGAGGGAGAGAGAGAGGGAGGAGCAGAGAGAGAGGAGAGAGAGAGGAGGAGAGAGAGAGAGAAAAGAAGAGAGAGAGAAGAGAGAGAGAGGAGAGGAGAGGAGAGAGGAGATAGAGGGAGATATAGGTAGAGAGAGGAGAGAGAGAGATTGAGAGACGAGAGAGAGAGGAGAGCGAGGGAGAGAGAGAGAGAGAGAGAGAGAGAGAGAGAGGGAGGGAGAGAGAGAGAGAGGAGATGAGAGAGATGAGAGAGAGAGAGAGGGAGGAGAGAGATATAGAGGAGAGAGGGAGGAAGAGAGATGAGAGAAGAGGAGAGAGAGAGAGAGGGAGGAGGGAGGAGGGAGAGAAGAGAGAAGATAGAGGAGAGAGAGATAGAGAGAGAGAGAGAGAGAGAGAGAGAGGGAGGGGAGAGGAAGAGAGAGGGGGGAGACGAGGGGAGAGGAGAATATACGAGAATAGAGTTGGAGGTTTGGAGTGATTAGCAGGCTGAACAGGAATTGACTGAACACATACCGACCGAATGCACACACACTGATCCAGCCAGCGTAACCCTGAAACAATTCCCAGTCTAACAGACACTTTTAACAGTCTCGAAATCAAACCCACTGATCAGACAGTGGGCACCTCCGGGGGTGGGGGGGCGGGTTAAAACTAATGCCCCAGACTTTCTCCTCTCACTGGGGGATGTTTTGATCATTTTTGGGGTTGTTTTGTATTCTTACTTATCTTCTGTAAAGCTGCTTTGAGACAATATCCATTGTTAAACACGCTACAGAAATAAACCTGAATTGGATTAAATCAAATGTCCTGCTGTCCTTCAGGGATTTAAAAGTCACATGTCCAGTTTTCTGTAACTATGTGTAGGATACTGCAGAACATACAACAAAAGTACTGGAACACCTGCACTTCTCATCTCCTCCATCCTATTACAGATGTTAGTCTCTTCTCCTATAATTCCCTCTGTTCTTCTGTGCAGGATTTCCACTAGTTTGGGTCATGTGACTGTGGGGGGTCATGTGACTGTGGGGATCATGTGACTGTGTGGATTTGATCATTCAGTTTCAATAGTATGAGTGAGATTAGACACTGATGTTGAGGTTTGGAGGTCTGGGGTTCAGTCGGGGTTCCAGTTCATCCCAAAGGTGTTCAGTTTAAAGGGGTGGAGTCAGAATCAGGACTCTGTATGAGGAGGAGAGTTCTTCTCCTCCAATCAGAACACAGCATGTCTTCATGGAGATCAGGGGTTCAGTGCACAGGAGAATCGTCATACTGAAACAGGGTTCGAGTCCTGCAGGTCCAGTAGAGGAGGAACAGATTGATACAACATACAGGGATGTTTTACTGACTGTGTGACTGAGAGTTTGTGGGATGGTTTGGGGAGGAACCACTGATAGGGGTGTTGCTGGTGAGGTGTCCACAAACCTTTGGCCATATTCACACTGCAGTCCACATAAACTCCAGTCCACTGTTTCCCATTTTCTAGAGGGTTATAGGTTACATGCCAACACATGGTCATGAAGAGGTCAGTATCTCATGTGCAACAGGGGGACGGTGAGAGTGACCGAGAGGCCGATTACCTCTACAACCCCCCCTCCCCATTTCAAAGCTCTGATTGGTTAGCGGTTAAAAGTTTAATGACTTTTGTTTTTTTGTCTACCCTACATCCCACTGCAGTAGTATACCCCCTCCTAATGCCCTCTATTACCCTCTCTGTTCTCTCGAACCCTCTACCAACAACTCAAACTAGATCTATTTAAGTTGTAGCTCAGGGGTTCAGGTGTTGTACTGCTGAGCAGAAGATCATGAGTTTAATTTTCAAAACCAGAAAGCTGACAATGCTGGGGCCCTTGAGCAAGGCCCCTAATCTTTAAATGCTCAGTCGGATTCAAATTCGATAACTGCCATTCGCTTTGGATAAAGATGTCTGCCAAATGCCAGAAATGTGAATGTAACCCCGCGAGCGAAGCATGATGGTGGGAGCACCAGGATATCAAGCTCAAAAAGAGCTGCAGATCAAAAGTCCTGAGGGCAACAACCCCAACATTCAGTTACAATCACTGAAGAGCCTGTGTGCAGCTCTGAACATCCAAACATCTCCTGAACCAAACACCTTGGAGGTTTTAGAGGATTTTATGAGATTCATTTTTTACATTAATTTTCTTTGTGAATTTTAGGGATTTATTGCCAGGAGGAATGATTTTAATTCAATATTTTAAATAAAAAATTAAACAACATAAAAAATAAAACAAAACACCAACAGTAACAGCCCATCCATAGAGAACTGAGTGCTGAGTTCTGCATGCGGGCTGGTGGGTGGGTCTGAGGGCAGGAATGAACACTGACTGCCACCTAGTGGTAAATATAACAACTCAATTCTCTTCATAAAGGACACATTTTTAGTGTATTTAATCAGATGAACCTGAAGTTAAACTGCTGCTGAAGGTGTAAGAGATGAACTCGGAAAATAAATGATTAATTAAACTTCAGAAACCCAGAAAACCGAGACAGCACCCGGGTCTATAAACGCTGAGTATAGCGGGGCTGCAGAATTGTTTTTAGGTGTTTTATGGTTTGTGTAAGAAGCATTGATGTTATAGAGATGACTGACTCTCCGGTTTGCATGATCGAGGTGTGAAAGCTGATGAGTTTGAGAGCAGGTGTGGAGGTGTGACAGCTGGACAGAAGAAAAAAAAAAAAAGCGCCGCTGAATTGCTCTCTGTAGGTAGACGCTATTGTGGGTAGAAATGCAGATTATAGATAAAGCATCAAAAATGTTTGAACTTAACAATCAGTAAACATGTTATTAAATAAATCAGAGTTAAAATGCAGATATTGATTTTCAAGAAAAGGGGAACCAAACAGACAGACAGACAGACAGACAGACAGACATAAGATAATAAACAATATCTTCCTCGAAGCCTCTTAATGTCCTTAGAGATGCAAATAAACAAGTTAACACACACACACACACACACACATACACACACACACACACACACACATACACATATACAAGCCTTGTGATGTACACACACCACCCATCAGACACAGAGGTCACATGACCTCAGACTGAGGGGTTTTCCGGAGGCTCCGCCCTAGCTAAGCCCTTCTCCTCTCATTTATTTATCCTTCTGTTTCCTGTCCCGATGTCCCCCCCCGTCCCTTCCACAACCGCTTCCATGATCACAACGCTTCATTGACATGATGTAGGCATGAGCCCAGAGCAACAACACAACATCACGACACACAATGACAAAAACACACACACACACACACACACACAACATAAACAGAGAGAAGAGAGAGATGAGGAGGTGAGAGAGACGGGAGAGAGGGAGAGAAACATAAAAGTGCGTGATGGTGTTAATTAGGAGAGAGAAGGAGAGAGAGAGAGAGAGAGAGAGAGAGAGAGAGAGAGAGAGAGAGGGAGAGAGAGAGAGAGAGAGAGAGAGAGAGAAAGAGAATAAATAAATAAATAAATAAGAGTATGTTCAGAAGGATAAATAAAGAAAAAAGAATAAGGATAAGAAAATAAAATTAAAATAAATTAATCTGTATACAGTTCCTGTTTGTGAGTTATGGCAAAGCTTCTGATTGGTCGATTGGTCTTAATTTAACTTTTTTCTTTATTTTTTTTTCTTTTCAGTGATTCTTGTCATTTAAACATTTCTGTGGCAGTGATTCATTTAGAAAACATTCGGAGTCTTGTGCTGAGTGAATTGAGTCAGGAGTCAAGTCTTATTGACTCGACTGATTCACCAAACAAGTCTCAACTGATTCACTAAAATCGTGTTCTGTTAAACCCACGACTGTTAACGTAACTGTTTACTGAGGTAAAAAAACATTCCAAACACACACACACACACATACACACACACAGTTCAGTTCATCACATGTGATTAATTTTTTGAATCTTTTTGCTGAATTGTTGATTCTCAAGGCAGGAAAAGAAAATAACGCTGTGTGTGTAAATGTAATGAAACCCGTTAGTGACGCTGAATCATTTATCTTAGTGTGAATCACGCAGAGAGACTGAATCATTTAAAACGAATCAGTGTCCAGCTGGACTCACTTTCGTCTGAAACAGTTTCATCTGTTCTTTACTTGATCCTTGTGTCCAACACACACACACACACACACACACACACCACACACACCCTGTGGACAGTTTACTGAACATGTTCTATGAGTGGAACTAATGAACACAGCGATTCTGTAAGATTTTTTAGGCCAGTGATGGAGCTGTAAAGGCCCCGCAGTCACACGCCGCAGTCTGCTGGAACGTTCTGGAACACTTACTAAAGGAGAAAGAGTGAAACAACATCTGGAATAGGATCCTCAGCTGTTCCAATACTTTTGGCCATGCAATGAATTTAGATTAGTGGTGTGTTGGTTTTGGGATCTAACTCCAGGTCATTAACAGCAGGTTGGTGTAGATCTATAAAGATAAAATAAAACACTGCTGGTGTGTGTAAATCACACACACACACACACACACACAGGAACCCCTGAGAGGAGAATAATAATGGAGTTGAGAGAACGCAGGAGCTCCACAGACTCGCTATAAAAACGCTGTGTCTGTAATCCAGAGCGCAGGGACGGGTTTGGACATAAAACACCGCTGGATTGGGGGATTAAATCACACGATGGAGCACCGTGTCCTGACCTGTTGCTGGGAGACAGAGAGACGAGTGTTCCTGAGTGTCCTGTGAGGATCTCGCAGTGTAAACACACTCCCTGCCTCACGTCTAAATATTATGACACGCCGTGTGATGGAGTGCACACACACACCACACACACACACACACACACACACACCCACACACACACACACACACACACACACACACACACACACACACAGATCTGTAAAAGACCTTTACTGAATCCTAAAATGTTTCAGTGTAAAAGTCAGAAATGATGCAGTGTTCACTTACACACACACTCTCAGTGTTCACTTACACACACACTCTCAGTGTTCACTTACACACACACTCTCAGTGTTCACTTACACACACACTCTCAGTGTTCACTCTCGTGTTCACTTACACAACACTCTCAGTGATCACTTACACACACACTCTCAGTGATCACTTTCACACACACACTCTCAGTGTTCACTTACACACACACTCTCAGTGTTCACTTACACACACACTCTCATTGTCACACACACACTTCACTCCAGTGTTCATTACACACACACTCTCAGTGTTCACTTACACACACACTCTCAGTGTTCACTTACACACACACTCTCAGTGTTCACTTACACACACACTCTCAGTGTTCACTTACACACACACTCTCAGTGTTCACTCTCAGTGTTCACTTACACACACACACTCTCAGTGTTCACTTACACACACACATCAAGGTTCACACTACTCTGTTCACTCTCAGTGTTCACTTACACACTCTCAGTGTTCACTTACACACTCTCAGTGTTCACTTACACACTCTCAGTGTTCACATTACACACGCTCAGTGTTCTCTTACACACTCTCTCAGTGTTCACTTACACACTCTCTTACACACCTCTCAGTGTTCACCACCACTTACACCACTCTCAGTGTTCACTTACACACTTACACACTCTCAGTGTTCACTACCACACTTACACACTCTCAGTGTTCACTCACACACTTACACACTCTCAGTGTTCACTTACACACTTACACACTCTCAGTGTTCACTTACACACTTACACACTCTCAGTGTTCACTCACTCACACACTTACACACTCTCAGTGTTCACTTACAACACTTACACACTCTCAGTTTCACTTACACACTTCACACACTCTCAGGTGTTCACTTACACACGCATAGTGTTCACTTACACACTTACACACTCTCAGTGTTCAGTGTTTCACTTACACTTACACACTTCAGTGTTCTCTTACACACTCTCAGTGTTCACTACACACTTACACACTCTCAGTGTTCACTTACACACTTACACACTCTCAGTGTTCACTAACACACTTACACACTCTCAGTGTTCATATACACACTTACCACTTACACACTCTCAGTGTTCACTTCACTTACACACTTACACACTCTCAGTGTTCACTCACCACACTTACACACCTCAGTGTTCACTAACCACACACTTACACACTCTCCAGTGTTCACTTACAACTTACACATCGTGTTCACTCACACACTTACACACTCTGACACTTCACTTACACACTTACACACGGGTTCACTCACACACACACTCTCAGTTTCCAGTGCACCACACTTACACACTCTCAGTGTTCACTTACACACTTACACACTCTCAGTGTTCACTTACACACTTACACACTCTCAGTGTTCACTTACACACTTACACACTCTCAGTGTTCACTCACACACTTACACACTCTTGTTACTTCAATCAAAACTCCACAAACTCTCAGTGTTCAACTTACACACTTACACACTCTCAGTGTTCACTTACACACTTACACACTTCACACACACTTTCAGTCAGTTTACTTACACACTTACACACTCTCAGTGTTCACTCTCACACTCTCTGTGTGTTCACTTACACACTTACACACTCTCAGTGTTCACTGTGTGTGAGTGAAATAGTTTGATCCTCAGTGTCAGGGCCACATTGCTGGAGGAGAGTTCTCTTCCTCCTCTTAATTTTTTCTACTTTCACTGAAGGCTGAGACACACACACACACACACACACACACACACACACACACTTGCTCAGTACAGTACTATGCTCTGCTCTGTGGACTTTAAATGATACAGCTACACTCGAGTATCCACTTGAGGGAATTGATCACATGGACATGTGGAGCAGCCCCAGCTGAATGAAGAACGTTTCTCTGAAGGTTGGAGAACTCCATACTGCTGTGATGTAGAGCTTCTGTCTCGCTCGTGGACATGCTGCTGATTCATCTTCTTCTTCTGTGGTGCTGGTCTGGAACTTCATGTTCAACAACTCTCTCTGAGATTCATTATCTAAACATCTCCGCAGTGTCTCCATTCCTTCTCCGGTCCAGGCGTTTGGGCTCTACAGTTAAGTGCAGTTATGTTTTGAGTGATCATTTTCTGTTAGTAATTAAAAACACGTCGAGTGTTTGAAGGTTTTTAATCCCGGATCTCTGCGTGCTAAAGTTTCTGCTCTTTAGGTTTCTAAATGAATTTTTTTCAACTGACATTCAAACGACAAACACACAAACAGCCGAAGCCTCCGACACACAACGCAGAAGCTCTTAGAGACGAGGGTCGAGAGCCGTGGTGCCAAAGTTCCTAAAGGTGTAAAACTTTGTACTGAATCTCAGCTCAGATATAAAACTCAGAACCTCCTGAATTTAAAGAAGTGATCATAAGAAGTGAATCTGTGAATTCCTGCATAAAGATCAGCTTTCTGGAAGTGTAAATGTTCACGATCATCAAAAGGTTTTAGATACAGCACAGATTCTAAACAAAAACAGTTCGACACTGAATACTCTTATTCGAGTGAGTTTGTGAATGTTACACTGTTTGAACGTTGTTTTATTCTTGTGGTTTTTAGTGTTGAGGTTCTGAACGCTGCAGTTTTAACAGAAAGCTCAACATTTTCCGGTGAAGAACATTTACGATCTGACCTTCAGCTGTGCTTCTTTTCCAAGCAACTCTGAATCGACTCTGAAAATTGTTCTTATGTAAATTTTTATTTATTAGTATTATATTTAATGTGTGTGTGTGTGTGTGTGTGTGTTTACTTTGTGCCATTTCTGAGTACAGAATACAAGCACACACACACACACTTACAATTGCACGGATGACTTGTGTGTTGTTTTGTCTTATTCACACTCAGAATTTATAAATGCTATAAACACTTCACACAGTGATATATTCACACACCACACACACACACACACACACGCTCGCACACACACACACACTGGAAAGTAGATTATAAAAGTTTATACTGAAAAGATTAATAGAATAATAATTATTATTATATTAAAGTTAATTTTATACCTAAACACCATTAAATAAATTAATTATTACTAATACTAAAATAAATTAATAAATTAATAAAAAACCCAGAATAAATAAAAATATAAACATCTAATCAGAATAAATTTGTATTAAAATATTCACATTGTCAGAATATTTCAGAAAAAAATCTTAAAATAAGATTTTCTGAAAAATAAGAAGGTCTAATACTGTGAGATGGTGTTGGTCTGATGTGTGTGTGGGTCTGATGGTGGGGTCTGATAGTGTGGGTCTGATAGTGTGAGTCTGATAGTGTGGGTCTGATGGTGTGGGTCTGATGGTGTGGGTCTGATGGTGTGGGTCTGATAGTGTGGGTCTGATAGTGTGGGTCTGATAGTGTGGGTCTGATGTGTGGGTCTGATGGTGTGGGTCTGATAGTGTGGGTCTGATAGGGTGGATAGTGTGGGTCTGATAGTGTGGGTCTGATGGTGTGGGTCTGATGGGTCTGATGTGGGTCTGATGGTGTGGGTCTGATAGTGTGGGCGTGGTCTGATAGTGTGAGTCTGATAGTGTGGGTCTGATGGGTGTGGTCGATGGTGTGGGTCTGATGGTGTGGGTCTGATGGTGTGGGTCTGATAGTGTGGGTCTGATGGTGTGGTCTGATGGTGTGGGTCTGATGGTGTGGGTCTGCTGATGGTGTGGGTCTGATGGTGTGGGTATGATGTTTTCCAGAACTGATGGGCTCTTTTTGGATATTTTAGTAGACAGGGCTACTGAACTAATTTAAACTATTCTGCATGCAGAGTTTGGGGATTTTTCTGTCTGTCTGTCTGTCTTTCTTTCTGGTCTCTCTTTCTTTCTGTCTCTCTCTATCTGTTTCCCCTCTGTCGTCTCTCTCTCTCTCTCTCTCTCTCTCTCTCTCTCGCTCTCTCTCTCTGTTTCTGTCTGTCTGTCTCTCTCGTTCTCTCTCTCTCTCTGTGTCTGTCTGTCTGTCTGTGTCTCTCTCTCTCTGTAACTTGTTTCGTTTCCTCAGTGTAGTGTAGGTTCTGAATGTGGTGCTGTTGTGTTTGTGCGCCATCTTCTGACAGGTTTTAATAACACACACACTGTGGTTTGTAGAATATAAATAGTGTGTGTATTATGATGAAATAGACTTTTCCAGATACGGTACAGCGTCACATGACGGTAAAGTGGCAGTGATCAGTGAATGAATGAGTGATATACACACATTTCTGTGGAGTTATAGATGATTATAGGTGTTATATAAACACTGCTGTAGGGTCTGTTACAGTTATAGAGGAAATTATAACTTTTAAAACACAGACAAATCTTATTATTTTAATACAATGTGTAATCTCTCTCTCTCTCTCTCTCTCTCTCTCTCTCT